>JAAXCT010001950.1:0-109099 GCA_012490785.1 Eragrostis nindensis
TAAGTACACATAAGCAACAAAGTGTTTTCTTTTTTTGTGTTGGGCGGGATAGGGAGATACATATGTACTATGCACTTACTAATTAAGGATATTTTTCACCTTCAGCGAACTAGCATTATTAACTATTTATTTTGCTTATTTGAGGAGGTGTAACCTAGTACATAGAAGAGTGTTAAGCTTCTTGGATTCACAGGTGATGCATGCAAATATCACTGTCAACTACAATGGCGTTGATTCTATATTCCTGTCTATGTCTAAACGTTCGATGGAGTAGGGAATATGGATTATCTGTGTATGTGCTGCATTAGCTAGCTAAGGCAGATTCTAATGCATTGTTGTTCGTGTTCGTTAGTGATTAGATGATAATGTAAACTAGGTAGTTCATCCCAAATTTAGTGCTATATATAGGCCCCTTCTGTTTCAGCTTTGATTGTGGATTCTTGATTCAAAGCAGGCCCCTTTTGGCCAGCTTTATTTTGAGTATGGATTCTACAATCTGAAGTAGATTCTGCTCAGTACAAGCTTTTGCTGGATTGTGGCACAAATATTTACCTATTTGCCATTGAAGCCTTATTATAAGTGACTGAAGCTGAGTTGTAGAATTCAAACAAACAAAACACTCTTTAGATTTTGTCTTTCAAATTCTAGAATCCACAATCCAAAAGCTAGATTGTAAGAATCAAAAGCTTAAACAAAGGGGGGCCATACTTGTTGCTTCTTATATTAATGTCATTATAATATGTGCCAGACGACCAATGTTTGCGTAGCTTAATTAACGCCGCAACTGGCATGTCTTTTCAGACAGAGTCACAGTACAATCGCAAGAACAACAATAATTATCCCAGGTTGATGCTAACTTGTTAGTGCTAAACTTTCCTACCCAAAGAGTTCCATGTGATTTAATCAGAATATGGAATCTCAATCATGTGTAACCTTTGGTTCTACATTTCTTACGGCAAGAGCCACTAAGATGCATGCTTTGATGCAAAGCATAGATCGATATTCAGTCACATGGTTTTGTGTACTAGCTAGTTTATATTAGTCGCAGTCTTCATGCATAAGCCTTAGTTGCTTTCGCATGGGAACTTGAATCACGGTGGTGAAAGGAATAGCAGGAAGTTTCTTCCAAAGGTAACACCAGCTTCCTAAAGCTGTAGGAATAAGATGATGGCGACTAACTGGAAGCTGGAAAGGTAGGGCACCGAATGCTTGTGCTGCAGTTCAAAAGCATTTTATCCTAGTTGATATACGCTGTTGAATCTGACTGAACGCACAGTTCTGCTCTATGGAGAGACCAAAGAAAGTTTAGTTTCAGCTTTGCATCACCGGAGGAAACAGAGTTGGGAATGTGTTATTCTTTGAAGAAGAAGCTACTTGCAGAGTTCGATAAAGTTTCCAATTAGAAAGTAGTATAAAGAAACTGAGATCGGTTAGGAGAGAAGTCTTCTTTACTCTCACTCAAAATTAGAAACAAAAGAGTGAACAGCATACGAAAAGAAAGGGCGAGAAAAAGAAGGAAAACAACCTAATGTTATTATTCTATATATACACAGAATACGATCACTGTAGGAACCTCATGACACATTGTCTTAAGTGAGTCGTAATCATATCAAACATGTTGTTGCTGCTTTAAGGAACATGTTCTTGGGGCTGTCCTTAAACTCGGGACAAGTTCTTTTCATCGATGAGTAAGTTTCTGTAAATTAAGGCACCCTCATGTGTCAGATGTTCTGCCTCTGAAAGTACATAGACGGTGCCAAAAAGGTTTCGCTTAATAAGTATACTGAAACAGGTGTCGAAAAAGATTTAGCTTCATAACTAGTACACTTCATTATACTCCATTTCAGAGGTACAATATTTATACATATGGAGTACTACACGTGAACGAAATATTGATACTTTTGCCGGTTCTGAGGCGCCAATCCATCAGCAAGCAACCGAGATGCCATGATCCCTAACTTTTTTTCTACAAAATTGACAAAATGGATAATCAATCTATCTGTCTAGCAGCCTCCGGATTTGGAACACGTAGAAGCGGCGCCGGAGTTCGCCGGCGACAAGTTACCTCGCATGCAGGTCATCTAATCTTTTGCGCCCTGTGAGCCCTTTGAAGCCTACAAACACTGACCCACATGTAGATGCTTTCCACGATCTAATAACAATTGAAAAGAAAGGTAATTAGCACGCGTCGCACGAACAAACCCCCGTTTTCCCACTCGCTAATCCCATGATGTGTCCCCCACTTTGTTCCATGAGCCATTATAGTAGTAGCAGGATACACTGCATGCCTGAGACGGCTGCAACGGAAAGCGAACCCACTGAATCGTTGATTAGTTGTCAGTTTACTCGTTCATCGCCGACGTGATCGGTCATCGATCGGTCCTTCTTGTCTGTTCCTGATTGCGTTGCGAGCATGCTCTCCACATGATGTCCTTTTATTCGGAAGTAGGTAAGTGGGTGCGCCTAGAACACACGTGCTGTGTAACGAGCATCCTAAAATTTAGCGTTTAGTTGTCTGTGCTGCATAAAGCAGGCACATCCTTGTGTTAAAAATGATCACACGGAGATGAGGCGCTAGCTCGATCGTCGGACCTGTCGGCTGCTGCGCAGCAACGCCACGTACAGGAAGCAACGCCGGAGATGGAGCTAACTCCAGGTGCAGCGAGACAAGGAGAAGCCACTCCGTGTTTCATGCGGACATACGTACTAGTAGCTCGTAGAAGCTTGTGTTACATTACATCAGCTTAGGGAATCCACCGCCTACGTAGTAGTACATTGCAAGAACACAACAAGCTAGTAGTTGCCATCCATCACGCCGAATTAAGTTCGTATGCATATTTGGGTGACATGGCTGAGAGAGATTCCCCATGCGTATAGCCCTTGTGGTCAACCTGGACCGATCATCGATCCAGCACATTATTGATGGATCGGATATACTATATTCAGTACGTACACACACAGTATGATAGTGCAGGGAATATTTTGACCTTTGCAGCCCAGCAGACGTACGCATTTCACAGTTCACACTACGTGCGCGCATCACCAACCAGCTCGACGATCGATCGATCCAGACAGGCTATATATCTATCTAGGCGACGCACATGCTGCAGCTGAAGGAAAAGGAATTAACAATGGCAGGGACGAGCTGGCGCCGGCGACGCCGCGACCACACCGGCCGGCCATGGTTGGATCCGATCCAACTGAATGCCACGGACGCTAGCTGAAGAGGAAAGACTTGGGTTGGACTTGGCAATGATGGATGATGGGCGTCACGGGGGAGACCAGAGTCTGCGCCTTAGTTTGACAAACACAACAGGGCAGCCCAACATTTCAACTCCCGGTGTGGAACCTGACCACACACACCCCTGCTGTATTCTATTTTTTTTTTTGCGAAAAGGGGAATTTCATTAATATTGAAGCAAATTACATCCCCAGATTACAAGAGCATCCCAATCAACGCCAACTCCATTGATGGGAGACAAGAAACCTTGAAAGAGCCGAAAATTCCACCATCTAGGATCACCATCCCAGACAGATATGCCACGGAAGAGAACTCCGATCTGAACGAACATGGCCATCTCACCATCCACCACCCCCACCGCCATCCTCATCTCCGACGGGGGAAAACTGAAACCCAACCCTTTCGCAAAAGAGGGGTAGACCGATATTCCACATGCAAATACGATGAACTTGCCGCCGTCAAGCCCGTAGCCGAGCTCATCGTCGCCTCCTCCACCATATCCGTCATAGGAAAACACAAATCCGAGCGACATCCAGATGGATATCACCGGAAACCGAAGTCTCACTAGCCCACAGCCATGGCCAAGAAGAACCATGACAAGACAAAGGAGGGGCCAGAGTACCTTATTCTTCATCGATGATGGCGCCTTCGACTCGCCACCACCGCGGAGACGCCTTGTCCTCCAATGCTCCATGCCGACGAAGTTGATGACGCCGCACAACCGCCGCCACCTTCTTGGACCGAACCACTAGAGGAACCCTAACCCTAACAACCACCGTGGCCGCCGCCAAAAGCAACCACCACGGAACCTAACTCTATCTAAACTTAAGAGCGAACAAAGTGGACGCCGGATGCCGGGCCTCCCTCCTCCGCCGACGGCGAGGCCGCCGGAGGCGAGGGGGCCGGCAAAATTTTCTTCAGGAGCCGCCGCCGCCTGCCTCTATCTTTCTTTCCGTAGCGTCTCTTTGTGGTTGGACTGAAACGTCCCCTTGTGAGATTTTCCCTGCTGTATTCTATGCTCAGCTTGTGGCTGTCCTCGGTTATATACTAATCAACAAGTTGATGTCGGACCTTTCTCTTGATTATTTGTTAGCATGCTAGTAGTATCAATCGTAGAGCAAGAAGAAACGGAAGCAAAGAGATTCTGCTGCTTATAATTTTGTTCAAGCATGCGGTTGACTGATTGAAAATAATTGAGGCCTAAAAACTTAGTCTTTGTTTTTCAGTACAAAATTTGGTGGGTTCTGTATACTTATGCAAACATTAAAAACTGGCAAACTCCATCACTAATAAGTGACAAAATTCTACTTTCCCTACGAAGCAAGAATACCTGGCAAAGTTCAATTATGTGTGTAAGATAAGAATAATGGCAGTGTGGAATTTGTACAGACATACTATAGGGGTGTAGCAGAGGCAGAAGAACATTGGATTCGAAGGAAACAGAGACGCGGTGCGTGGGCTGGGGGCACGCAAGAATAGAAGAAGAGCAGAGAGGTCAAAGCACCCGGCAAAGTTTGATGTGTGCGGATTAGCATCGTTAAACTGGTGCGCTAATTCCAAACGTTAAACTAACTAGCTGATCGATCCCTGAGTGAGTCTCCCCTGTGCTTTTTGGCTGCTTTTGGAATCTCTCAAACAATCGGCTTCCATTAATCAACTTGCGACCTTCTCCATTGCGGCGTGCTCCCTCCCGGCCTTCCCCAATTTTCATACTACTACTACTAGTTGCTGTTCTTCTTCCTTTCCAAGTCCACGGCAACTGCACAAGCCAACCAAGCCATCTTCTCTCTCCTTTTCTTCTATAAAAGGCCCTCTCCCGCCCTTTCCACCATCTCCTCTTACATACTCAGTCTCAATCCTTGCCTGCTTGCCCAGATACAGTTGCATTAGGCCGCAGTGGGCAAAGAGCGAGAGAGCAGCTTGGTGAATCTAGAGTACAGCAGAAGAGAGTAATTGCTTAGGAGGATGAAGATGGCGGCGCGTGGGCGTGGCCGGCGAGAGATGAGCAGCGAGGAGGTCGACGAGTCGTCGGGAGACCTCCGTCGCGGGCCGTGGACGGTGGAGGAGGACCTGCTGCTCGTCAACTACATCGCGGCGCACGGCGAGGGCCGATGGAACGCGCTGGCCCGATGCGCAGGTACTGAATTGTGTGATCGATTATATTCGATATATGGCCGAAGAATCTCTAACTCCATGACTGAATGAGCAGCTAGCTAATTCGATGAATGATTCCTACATGTGCAGGTCTGAATCGGACGGGCAAGAGCTGCCGGCTGCGTTGGCTCAACTACCTGCGGCCGGACCTCCGGCGCGGCAACATGACGGCGCAGGAGCAGCTGCTGATCCTGGAGCTGCACTCGCGGTGGGGCAATCGCTGGTCCAAGATCGCGCAGCACCTGCCGGGGAGGACGGACAACGAGATCAAGAACTACTGGCGGACGCGGGTGCAGAAGCACGCACGGCAGCTGGGATGCGACGTCAACAGCCAGCAGTTCAAGGACCTCATGCGCTACCTCTGGATGCCCCGCCTCCTCGAGCGCATCCACCACGACGACGCAGACTCCAAGGCGCCGCCGCCGCAGCAGCATCAGCAGCTCACGGCGGTGGCGTGGTCCGCCGACGACGTCGTCCTCGCCCCGGCCAGCAACAACGAGATGATGGATTTGTCCTGCACCACCGCCGCGTCGTCCTCTTCCTCCCTGTCCACCGACGGCACGCAGCAGCAGCCAATCGTGTCCCCGCCGCCGATGGTGTCCGCCGCCGCCGACTGGCCGTGCATCGGCAACAACAACAGGAGCATGATGTCCATGTGCGACACGTGGTGCCAACCACCACCACCACCACATACAGAATTCCCGGCACAGGTCGTCGGCGCCGAGACGTGCTGGCCCGACCAAACTAGCGTGTACGGCGACATGGCGGCGTTGCCGGAGCTCGGCGACACCACCATGTGGGCCGACGACCTGTGGTACACGCACATAATGGGCTTGTTGTGAAGAGACCCAACAACAACAACAAGTCCGCCCGCCGCACGGATTGACCGGCGACACTCCACTTGAAAGCAAATCTAGCTAGACGGGCTCGAGGAAGGAGAAGATTATTACTGGCAGGTTAATTTGGACGACTTTGCCCGCCAGTAATTTCGTCTCCAGTTCTTGCCCATCGACCTCAGGAAGCTTCTCTCAAGTGCGCCACACTTATGTACACAGTAAATTTACTACTAGTACTAGTATTGCTCCGCAAGCTTAGCGTGGAGTGGTACTTTTCTGCTGTGATCGAGGCTGCTTAATTAGTTACACTTTGTTGGTTACTATCTAGTGCTGTCGTTGCTCCATTCTTTTGTGGGTACGTAAATACTCAAGGGCTGATTGGTTTGTAACTTGTGTAACGTTGATATAACTGGAGAATAAAGACTCAAACACCCCCTGCGGTGTTACTGGAGTAATAATCTGCTCCCCTCATGGATCATTGTTACTCTATTCTTTGGCACGCTCACATAGTCACATCACGGATTATCGACAACGGTTGATATATATTCCATGATACAGGCCACCATCGAGTACGTTTTGATCTTTCCAGTTCGATGACGCGAACTTGTTTGTCCACATGATGACGACGGTGACTGATCACGTAATTATTCTTTACTACCGATCGACTGGACTTGTGCATCAACAACGAGTGATATTATATTACTATATCTATGACTCGTCTGCTGTATGTTTAATTATCACTCCTTGTGAGTTTTTTAACGCCAACTTGTCTGTAATTACGCCGGCTTCCTTCATCGGAGGGAGTATATAAGTGTACATCGAGTAGGCATAATGTGCAATTACCAAAAAGAAGGAATAGAAATGGTAAGCACAAGAATGTCGATTAGCAGTTCGCGGGTGTGGGGCTAACTACAGTACTGGCTCTGCAAGATCTCTAAAAACTGGAAGTATAACCCATAGCATGGGAAAAGGGTCGAGAAAAGAAGGGAAAAGGGATCGAGAGGAGCAAGGCCGTTTCGCTATCAGGCCTTGAGATCAGGGAATCGGACCTCTCATCGGCCATCATCATCATCAGGAACGATGATTAGTTTTCACACGTATTTTCTTGCTTCACACGGCCTCACGTCCTGCTACTGCAGCTAGTGCTCCGGCGATGGCGATGGATCCATTAGATCGCGATCAGGGGGGTCACCTGAGGAAAGCGCCGGCGCAATTAACGATGCCAGCCCAAGCATCGATTCATCATCATTCCCTCGCGAGTTTCGTGGTTGGGCCGACATGCAAATGAGCTCCCGCAACTGTCAATCTCCCAATCATTGCACCAGCCGCAGCTCTTTATCTGATGGCCCAGCCAGATGGAGAACGAGCGAGTCCAAAGTTTCGTGCAGTTGCAGTTTGTTTGATGGCGAGGCGCATTAGCCGACTACATAAACGAGGATGCATATTTTTTTTCTTTTGTAGAAACCGCTTATTATGTACTATTATTACCTTCGGATTTCTGATCTTCGTAATCCAAGACGTTAAAAATAAAAATCTGTTCCTTCAAAATAAAAATCTGGACTTACTAGTACGTACGTTGGCCAGGCACACTGCCTTCAGAAGCTCCTTTCCAATTGCGAGTCGCTTGCAGTCTGGCATATACGACACGGGAAGCAGCATGGATCACCACTCCACACTCGACCAGGACTTGTGAACGCGGTGCGTGCCCAGCTAGCTGTACAGACACACACCGAGCTCAATTCCGTCACCTTTTCTGCCCCCAAGGTTCCAAGCCTCCAACTGTTATTCACACTGATCAACAACATGCATGCACACGTCGTACGGCCTTCACACTGCAGATGCTGATTGGATCTAATTAATCATTCGCACCTGTCAAGGAGTAACATGATCCAGCTAGCTTAGCTTGTTTGTCCCTTGGCTTGTAACTTTACATTCTGAAACTACTTGGAAATGGGCATGTCCTTGCGCCACGGATGAAACGTGGTTATTAAGGCTAGCTCGAATGCTCGATAGGAAAAATGCAACAACAATTTGGTCATCTGATCCTTATCACCTGTGGCTGGAATTCTGGGGACTGGGGGGCCATTACGCACGTCATGCATGCATCTGCTGATGGATTGAGGCTTCCATCGTTGACACGCATGCACAGTACAATTCTCTTTCGTTTTCTATCTTGAGAGTAGCTGGTGTTTCTGCACCATACAGCTCTCACCATCACTTATCTGTACTTCTGTTCCTTCGTCATCCTCCATCCGCCCTGCCCATCAAGGACATATCAGCCACAAATCTTCGCTCGCAAAGTCACGGAAAAGCAGCAGCTCTCGAAGACTTCAAAAGTGCAAAAAGGACAAGGAAAAATCTATATATCAGCAGAAGTCCACTGCATCATCATCGGTGACCGATGCAGAGCAGAACACAAGTCTTGCCAGGTCTGCGATCGACATGGACGTGCAATGCGTCCAACAATATGGGCGCATTATCTCTGGCAAATCACGCACGGAACAAATATTCCTTGCTAGCTAGCTCAACGCGTGCAGGCCCATCGAGTTCCGGTCATGTCGTGCTTACCTGAAATTTTCTTCCTCTGATATCTTCAAGATAATGCGATCTCCTGCATGCATGTATCCAGATTCTTGCGTGCCAAGAAAATGTTCACGAAACAGGATATGGTACCATGAGATATATCCTAGAAATTTCCCAATGGGTATGCATCGAATATGTTGGCTTCCTTCTATCTGTGCTTTCGGAGATTGCTATGTACGTGCGTGTGTATTTTCACGACATGTCAGTTTCAGAAGAGACGGATGCAAGAAGAGGAAACGTACTTGCACAGCTGAGAACGCATGCCAATTGAATTGAGCCACGAATAGTGCTTGCAGATACCTTATCCGAACCCCGAAAGGGCAAATGCAGATATGCAGATATATAGCCTAACTGTGGAACAAGTGGCCATCTATCTGCTGGAATGATTGACGAGAGCAAATTGCATACATCTAGGGTGCCCATACCCATTAGGAAAGCCTTCTTGGGACTTGCCAGAAGCAGCTATTCCAGATTTCGAGTATACTTTTGGCTATCCTGACAGTGTGAAATTCTATTGAGTGCTTTTCCCTCTCCACCGCCGCCGGTCGCAGCACTGCCGCAGCAATTTCCCATTTCCCACCACGTTGCCAAGACCCAACCAGTTCTTTGGATGAAATCGAGGATGTAAAGTTGCCCAGGGAGCCCAGAGCCAGTCCAATCAGCTTGAATATAGGCCACATCTTGTGCCTTCAATGGGCCGAGCTGCTTCTGATATTTCTAATTATTTGGACCTAGCTATGTATGGATGTACTGAAATATCCAAATTTGTAATCTCATGCATCGGCCAAATTCTCTATCGAAAACTCCTTTCCAAGAGAAAAGAAAAAGAAACCTCCCTTAAAAACACACAGGAACTTCATAATTCCAATGCTGTTTGCTCTATTCATGGACCTTTTGACAGTAAGTGAAAATTCTGCACAACACTTCGTGACCTCAACAATTTTCTCTAAATAGCTTATATAGCACTACAAAACGGAAACTGAATCTATCTCAAGCAATACAGTGTATGTTCTCAATCTGCTTCGTTTGCACCGGAGGATGGTATTGACGGCTGGGCAGCAGCTTCTTCGGGCGTTGTTCCCGCAGTCTGTGCAGAGTCAACCGGACCTGGGACATCTGGATCACTGCTTACTTCTTCCTCCCAGTAACTCTCTAGCAACTTCATGACTAGCTTGTATATTCTATCATTGTCTACATCCTGTAGCTCCTCCAGTACGTCCAAACCTCCGCATTCTAGAATAAACTCTGCATATGGGTTTGCCGCCGAGTCCTGCCCCTTCTTCCCTGCCTCACCAGACTCAAGTATATTTTGAAGGCCTTCCAGACATGTATACACAAGGTCAGAATCTTGGTACGTGAGGATTCGGCAGAGAGGCTCCAAACAGCCCCGGCTCACCAGATACCTGCACATAGGGCATAGGTGGCAAAGAGTCAATCGAAAGGTGACAAGACAATTTCACGCGCAAATGACTGAAGGTACATTCAGACGATCACAGCCAGAACATACTGAATTTGATCACTTGAACCACCAGATGCAGCATTTGATACAGCCCAAGCAGCCTCCTTTCTTATATCTGTCTCTGATGTCTTTAGTAAGGGAATGAGAGGGCTTAAAACACCTGCATCAATCACCGCCTGTTGAAGAGTCATGAGTCAATACATAACAATGAGGTAGTTTGCATATGATTCGGTAGCTTGATGATGCAATGAATCCATATATGTATGGTCACATTCAGTCATATCCACTGGATGACAAGATGTGCATATTTTATAGGAGATGACAAAAACTCATAATACGCTACCTGAATCTGATCCTTGCTACCAGCAGTGATATTAGAAACAATTAGACAAGCTTGCTTCTTGATGTTCTTTTGATAATTTCGTGCTAGGATCTGGGCTAAGGAATTGAGTATACCATGCTCTATCAAGACCTGCAAAAATATGTTTTCACTGGTTCAGCCACAGTAGGGCAGAATCAAAGCAGAAAGTAAATCTAATCAGCTATGTGCTATTAGAAAAGGCATAATTAAGTTCCTGACATACATTTCAATTTCTGTTTCCGCCTTAACAACTACTGCAGATACGTAAGTTTGTGGTGCAAATATGATGGACCCCTCTTAACAGTTCACATCGGACCAAGAACGGCACACAAACTATGATAAGGTACTGTTATAGGATGATACCGTCTGTTTTAAAATAGTTGTCATTCTGGCTAACCTGGACAAGCACTCCTTCAGGTATAGCCGAAAATGACAATTATTTTGAAACGGAGGTAGTAACAGCTAATGATGTTTATCGGGAACATCAAACATGCATAAAACTTCAGTAATTTGATCGTAGCTGCAGCTGTAATTATCAAAATGTAACCTAGGATATACAAGCTTCATGTCAAAAGATCAACCTTTATTATTGAAAACAACCAACAACTCCAAACCAGTTTTTTTGTCATTGCATACTTAGTTTTTTCCTTCTAAATATTGCATTTTACTGGGAATCCGAATTAGTAAAACAAAGGACACAAACATATAAAGAAAACAGAGCTACATTAGGAAACCTGGACTTGAGCATCATCTCCAGCAGATATTCTTGCAAGTGCCAAGATGACCGGGAGAAGAACATTGGCTGAAGAATGCCTACAATCAGGACAAAAGGCTAGTTAATGTTGTGAATATATATGGGCTTTATGATACATACAGCTGCACCAGGAAAATGAATCCTGCAACTTACATTAAAAGATTTACAAGTTGAGGGCAGATTCCAGCATTTAATACATCTTGAATGACATCATCTGTGCCGCTACATATGTAATAAATAGTCCAGCATGCATCAGCCAGTATCTTCTCATCAGCAGAATGAATAAGCTGGTTCATAATTTCCAGTATAGGTTTCACCTGCAGTTATCAGCCAAAACAGATTCTAAACTTTTTTCTTCACGCATTTGACAAGAAACATTTCAGCAGACAGACATAAGTGACAAAATCCTACTTGCACTTCGGCTGGCAATTTGCCGAAACAAAGGTTTGCCAATGCCCATGTAGCAGTCTTCAGGACTGGAACTCTCATGTCTTCGCTAAATTGAGAAAGTAATGGTGTCACAGCACCATGATCAAGAAGAATGTCTCTGCAGCTAGGCAAATCAGCAGCTATATTTCCAAGACACCAGATAGCCTGCTTCCAAGTCAGATCCAAAAATATCACAGACCAACCACTATATGAAAGGACTATGACTCAGTATAATTGTTTCACCTGATGCCTGATGTTTGCATTTGGCGATCCTAGGAGCTCCACCAGCCTTGGAACAGCACCGCATTCTGCAACGAGCAGCGTATAATCAGATGCGGCTATGTTGGTAAGCACCCAGGCTGCCTCCATCTGCAAGAAGTACATGAGGTAAGACTATACAGGCAAGCAAACAAAGAAAATGAGAAGAGGAGGAAATGACAAATAACGTACTTGGAGCTGAGGAAGCTCATGCCTTGAAAGAAACTCGGCAAATCTAGTCAGGACATCCGCTCTGATGATTTTTATCACAGTCGAGTTCTTCTCTGCAGGCATAGCAACTATCAAGTAAATATAAAAGCCACAGAAATGAAGCACGTCATGCATGTCAAGTACCATCTGAAAGAAGTTTTCTGAACTGGACTGTGGCTTCCAGCTGACTTGTGGTGTCATCTGACCAAACTTTGTCCACCATTTCTGACAGGCCTTCAAGCTAACTGGATACAAAAGACAAACTAACGATATTTGAAAAGAAACATAAAAGAATGCAACACAAGAAGCTCATTTTATTGCAACAACAAATACAAAAGGATAGGACTGACTGCATAGTATTTGCCATGGTAGTGCGTTAAACATGGAAATTCGAAAGGTCACATTTCAGTAACTTTGCTATAGTTTATCGTAGATTGTTCATAACTGATACGGTAATGGAGAAAAATGATAGAAATACTGCTATTGCTCATCCATTCTTTTATTTTTTATTTTTGCCCCCCATAATTCTCCTTTGTGCATGATGTGTTGGGCTTCAGAAACAATGAGTGGATGTTTCAGTTCGTGTGCATAAAAAGGAAAGAAAGATGATTTGGTGCCAGAGTTTGAAGTATAAGACGGTCAATTCAGACAGTTGTAAATTGCACAATCATCTATTCCTTTTTTTTTCAGAGGTTCTCCTTTGTGCATTAAGTCGCTGTCGTTAAAAGCATTACGAATATTCCATTGTGTGCACAAATGAGAAAAAAAACTATTCATAGCTTGTTTGAAACATGGTGCAGCCAGTTCAGAAGGTTCAAAATTTCTAGTTTCATGTTCGCCAAGAAGTTTCGATCCTAATAAAAATGCACGAATTACAGGGTTCATTTCAAAGAGCAATACGGGAAAATTGTGTTTGCATCGCTCAGTTTGAAGGCTGACTTCTCTCGTAATGCAATTTTGAGTTCATGAGTTGTACTACATGCCTAAACACTCCAACAGCAAGAGGATCAGGTAGCGAGTTAAACCCTAAGCACGCACCTCTGATTCGGCGGCATCCCGGGGAGCCGCCGGATCGGGCGGGGAGGACGGCCGCAAGGTCGAAGGACGAGAGTTGGCGCCGTCTGCGGTGGCTTCATGGGGAACTGGAGCGGTTGCAGAGGCCGGCACAAGAATGGGCTCGTCGCGGCGGCGCTTGAAGAGCCCGGCGTCTCGGTCAAGGCGGCGGAGGGCGAGGAGGCCGTCCTCGCGGCGGCGGCGCGAGCGGTCGAAGTCGACGCGCGGCTTGTAGGTGGCGCGGCGCGCCTCGTCAGAAGGCCGCCGGGGGGCGCGCGGCATGCCGGTCGCCGGAGAGAGGTGGAACTGCTACCACTGCGAATTTGGGCAGCGGGACGAGTGCCGTCTTTTTTTTTTTTTTCCACGAGCCGTTTCTTCTCTTCTCTTTGTAGCCAGCGACCGGCGTCTTGGTAGCAGGAAAAAAAAAATTCCGTAAAACCTCATATTTTCTGATCACAATTACTTCTTCTTTACGTCTCTTAACTCTGAATTTTATGCTTAATATTAATTCTTCACGAAGAAAAAATTTAAAGCACGATCCGTCGCTTTGTGAGACAGTGCCCCAAATATATTATTACCAACCACAGCCATCTTCTTATTCATCGATGTCTCGTTCTTCTTGCATTTTTTCTCCACAGCTCTCGTCTCATTGCTTCGCCTCCCCTCCAACATCTACCTTCTTTAACTTATCCGGCTTGATGCCCACATGTCCTGTATATCGTCTCTGTCGTCCTTGCCTCCCTCTTTAAATTTAAACTCTAGCCCCCAACCAGTGGCGAAGCCAAGGGCTGGCAAGGGCCATGGCCCTCCTATGTTAAGAAAGTATGCACCATGCCTATAGATTTTTCATTAGATTATGCTAAAATTTTAATAGAAGAGAAGAAATGGTTGAGCGTCCCCCTCTACCTTCCCTGAGCGTCCCCACTTGGATCAACATCGTGTGGCTTAGATTGAAGTTTTCGTAGTTTACACGAAGAGGTTGGTTGAGACCCGCCGGGTGGGCGGGTGGCCAGCACCGAAAAGTTTCGGGCAGCCCACCAGCGTTCGAACCCCGGGCGAGCTGCTGGTGCTCCGAGTGAGTGTGGTGTGCGTGCGTTTCCTGGGGGTGGGGGCTGTAGTGGTCCGGTCTTTCTACTGAAGACCGAGGGTGGGCCCCGTCCTCTTCTCAAAAAAAAACACGAAGAGGTTGGTTTGCACTAGATATGTTCGCTTAAATATAACATAATTATTTTTATATTTTCATAAAAATAATTGTGTCCGCTTCTTCTCTTCTCTAACCGTACCTGATAGCCAGCGGCGACCTGGCGTCTTTCTTTTCCACGGGATACTATAAAGAAGCAGAAATTCACTCAAAGAAAAAAAAAATTGATCTAGATCAGGTCGACGTCTCGACGCTGACATCCACGGCGGAGCGGAGCACCGGCGATGCCTCCGACGCTGGAGTCTTGCCCCCTCCTGTTGCCCCTAGATGATCCCTACTCCATCTCGGGGTACGACGTCAGAGAAAAAAAATACTACATCTCGCCGTACGATGTCAAGAGTAAACTCGAGTGGGGCGATGCCGCCTCCATGGTCTGGGCCATGAAGGGTGCCACTACAAGAAACATGGGCTTCTATGACATATAATTTTTGTCACCAAACATACAAAATTCGTCACGAAATGATCCCTGTGACACATCCATGACGAATTTTTGTTTGTCACCTATCATGCGTCTCTATGCAATCTTTGTGACGATTTCGAAATTTTCGTCATAATTTTTAGTGACGAATCATTCTTTGTCATTACTTTATGACAATCGTTTTTGTCACAAAATTGTCAAAAAAATGTCACAGTTCACTTGCATGCTGTCCACATGTTGGGTCTGGCCTGCTATGAATTTTCGTTATTGGGCTGAAACTGGACGCCCATTTTATTTGTAATACTAGGCTCGATCCATTTAACTGTATTGACCCAGCCCGTTTGTGGCCTGGACCTTGAGCGGATCTATCCATTTAGTAGCAAAATTTGGCCCAGATCATTTAACCCAATTAACAGAAAAAAAAAGTTCAGTCCAACAACAGAAAAATAAAGTAGTCAGACAGGCCCGTTCAGACTTGTCTAACACATTACATACAGCCCAAATACGAGGTCCAGTACATCACAGCCCAGATAAGAGGCCAAGTACATCACAGCCCACATAAGAGGTCCAAATACAGGCCAGATGACAACAGATCCAAAACAAGTCTGCCCCTACAGTTAAAAGACCTACACAGCACAGCAGTAGGTCCAAAACACGTCTGACCCTAACTAGTTCATCAACCACTACCATATCAGCATGAACCAGCAAAAGCATCCTATGACGACACCCCATTTCATCTTGAACCAGCAAGGTAGGTAAAGGTGTGGAACTAAACCTTGTGGAGCATGAGCAGCTTACGAAGAATGATATCGGTCTCTACTGCTTGCTGCTTCAAAGTTTCAATCTGTGCATCTGAATTCTGAACATGTTTCTTCAAGTCACCCATCTCAAGCTGCTGGGCATCAAGTTGCTCTCTAAGAGCTGCTGCTTCTCGCTTTTCTGCCTCAAGTTCAGACTCAAGTTCCTGCACACGTGAAGCAACAGCGGCTTTACCATTTCTCTTGGGTGCTGATGCCACAATACCAGCTGTTTGAAGAAATTTTGATCTTGGCAAGACTTCAGAAAAAATTTCAGTTACAGATTTCGGAACTTGTCCTTCAGTAGGTTCAGTCATCATGGCTTCCATGTCAGCCTAGAAAAAGCCAGACAAGATTTCAGCAATCACACTTTATCATTGTTCGTAATTAAAACATAAGGATAAAGAAACAAACTTACAATTGCCTTCTTGACAGGCTCAGCCAAACCTGTCTTGCTGCTGCAATGACATTCTTTGAATAGATCTATTGGAGTGGCCGGCACATCTTTATATTTATCTTGCTTCTGAAAGTGCATGCAAAAAAATATATTAATTTAGCTTCAAAACTGGAAAATAGACCTAAGATAAGACAAATGAACATGCTATGTTTCACACACCACAGCATGGCAATGCGCAACGAAGCAACGAGATCCTGTCTTCTGCTGGAACACAACTTTCTCCCTATTACCTTTGTTTTTCACACACTTCTCCTAAACAAAGGCACATTTATGTAAGATAAGAAACATGAAAAGCAAACAGAAAACACATACATAGATAGCAGGATGTGTGAAGTGGAAGAAATAGAACTAAATTAAGTAATGTGATTGGTCTGAGTTAATATGATCCAACAGACCGGGGAAAAAAGAATATAGTAGAAGTTGAGTTGCTGGAATGCTGGAACAACAAAGAACTGTTATTTTCTGACTTGTTCTTTTTTTTTTTTGCAAAAAACAGTAGCTTAATTAGCTTCTTGCATCTCTAGTTGTCCCTGCATTCTTAGAAATACTATATTCGATAGGTGACTTCAGGATGGATACAAATGTCGACTGTACTACCTGTTGGTAGAACTTGTCACCCTTCAGTATTTGTAGCACTAAAATTGAACATATAATTCTGGAATAAATACTAATAAACCGTGGAAATGGTAGCTATTGCATCGTTCATCTCAAGATATCTTAGAAATAAACAGTCCTAATAAAATTTTCGATCATTATAATGGTTTTCACATCAGACCAACCAGGTCTAGGTAGGAGGTAGTACTACAGTTGGATACAGCAGAATTTTGATTCAATCCAGTAGTCTCGCATGTGGATTGCTTTGGTAAATATTTAGTGAATGAAACTAAAATTAGCTGGCACTTATTCAGACAAATTAATATGTAAACCCAAGCTAAGTAATTCATGAGATCTTGCTAGGTGTTGTTCAGGAATGCTAGTACTGTGCTAAAGTAGATAGGACTCTACGAACTAAAGCAACAAGCCAGGTAAACCACAAAATAAATGTACAACAAGCAATCAAAACAGTTCGCAGTCATGAAAGTGTATACAATAATATGCAGCCATGGAAGTTCATACACTGATTTGAAGAGAACAGAAGTCTGTACCTTGTGCTTTGGATTTGACCACATCTCAACTAAGTCCCTCCATTGTTCGTCAGTCGTACTCACCAAAGGCGATGTTGTTCTCACTTCGTTTGCAGGTATGCCATCAAAGTACATTTTCTTCAGCCTGTATCTCATTTGCCTTTGCGTGGTCCTGAACAAATCAGTGCATGCATTTTTGACTGCATCATTGTCGCGATCAATAGTAAATCGACCCTAGTTTAAGAGGACGAACATCAGAAACAACAATGCAAAGCATATACAATGAACTTATATAGAAAAATTAACAATATAAGCAATGACCCTGGCTGGCAAATACTTACCGCAATTTTTCCCATATAGTTGTCAAAATGAGCCTTATCCTTCTTGTACTCTTTCCAGTGTGGAAGAATCGGGATTTGTTGCCTCACAATTATCCCAGTCTCTGATGCAAGCTTTGCAGCTTGTATGGGAGCCTCTGGGCGTTTCATTCCTTCAGCAACGGTCACAGGAAGCTTAATGGACAAACCACGGCTCATCCTATCCAATTCTTTGCCCATACTTCGGCCCCTATTCCACCGATCTATTATGCCACTTGTTTGACCTGACAATAATGAATACGTTCACATTATTTGGAATTATAAAGATTTGCCATGCAAATGCACAAATCATATTAGACAAGAGATAGTACATAAAATGACTTGCCTTCATTGCTAATCTGAATCTGATTCTCTTGTTCAGCAGAACAATTGGCGATAAACAGTTCATCATGTGCTGAACCTTCATGGCAGCTTTCATCTGTTGTACATAGCTCCCTTGTCCTCTGCCTTGTCCTTCTAGCAGGTTGGTCTTGTTCATCTGGTGCCATAACTCTCTTTGAAACTCTTGGTCCTCCATGACAAGTGCTCACATTCCTTGTAGAACCCAAGCTAGGTGCATCAACAGAAACCTGTGTGGCCTCATGCAGTGCACAATACAATAACAAAATATAAGTCGATGTCATTGCGTATTGAGCATAGATGAGTAATATGCTGAATCATTGCAAATACCTTATCAACTACACCTTGTTCAGTGTCATCATCATCTTTGTCCTGATCATCTTCTGGTTCGTAAGAAGGATCTGAGTGTCCACGAGCACTAGCTTTCCCAGCCTTGCTCTTTGACATATTTGCAATTGAATTGTTAACAAGTGAAGATGCTGCAGAGACACCAAGGCGTTGTAAGGCCAGACTGTTCCTCAGCATATTCTGAGCCCTGAGCTTCTCATATTCACACATTGGAGCCTCTGTACATGAATAAAAGAAATTAGCAGTCAGCTACGATTATTCAAGCAGGCAGAAGCAAGTCTAATACATGTAAACTTCAGCCAACAATTAACCATACACATAACTGCTATAAACTGATTTACAACTTTTTATCAAAGGAAATGGAATGGAAGTAATTTAGTAACAACATTTTATCAGCAGAAATGGTATGAAAGTAACTAAGTAAGAAGCATTAGCAAATGTAAGGAAATGTAATTAATGTTGATGCAACTCAGATAGATATAACATTAGATACAAAATTAAGTGCCTTGGCAGGACCTCAGTTGCTCTCGTCTCTAGTTCTGATGCATGAATGTTAATGTGGAGCTACAAGCAAAGCAGCTATCTGTCATGCTTACAGTCTGAATGCAGATGGATAAGTAACTGAAATGTTTCAGTCTATCATTATGGATTGCTAGAAGAAGGGGAATATTCATGACAGATAGAGAAATATTCATGACATGCATAGTCACTACAAGATATTCAATGTTTGCTGACAAGTTTAATTCAGTGGCCGACAGTTTGCTTGGTCTTTACTTTTTTTTTTTTGCTTGAGTGCCTGACAGTTATCCAGTACAATTACATACTTTCCCAACAGTTTTGTGGCAATTGCCTATAATCCTATTCCCGACAAGGTCAAAGCCCACAGTTATCAAAACTACTTAGCTGAATATAGAAACTGGAGGCCACTTGGAAACTTAACTGTCGGGGAAACAATCAATTCTTGTAGTGAGCATAGGCATTCCACTGTTGTATCAAGAAAACAGTCATGACAAGCATCAAGAAATCATGCTGCTATTTTAATCTGATTTACACCAACACTAATCCTGGACAAATTAGAACCCAAATTGCTAACATAAAGCTTTAACTGACATGTAGGGCAAGAAAGGAACATCAACTGGAAACAGTGCACTATATGAACATACCTGCTGGGGTCCGTTTGCTTGTTCCCAGCTTTCGGCCAGGAGCCATCGTCGGCGGTGGCTGTGAATGGTCGAGTGGAATCGGCGGCAAAAGATGTGTAAGCAAGGCGCTTGGAGTAGGTTACGGCGGAGGGGGATGCTGCTGTGTAGTGGATCTGGAAGCTAGGCGCGTCGTAGAGGAGATCGCGGTGAGGGGAATGGTTGTGTGTTCTAGGTCTGGCGGCTGACGAGGAAGGGTTGGGGAATTGGTCTGGGGCTTGGGGAGGAACGGATAAGAAGCGGTCAGCAGCGGGGTCTCGGAGGCTCCAGATTTTTCCTCCAAATTTTGGTTTCGCGCCCGCAGCAGAATTGTTTCGCTATTGTTGGCGCCCGCGCGCCCGGTCTTCGCGCCTGCAGCCGGGGTCTCAAATCTTTTTTTTTCCTAAATCAGGGACACAATTCGGCTGGAATTCTCCCATACATAACAGCATTAGCGCTGCAAGCGGAGCGGGCCGCGCCGCAACGCCGCTGGGCCGGCCGATGCGGGCCGAAGCGGCGCGGCTCGCGGGACCCGCGGCGCCGCAACCCGCAAGACTTGCGGCGACGGTGGCTGTGGCCAGGGAGGAGGTGGAGTCGGCGGGCTGCAGCCGAAGCCGGCGGAGGAGGGCGAGGACAAGGCCGTCGGGGACCATGAGACCGCGCGGCGATGCACTCGACGACGGCGGCCATGTGCGGCGTCATCATGCGAGAAGGCGGCGACGGATCCGAAGCCGGCGCCGGCGCCGTTCTTGACGTCGGCGCGGATCTTGGCGGAGATGCCATTCCGATCCGCGACGGCCGCGTTGGCAGGCCAGAGGCTGACGGTGGCGGCCATGTCCTTGAGCCCCTGCAGCCGCTCGGGCGCCTCGACTACGACGGCCATCCGCGGCCGGTCCCGCGGCTGCACGGCGCACTGCGCCGCCAGCTGTCAGCGGTCCCTCGACGCCATGCCCTCCCGTATCAACGCCGCGCTCTCCCACACCCTCGACTTATCACCTTCTGTCAAGGTATCACCTTGGCCGTTGCTGGAACAATCCACCTTGTGGTGTCTGCCTTGTGTTCGTAGAAATGCCCAGGAAGGAACTGGCATGCCAATTGCAGATGTGCAACTTGAGTGTGCTGCTTGCAATGTGCTTGCCTGTCTGTCCTGCAATTCCACTGCTGCCCTGTCTATCCTGTTCTTTTACTTGGAACCTTAATGTTGTTATACAATCTAGTGAGAGTGGTCTGTTACTTGTCGAGAAGAGGGAAAAATTCCACTTTCTAATCCAAGCCATTAAAGGTTAAACTCGTTTCCACCTTTTGTTTTGGTGCTACTGTTAATGCTTGCAATGTTTTCTAATTTCTACTACACCGTTCATTAATCTATTATAATAAGGGGAAATAATGCTATATGTGCCTCATTTGATGATTCAGATATGCTGATATAGCTCAAGGCTATACAAGACTCTGAATGTCAGTTATCAGTTTTGGCAAAGTGCAGAGATGGCACTCTGAACTTCAGTATTTTTTTAATTACCAGAGGTAGAAGAAAAATAGACACTGTCGATGTATTGTATGCCAATAGGTGATCCTGTAGATATGTTAGTTGACACACCATCAACAACTGCTAGCAATTGGAGTCCTGTAGCTATGTCAATGTTATTGCTCACAAAGAATAGAAACAAAGCGGGTATTTAAAAGTAAAATTTTGCTTGGGTACCCAAAATGACATTGACTGCTAGCAAATTATAGTCCTTTATGTATTGGAATGCAACTTCTATAAGTTCAGCGATGCTAAATCTGAAGACATATTTGATGTTTATGCAGCACCAAGATAGAGATAAGCTATCATCAATGGAGAAAAGAAAGTTGTCAAAGTCTTCATCATCAGCTCAGATATCTCCCTCTCAAGGCCTTGGTCTGATGAAGTGTTCTGTTCTTCAATTGGATGAAATAGCTTAATATTCCTTTTGTATTTGTGGCATGGTGGGACTGCATGAGTGCATGTCATTGGAAAAGTGTGCTTAATCAAATTTTTGTAACAGCTGTATGCATGCACCAGTGTAATAGATAAATTAAACCTGTTATTTTGATTGGGCATCCCAGCTGTTTTCAAAATCAGGACATCTCTGTAGTTATTTGAAGGTCTGTCCTGGCCAATTCTGCCGACAGAGATATGTGAAAGCACTGACTGAATGCCTGACTGCTTGCTGCTTGCATGTATTATGCTGTTCCTACTTCCTCGTGTGGAGGACAGAGTGCCTGGTTTTGTTGAAAAGGGAATAATACTCTGCTTTCTCCTTTCTCCAGCAGCCGAAAGACATTGTGATGTGCCTATAGAACCCGTATGTTTTCTGAAACGGTGTGCAGTGAGTGATGATCTTTGTGATTCAAAGCTGGATGGTAGCAGGTGGATGCTAGTACTTTCAGCGTGCATGCTTGTAAATACTGTGCAAATAAACGACCTAGATGCAGTAGATATGATGAATGATTTCCTTCTGAATTTTCTGTACTTCTTCATTGAGACTTGAAGTGCGACAGGGTAAAACTGGAACGTACAGCGAATGTGTGCTTCGCCGCTACCAGTACGCCAGCGAATTGTGGAACGTACAGCGAATTGTGGCCGGCTGTAGTGATAGAGAATCGAACTTAGGACCAGAGTTTACTGAACTAAAGAAGCTACCAGTACGCCAGCAAGCGAATTCCAATTACTTGCATTATTAAAAAAATTGACAGCCTGTTGATACGAATATTCAAATATTGTGCTTGTAACCATGTAACCATAAAATAACTTAGATTGCATTAACTCAGGAAACACCAGAAATTAAGGAGTTTACATGCTGTTCACTAGAATTAACTGAAACACAGTGCTACATTCAGAATGACCAAAGCTATTCACTATCACTATCATCATCAGGGATTAGCGGACCATCATTATCACTGACATATTGCTGCAGAGTGTCATCTTCTTCATCGCTGGACTCATCTTCTTCCACCTCTTCATCCCTTTCTTTACGAATCTCATCAACTATACTTGCATCAACATTTACATATTCTTCAATGTCTGGATCTTCATTCACCAAATTTTCTTCATTAACATTCACCTGTGAGTCTTCACAAACATCATCTTGGTAAGTCAGACCCATGCCACTTGGTCTTTCATCATTGTGGTTTTCGGCCACACTCCACAAGTGCCTGTGTGTGAATTTTTGAACAACCCTCCAACTGTTACCATGCTTGGTGTCTTCCAAGTAGAAAACCTTGGTTGCCTGTGTTGCTAGAATAAAAGGATCATCCTTGTACCATAACCTTCCATGGTCGATACTCCTCAAAAATCCATCATCTTTCATTCTACCCTTCTTGCCATCAGTGTCAAACCAATCACACCAGAATAGAACCACTGTCCGGCGGCCACTAAAATCTGAGTTGTACTGCAACTCAACAATTTCTCTTAAGCAACCATAAAAATCAATATATTCCCCATTGTGTGTGCCCTCAACCATGATTCCACTGTTTTGTGTTCTTCTATTTTTCTCGCGTTCGACAGTGTGGTATCGAACACCATCCACAATACATGCTGAAAATAGACGAACTCTCAAATCTGGTTCACATGACAATGCATACAGTTCATCATTGATGTCTCTCCCTCCACAAAACGCAGTTTCGCAATCTGTATAAGTAAATATGCAACATGGTCAAAACCAATAGAGTTGACGATGGTTTAATATATTTATGTAGTAAAAACTCACATGCTTCTTAAACCAGGACGAAAATTTCTTCTCAAGGGTTGTTTCAACATTAGGAGTTCCTGCATCTATTAACTCTTTCCTGTATATCCTGCAAACCATGGTTAATACAAACATCAGATCTTGTAATAAATATGTTACATAAAAAATAAAATATAAGTGTATATGGGATGACATACTCTATATATGGCTCCACCTCTGGACAATTATTTAGCACATACCAAACCATTTTCTTATAAACATGTTCAAGATATGTAACCCTCGAGGCTCCCAGCAAATCAACTCCATGCTGGAAAACAGATAGATCACCTTTTCTCAAATCAACACGCTCTCTATTCCTTCCCTCCCGATTGTGTCGTGTGTCAACATCATCAAAGTACCTCGAGCAATAGGTCAAGCACTCTTGAGCAACGTATGCTTCTGCAATGGATCCTTCGGGTCTGGCCCTATTCCTCACAAAACGCTTCAATGTACACAACATTCTTTCGATTGGGTACATCCATCCATATTGTACTGGGCCTCTAAGAATTGCCTCATCAGGTAAATGAACAGCTAAATGCAAACAAATATCAAAGAAACGAGGAGGAATATTTTCTCAAGCTTGCACAGAATGAGTGGTATTTCAGCTTTCATTTTTTGCAAGACATCTAACTTAAGAGTTTTAGCACATAACTGTTGAAAGAAGATACCTAATTCAGCAAGTACTTCATATATATCCTTACTCATGATTCCTCTAATACCAGCAGATAGAAGCCTCTGGAGTATGATATGGCAATCATGAGTTTTCAATCCTTGTAGGTTGCATCCATCAACGTTAATACAACTTCCTAAGTTAGAAGCATATCCATCAGGAAATCTTACACCTTTTATAAATTCACAGAAAGCATGCTTTTGAGAACTATTCATTGTATAGTAGGCATGTGGCATAGTGTACGAATCTCCATCACGCTGCAAGTGTAAATTTTTTCTTATACCCATGTCTTCCAAATCAAGCCTAGCACTGATAGTGTCCTTTGATTTCCCAAGAATACCAAGAAATGTACCAAGAATGTAGTCACAAATATTTTTTTCGATATGCATGACATCAAGATTGTGCCTTAGCTTCAAACTTGCCCAGTACGGCAAATCAAACAAAGTTGACCTTCGCTTCCAACACTGACCATCTGCTTCCCGCTTTCTTTTTTTGCTTTGAGGATGCTTTCCTGGTCTAACATCCTTAACCCCTCCAATTGCTCCATTAGCTCATCTGTAGTAAATTTCTCTGGACGGTCACGTGTCTCAATCTTACCATTAAAATCTTTCCTTTTCCTCCATGGATGACCCCTTGGAAGGAAACGTCGATGACCAATATAACATATCTTATTCCTTATTCTGACCGAGCAAGGATCTTTGTCACAATGCACACAAGCAAAGTAACCTTTTATGACTCTTCCAGAAAGTACACCTAGTGCTGGATAATCATGAATGTACCATATAACAGCAGCATGTAGATCAAACATTGTTCCACTAGATGCATCGAAGGTACGGACACCCTTCCAAAGCTCTAGCAACTCTTCAATGAGTGGCTCTAGAAAGACATCAAAATCCTTTGCTGGGCATTGGTTCGGACCAGGGATCAGTAGAGTCATCATGAAGTTTGATTGATCCATACATACCCATGGTGGGAAGTTGTAAGGCATAACAAAAACTGGCCACATGCTGTAAGAGGAGTTCATGTTGCCATATGGGTTGAAACCATCGGTAGCAAGGCCAAGTCTGATGTTTCTTGGATCGTTTGCAAACCAATCATATGTTCTATCAAAGTCTTTCCAAGCCTCACCATCAGCTGCGTGGCTTAGTTCATTCTTCACCGGCTTCCTCTTCAACTTGTGCCATTGAGCCTCCTCTGCTGTTTTTTTAGAGGCAAACATCCTCTTCAGCCTTGGAATCAATGGAAAATGCCGCAATACCTTTTGCGGTACCTTCTTTTTTCCATCTGAATCTCTCCATCTTGATGCACCACATGTTGGGCATTGATTATGTTTTGCATAGTCCTTCCGAAACAATACACAATTATTTAGGCACACATGGATCGAATCATATCCAAGTCCCAAGGCACGAATAAATTTCTTTGCTTCATCATAAGAAGCGGGGAGAGAGCAAGCCGGGAACGCTGTCGATAACAACTTCAGAAATGCAGTGAATGCCACATTGCTGATTCGGTAAAATGACTTGATATGAAGTAACTTCACCACAAATGAAAATCTTGAGAAAGATGCACATCCAGGGTAAAGTTCACGCTTCAACTCCTCTAATATAGATGCAAACATAGATGTCCCTCCATCTTGACCTTCAGCTGTGTACAAATCACTTATCATATCAGGAATTCGATCATCATGGTCATCTTCATCATCATCCACACCAACATCATCATTGAAACCAATTTGTTCATCCTCATGGCCAACATTTTCAGCTATTTCAACATCTGATGATTCTCCATGATATAACCACTTGTCGTATGTGCTAGACATTCCAAAAATATATAAGTGATCCTCCACAACTCCTTTATTCCTACGAATCTGATTCAAACACTTACGGCATGGACAAAGTATCTCTTCATTTTCAGCAAATCTCTCTGAAACAAATGCCATGAACTCGCTGACCCCGTCCAAATGTGCCTTGCTAAATAGCCTAGCATTGATCCAACTTCGATCCATCTTCCACACCTTGAAATAATAAGTTCAAAATAAGCAAATAATTATAGTGGCCAAACATAAATCTATTATTCCCCATAAATCAATCCAATATAAGCAGTGACCTATGGAAATATAAAGTCCACAAGTACAATCCAAAACATATATTGTCTACAATTCAATATTCTACCTCTACCATGAACATGCAGTCCCTAAGAGCACTGGCGGAGCCACGGCAGGGCCAGCCTGGGCCGTGCCCCCCCCCCCCCCCCCCCTTGCCGTAGGAATATTTATGAAGGTTTAATTAGTACGTACTCAGCCAGGTGCAAAGTCGCTCAACTAAGACAGCCAGATAAAGGCATTGCTATGCTTACACGAATGGATCATCCAAGCACTGATGCACACATTCCTTCTCGCCTGTTAGTATGTAGTATGAGTTTTACTATAATACATAGTTTTATATAAATTCTAGTTACCACTCTGAAGCACTACTGCCCCAGATTAGCACAAACCTTAGTGTTGTGGATCATGGACTAATTCCACTAGTATTCATTTTGAGTTTTGAACCAACTTTCTTTAATAATTCCAGTAAGTTTGCTATGATTTTGCTAATGACAATGAAATTTTGAGAAGGTCCATCATGGAAAGAAAAAGAAAAAATAGAAGAAGATAGAATAAAAATGGACTACCACTGACTGTGGTCATCAAACGCTTGGCGCCTCGACGGCCTCCACTCTGCTTATCACCTCTCTCGGTCCTAGTTCGCTCGACCCATCATAATTTCTACTAAATTTTTTTCTGGTCGTATTTGCCACACGAGTAGCCTATTAGTTCTACCATTTTCTCTTTTGTTTTCAAAATCCAAATTCTATTAAAAATTATTATAGCACTTCTTGATTAGCCTTTGTGGCTTTCACTAATCGGCCCCCCCTTTCTTTCATGGCTGGCTCCGCCACTGCCTAAGAGCAATACTTTGGCAAATGAATTCATCTAAAAAAAATGGTGCATTGGTACCTTCCTAGGCAGAACACCAAGTACAAAAAACACGGCCACCTGGACACGGTGCTCAGCCAGCAGCAATGTCTCGCATTACGCCGTCATGCGTCGTTGTTGACGCAGAATCCCGGCGGCATGGACGATGGCAGGAGCCGAATCGGGGAGCAGCAGCTGGGAAGGGCTAGTTTCACCGTTCGGGAGCCGCTGACCGAGGGGCTGGCCTCGGCGCCGGGAGCAACAGCTTGGAGCTGAGGGCCGGCAGCAGTTTTGGAGGCGACGAGGGGCCACACGGCGGAGGGGCGCGGGGGCTGCGCAGGTCGCTGGAGAGGCACGGCGGCTGCTCGCGGCGTCAAGGAGCACAACCACAGCCGGACGCGGCGGGGGGGCGTTGGCGGAGGAGCAAGACGGCGGTGACTGCGAGCGAGGGCAACATTGGAGATTTCAGATTTGGTTCGCGTCGTCAACGGAAGGAGCGAGGCGCGGCAGGAAGGACCGCTATCCCCTTGAGAATGTAATATAGAAACTTACGTCTTCCGTGAACAAGGACGATTGGGTAACGGAGTGGTTTGGGCTTCGGTTCATGGGCGGAAGGTCCAAGGTTCGACTCCTGGATGCGGCACTAATTTTTTTAACTTTATTAAGTAGAACTAACAAACGCCCCAGTATTCAGAGATTGTGTTGCTCGCTGCCAGGTGGGCCAATAATTTTTTAAACTTTATTAAATAGAACTAACAAACGCCCCAGTATTCAGAGATTGTGTTGCTCGCTGCCGTGGGCCAATCTTGATAGCATATGGCATGATCATTTTTTATCAGGAAAAATATATTGTGACGATCTATTACTGTCACAAATTTAAGACATTTGACTGTAGACGAATTATGACGGCAAGAGATCGTCACAATTTAGCATAGGTATGGTTTATGACGTTTTTTGAAAGGATTTTTATGACGAACATCGAATTTTCGTCACTAAATATTATACCTCCTAGAAATCGTCATAAAACAACAAAACTTTATGACGAATATGCCTTTTGTCATGAGAAAATCGTCATAGAATGTCAGATTTCTTGTAGTGTGCCATCACGATCCTCGTCAATGGCGACAGCGTCATCTTTCGGGATCTCTCCGTCGCCATCGTCCGTAACGTCCTCCCCTGCGAGGACCGCAAACTCCAGAAGCTCTTCCTCCTTTACCTCGAGGTTATCAGCAAGAACGTCGATGCCTACGGCCGCGTCCCCCCGGACCGGACCGTCGTCTGCAACCATCTCCGCAACAACCTGGAGCGCGGCAGAGAGCTCGTCCGCCGCGACACGCTACGCTTCCTCTGCCGGCTCAGGGACTCGCATCTCGTCGAGCCGGTCGTGGCCTCCGTCCTCGCGAACCTCGACCACCCACGCGACTTCGTCCGGCGCGACGCGTTCGCCGCCGTCTACTACTTCTGCCGGCTGCGCAAGGCCGACGGCAGCAAGCTCCTCCCCGGCGCGCTCGACATCGTTCTTCACGCTCCACTCCTTCGCGCAGCGACGGGCGGCCGCCTACGTGCTCGACAACGCCGACCGCGTCGCCTCCGAGTGGCCTGGCGTCCTCCAGATGCTCGCCGTCGACACTGCCCGACGCTTCGGCCGATTCGAGAGCAAGGAGTATGTCGATATCGTCATGTCGCTCCTCTCCAATCCCAGCACTTCCAATGCCGTCGTTTACGAATGTGCCGACACCCTCTTGTGGATTTCGTCTGAGCCAACGACGGTGCGCGCCGCCGCCGACGCCTACTGCAAGCTGCTATCGTCGCCATCGCTGCAGAGTGACAACGCAGTGAGGCTCATTGTCCAGGACCGCCTGCACGAACTATGCATCTCGCACGGTGATACCATGGTGGATCTGGTCATGGACAGGATTGCTAGCGGTCCCAGCCCCAGCTCCAGGACCAATGTGGATGCCAAGAAGACGCTGCAGCAGAATGTGAAGAAAGTAGTGACGTTCCTGAAGGATGAGCTTGTTAAGGCCACACAGGACGGTGAACAGCTCGAGCAGACTCGTTCCTATGGCGCCATGCTGGTGCAGGCGATCCATGCCTGTGCCAAGGATTACCCCGATGTGGTGGCACCCGTTCTCATGGACTTGCTTCAGCGTACGGATGCCTGATACACGTATCCGTTCTGGTTCTAACTAGCTTCCAGTGTCTCTCCTACTACTTACATAGGAGTATCTAATAAGATTTGGAATGTTAATACCCCCTCTGACATTTTTGCACATCTTAGAGCTCGACAAATTCACTCTTATATATCTTTACAGTGTTAATACTCCCTCTGCCATTTTTGCAGATCTAAGAGCTCGAAAAAAGCCACAATGGACAAGGAGAGAGAACCCTCGCCACCATGAGAAAGCTCAAGCTTGAATAAAAGAGAGAGATGAGAGATGCATGTGTACGACCAACCTTCTTCAAGAAATCGGTTTGCTTGATTATTGTGCCATGGATCATTGAAAGTGATTCGGACAAAAGGTGGATCACCGAATAAATACTGGACAGATCTCACAATGAAGCTACTCTCTCCAATTAATGTTTTTCTCTGGAATGAATTCTGAGCTGCAAGAAATTTTTTTAAGATAATGTGAGCTGCAAGAAATACCCCTCCTATACACGCTTTCCACATGATCGAATTGCTATGAGAAGCAGCTACAATTTAGGGCCAATAACTGAAGCCTGATCGAACCATACTTGAAGCTGAAAGTCCGCGGGGGATGTACCGGACCGGCTGCGGTGGGTTCACGTGTCTGTTAATAAATTGTGATTTATAAACAAGCATCGAAGCGTTTGTAGTCCAACGGTTAGGATAATTGCCTTCCAAGCAATAGACCCGGGTTCGACTCCCGGCAAACGCATGCTTCATTTGTTTTCCTTCGTCACCTTGATTATGGTTGGACTCTTTTTTTTCCCCCTCCCTGTTTCGTAGAGGTGTGCACTGCTGCATGCCTGCATTCGGTGTTTCGTGCACTTTTGAATCAAAAAATCGGCATACACGAAGCACATTCGTTAGATTGGTGAAAGCCAGTTTATGGAAGGCTCAACGGCAGATGGCGAACGCTGACGGACACAGACGGACGAGCACAGCATGGTTGGACGATGGTGAACACGTACGTACGCTACGCGCACAGAATGATCGGAATACTTGTTGTCACGCGTAGCACAGGTTTGGTCTCCTTCCTTGCTTACTATATCTCTGATGACACGAGGAAGCGCCGCGACCAAAGCGCATGTCAATCGAATACTCCCAGCAGTTGATCGACGCTGTGCTCTGGGGTGTCGTCACAGCAGCCGCCTTGGAATCCATAAAGCTCGATCTGGTTTGCTGATTGGTGTGCATATTCTTCGTCCGCTACCCACCCGTGCCGCCAATTACCCGTTTCTTCAACTCGTCGACCAACAGATGCGCCGGCCTGTGTACAGTGCATTTGGCGACCACCCAAACACCGTCGTCGGGGTCACCGAAGCTGTTGGATCGTCAATGAGCGTTGCCAATCGAGCCGGCCAAGACGATGGGGAGCGCCATCTGGGCCGAGGTGCGGCCTAAATAGCCCAGTCCGTCTGTTGTTACATACGGAGGAGGAGGAGGAGGTACCGGCCGCGGGCGCCGGCGAGCTGCAACGGTGCCTCCTCCTTCTTCTTCTTCGTGCACCTTTACTCTGCTCATCTGTTGCTTCAACGATCACGCGGGCAGACGCAGCTGCACCGTCACCTTCTCATCACGCCCTTCACAATTTGTTTCCCATCGTTCGTTGAGTACGTCACTTGTGTTCATACCAACAGTTTGCAAAACAATTCATCTTGCTTTTTCTATCACATTATGCTAATATAACAAATCATGGCAATGCCAGGAAACAGCATGCTTTTACTGCTGTGTCGTGTCCAGTTTGGACTTTAATTAATGGGCCTGTTCGGCTGGTATGTTTTCCAGCCGACTGCGGCTGTTTCAAGTTACAACAGCAACCAACCACAACAGTGCTCGTGACTGCATAAACAACCAGCAGCAACAGCATCTGCACCAGCCGAACAGGCCGAATACTAGTACAACCAAGCTTTTTTATGGAAGGGAAGCCCTCAAAAAAAAAATATTATGGAAGGGAACGCCGCGCCGCCGAACACGCGTGGCGAATCACCGAACACGGCGTACTACTTGCTCGCCCGTCCCGCCTGCTCACACGCGCCTATATAACCGCCGCCGTCGTCACCTCGCGCTGCTCCTCCTCCCTCCCTCTTCTCTTCTTGCCCTCCAATCGAAGCCCCCAACAATCTCCCAAGAAAACGAAAGAAGCTTTCTCGGCCCTCCTCCTCCCCCTCGACGCCCGCCGCCGGCGACGAGCGCGTCCGCCATGTCGTACCTGGCGGCCGCCGCTCCCGTCCCCTGGTGGCTGTACGGGTCAATGGGGCCCTCGGATATCTCCGACGAAACCTCCCCCTCCGGCTCTCCAGAGCCCCCAACCCTACCTTTCTTGGTACCCCCCCCCCCCCCGCCACCGCCGCCGGGGTTCCCTCTCCTCCCTCCGCCGCCGCCCGATCCTCATCCCGCTCCACCCCGGCTTCCTCGCCGAAGTGGACAGCCGCCGCTGCCTCTCCCTCGTCAAGGTGAGCCCCGGAACGGACTTCAATCTTGTTCGGGTTTGCCGCCGTCGTGTTCGGACGTCTTTCGAGTGATAATCTCTGCCATATGTGAACAGTTCTTGAAGGATGAGCGGGCCGTGCCCACGCCGGAGGATGACAAGAAGAGGGAGAAGGTGATCCGAGAGCTCAAGAAGGTAATCGGGGTTCTTCTGGATTGTCGCTCAAAGACAGCATCTTGCCATGGTGCCGTAAATGGGTTTCTGATTGGCTTTGTTTTCGCGGTTGTCTCAGATAGTCACGCGTTGGGTGAAGGGGGTGGCGCTTGAGCAGAATGTGCCCCCGAGGATGGCGACAGCTACGGTCCTCACATACGGATCTTACACGTTAGGGGTAAGCCAGAGATTGCCCAATTTGGAGTTCATTATTAGCTTCATTTTTTGCGCAGCTATGTGCTTCTAGTTCATGTTGTTGGCTGTGCTACCACCAAAATTCATGCGTCGAATGAATTCTTGTAGATTATGTCGTTTAGGTTGTATTGTAGTACCTAGGTTTGATGTTTCACAGGAATGTTTTTGCCAATCATGCAGGCCTACATTTTACAATTGAACTGCATCCTTTAGTGAGTACTGACATAACGCATGATGAGTGCAGCTGATCGAAATCGTTGTCCAAAACAGTGTTGATGTGCCCTCGTTTGTGGGTTTTGCATTGCACATTTTACTGCTCTGCAATTTCTATTTTACCTTCTATTTTAACATGGCTACTGCTTCTGATGCATATTAATTGCCTGAATAATGTATGGTCAGAGAAATGAAAAGCAATAGCTTTTATTTCCCCCACCCCACATTGCCATTTTGATTCTTGTGCTGTAACCTTTCTATAAAGGAATGAGTTGCCCCCATTGCCCTTCATTGTTAGTGCCTAGGGGTGGAGAATAGTATTATATGCTCATGTATGTAAAGTAGAATATGAGGTGACATATCTCCGCTGGATTTGACTAATCTTGCTCGCCCTTTCGCAAGGCTCATGGACCAGAATCTGACATAGATGCTCTTTGTGCTGGGCCTTGTATTGCAACATTGCAGGTGGGGACCATTCTTTACGTTATGTGTCTATACTCTAATTAACTTGATAATGAGTCAGGATGCTAACATAATAACTTCTTTCTATTTTTCAGTACCATTTCTTTGTTGTTCTGAGACAAATTCTTGAGGACAGGCCAGAAGTTTCAGAAGTGCAGACAGTTGAAAATGCTAAGGTTCCGTTAATGCGTTTTAGGTTTGACGGGATTGCAGTTGATTTCACATATGCTCAGCTCCCAGCTATTGATGCAGCAAAGGCAAGTGTAGTGCCCTCACACCTATGCTTGTTGGGCTGGTTTTCAGTAATGCTTTTCATATATGTATCGTTCCATGTCCCCTATATTTGCTTATGATGTGATTTCACATATGATGTACATTATTCAGCATAGAAACTCTTCTAAAGAACATGAATGTACTTGATGTTTGTTACTGACATTGGATTGACGAACTCTTTTTTTAACTGTAAGATTTTCATCGGGACTTTATAGTTTGCCCTGAATCTTTATAGACTTTTTTTGCGAGTGCCGAGTCTTGATAGAGTTTTGTTTGTTATACATGAGAGGTGTATTAGTCAACAGCCACATACTGTACTCACATGTGATTTGTTTTCCAGTTAATGTAGCATGTCTTACCATTCGAATACTTCTATATTTTGCACTGGATTCTACACCTAAGTGATTTTACATGATATTCTACATTACAAAAGTATGATCTTTCCAACTGTTTCATGTTATGATTGCTAATTTTACAGACTTAGAACTATATGCAAACATCATGATATCCTTGACTCTTTTGGTTGATATTCTTGTTACTTACCTAATATACAATTCCATCTCTTATTAATTTGCTTTCTCTTGCAGGCCATAAATACACTGAACTCTCAATTGCTACAAAAAATTGACGCAAGGAGCTGGAGGAGTCTCTCTGGTGTTCGGGTTAATGAACGAATCGTTCAGCTAGTACCAAATGCGGAGGTTGGAAACTAATCTAATTTACCTGTACTGCTTCTTTGCTTTGGCCCCTTGAAAAAAATGTGCATCAACATGATCAGGTAGCAATGTTCAACCATTTTTCTGAATTTGTTTTTTTCCTTGATGTTCAACCATTTTTCTGAATTTGTTTTTTTCCTTGAAAGACACTCATCAGTTTTAATTTTTGGCACTTATGTTTCTTTGTTGTCTTGAGTTGACCTATGGCCCGGTTGACTTGCTCATTATTATTTATATCCTCACGTTTTGTTCATTTTATCAATACTTGACTTGTCTAAAATTGTGATGCAGAAGTTTCAAATTCTGTTGCGATGCGTCAAACTTTGGGCTAAGAAGAGAGGAATCCATTGTCATGTATGTGGTTTAATTTCTATGCTGAGTGGTCAATTCCAGTTCAGCTATATATTGTCATTTGGTCTAACAATGTGATTTTTGGTCTTATTCCATTCAGTATCTTGGCTTCTTTGCTGGGATTCATTTAGCCATCCTCGCAGCTTACGTTTGTCAGAAATATCCGAATGCTAGTGTCAATGGTTTGTTCACAGTGTTCTTTCAGACTTTTGCTCACTGGTCTTGGCAAGTTCCAGTTAGCCTACACGATCAGCCGACTGACTGCCTGCATCCAGAGGGGCGCCTCATGCCCATAGAGATGCCTTGTACTCCTCCAGAGTTCTGTATCTCCAATGTGACAGTAAGCACGTTCAAGAAAATAAGACAGGAGCTTTTGCGTGGTTATGCTTTGCTCATGGTCAGTCCGGTCAAGTTTCTCCTCTTTTTTCTTGTTGTTCTCAAACAAACCATCAAGTATGAACCCATATGATGATTTTTGGTGTTTACTAAGATTGATTCGTTGTTAGTCAATGAAAGTTGCACTCATCTGACTTTCCAACATTCATGATATTACTTGTTCTCAGTCAAATATAAATTAGAGGTTCAAGTAGTGTGGATTTTTATTGGAAATTGGGAAGAATTGGGGGCTGTGGTTTTTCAATGTAGGATAGTGATGTATGGCCGAAAATATCTAGGCTTACATAAATCAAACGTTCTTGTGTATTTGTTAACATATTTCCTGTTCTGCTATCATTTTTTACGACACAGGCGATCAATATCCTGTCACTTCCTGTGTCAAATTGTGACGCGTGAAACCTTTCCCACCTCCCTCATGTTGAGTATTGATTCTCTTGGTTTTGCTGTAGGCTTAAATCATTTTGTTCCCCATTCCAGTTTTTATGAACTTGACGTATTTCTCTTTTCTTCCTCTTTTTACCCTGTTTTTCTTGTTCTTTTTTCTTTTTTGGTTTGCCTCTCTTGTTGGTTCCTGCATGTTTCATCTCTAGCCTACCCCAACTTGCTTGGGATAAATAGGCTTTGTTGTTGTTGTTGGTTGTTGTTGTTGTTGTATTGGGAGTGACATTGCAATTTTATTCCCTGTATATATCTGCTTTCAAGGCGTACATAATGCATTCTCTGGTTGTTGTGACATTTTCTTTTTGTAATAAGTGAAACTGGTGTGTATTATTATGCGCCGATCTGTTTATCTCTGGCTGAACTCTTAGATATTAATATTTGATTGCTTGATAGGTCCTTATGGCTTTGTTTCAGGATCAATTGAGGCATGATTTTAAGTGGACTCGGCTTTTTGAACCCTTTCCGTATGCTGCAAACTATCAGCTATTTCTTCGCATTGCTTTATGTGCCCCCACATCTGAAGAGCTACGTGAGTGGGCTGGATGGGTTAAATGCCGCTTCCGTAACCTGATTCTGAAGGTACTTTTGCTGCATCTGCTTTGTCGTTTCTTCATGCCCTTGCTGCACAATAGTGCACTAGTGAGCTGTTTTTTTTTTTTGGAATTTTGAATAAGAATATACAAACGGACAAATTTCCTTTGATTCTGCAGCTGGAAAAGATTGGTGTTGATTGTGACCCGTGCCCCTTGGAGGAAGTAGATCATACAGTGATCAACCCTAACGTTGTCTACTATTGGGGCCTCATCTCTCAAACAATTGTTGATGTTGATACTTGCTCTTTGAGAGAAGAATTCTTGAAAGACGTCATCACTGACATCTACGGCAAGGTCAAGTGTACACATTCGGAGCTGACAGTGTCCGTTGTTGGGCCGCCGCAGCTGCCAAAGAGTATGTGCAGCAATTCTTTCCACTGGCAGTACATGCCGTATTGTGTGCTGGGCTACCCCTACCAGGAGAGTGCTATCAGCTAGGACTTGACATATTCTTTTGTGGTAACCATGTACAGAATTGGTGAGGTTTTCTGCTTAGAACATGGAATCATTAGACCTGGGTATTCTCCCTGAGCTTCCAGATCATGACAAGCTGATGGGAAGAGGTTGTTAGCCTGGTTCTGACTTCTGAGGGATGCTCATAAGCATCGCATCACTGACCCGTAAAACATAGAGTAGTAATCATAGAGTAGATCTTTTTTCCCAGAAAAAGAAAAAAAGAAAAGAGAAAGTAATCATAGAGTGGAGTGTATAGTATCGGCATGTAAAACATAGGTTTGCTGTGCTGTCAGCGAAGTGTAAATTTCACCTGTATGGGTAACTGCTGCTGGAGGCACATCATTCAAATTTTGCAAATGGTTTCCATGTATAGTTGATTCTTGTGACTCGGTGGATGCTAATTCTGAATAGAATGTGTTGTGACTTGAACCTTGCACTTTGAGCATCGATTTGTAGTTGTAGCGTTCTTGGTGTCAGGAGGCCTTGTGGTAGTGGTAAATTAGTTGTGTCCGCGCGGCCTGAAATATGAAGTGCTTGCCGGGAGTGGACTGGAATGCTGTCCTGTCGTGCATGCATTTTCTGTCCAGAAATCTTCAGCATTGCCAGGCCGCCTGCGCCCCTCACAACATCAGTTCATCACCGTCGTTGTGCCCAAGTGTGATCGCTGCAGCAACAGATGAGCAGAGTTACTGTTTTTCAGACGGCGAAGGCATTAGACTCGACGCCGCAACAGAGCACGGCCGCCTGGTCGAGCAGAGTCCCCGGCCACCGTAGCCGGCGTCGAAGCAGGCATCCCCGGCAGCCAGCGCTGAGCACCGACGTCGTCGTCGTCTCGTCGAGCGCGCTGGCTTCGTTCGTTTTGGGGCCTCCGTAACAAGAGAAACGGACTGAGCTATTTGGGCCGCAAATGGGCCCAGACAACGCGCCCGCTTGGCTTTGTCGGCTCCATCGGGCTCGCTCGTCCTCAATCCGACGGCTGACGTGAGTCAGGGGCGGTAGCGACCACCCCGGCCCCCGGAACGCCACGGCCGGCGCCGTTGCTGTCGCCGTTCCGCCGGCTTACAATGGAGCTCGGGTGAAAAAACGAGGCTCGTGCCCTGCAGAACGCATCACATGCTGCTGCAGCTTGTCAATTTGATCCCAAGATCAATGGACCTTATTACTTGCTTGTCTTGTACTATATGATTTGTGCCTTACTGCCGTACGCGTGCCCACGTCCGTGTTCGGCGACGGCCACGATCGGGCTTCGCACGACATGCTGCCCCGAGACCCACCTCAAGCTACCCTCCAACACGCCGGCGCCGTGGCCGCTCACCGTCACGCTGAACGTCTTCTTCTCCCCGGCCTTGCCGAACACCAGCGTCCCCGGCGAGACGCGCACCGCCAGCGAACTCGGCGCGTCCACCTTCGCCGTGTACGTCGACGCCTCCGGCCCCACGTTCGTCACCGTCCGCCTCACCGTGACCGGCGCCGGCCGCAGCGGCACCGTGATGGTGGGGTAGTTCAGCTCCGCCTCCTGCGTCTTGGGTAGCTTCGCGCAGCTCAGGCTCGCGTTGCGCGCGACGACGGCCAGCGCGGCGTCGCCGAGGAGCGCGCAGATGTAGCCTGCGTAATCCGCGGCGCTGATGTCGTAAACCAGGCCAGGGTCGGCAGCCTTCACGGGGTTGACATGGCCGGCGCCGGTGGCGTACGCGTCAGCCGTCCTGTGCTGCTCGTCCAGGATCTGGCCGCCGTTCCTGTCGACGGCGTCGGACGTCGTCATGATGGCAGACTTGATGGCGGCCGGCGACCAGTCGGGGTGGGCGCTCTTGACGAGCGCCGCGACGCCGCTGATGTGCGGCGTCGACATCGACGTGCCGGAGAGGAGGTTGAACGGCCCGGCGCCGAGCAGGGCCTGCGGCGGGAACGCGGCCAGGACGTTGAGGCCTGGAGCCAGGACGTCCGGCTTCAGCACGCCCGGGGTCACGGTGCTCGGGCCCCGGGCCGAGAACGAGGCCACGGTGGGCGACGGACGGACACCGACCACCGTCTCGTGGCTGAACGTGACCGCTGCGGCATTCGACGACGTCGCAGAGGCGTACCTCGTGATTTCGACACCGTCGGCTGCGGTGACCTGGACCACGTCGGAGCCGTAGTCGTATAGGACGGTGGTGTAACCGTCGGCCTTGGTGTTGATCAGCACCACGCCGGCGGCGCCGGCGCCCTTGATGGCGCGGACGATCGACTTCTCGAAGTGTTGTAGGGGAGAAGGTTGTCGACGGCCTCGCACACCACGATCTTACCGGCGACCTTGCCTTCTTCTTGGCCACTGTAATTGCAGTTGCGCCGCTCCTCGGAGTATAGGAGAGGATACGACGTGGGCTTGGAGCTTGTAGTGCCGTTCTTCACCACCAGCTGGTTAATGGCCTCGCCGGCGACGATGACGCCCTTGGTTACTAGCCGCACGCCGGCGCGGAAACTCCGGTCGACGGAGCCGGCGCCGACGGTGATCAGCCAGGGCGCGTCGTTGACGACGGACCCCGGCTTGGGGCCGTAGTTGCCGGCCGCGCACACCACGATGACGCCCCTGGCCACCGCGCCGAACGAGCCGATGGCGATGGGGTCGTGGTCGAACCGGAACGTCTCATTGCCCCGAGGGAGAGGGACAGCACGTCCACCCCGTCCCTCACCGCCGCATCCATCCCAGCCAGCACGGCCGAGCTGGCGCACCCCTTGCCCGTGCACACCTTGTACATGGCCACGTGCGCGCCGGGAGCGACCCCCGCCGCCGTCCCCGGCGCCATGCCGTTCCTCGAGGCGCCGCCGACGAAGTTCCCGGCCGCGGTCGACGAGGTGTGCGTCCCGTGCCCGAAGTCGTCCCTGCAGTCGTCGCCGACCAGGGACCTCACGCCGACGAGCTTGTTGTTGCACCGGAAAGCAGAGCCTTGGCACGAGCCCTTCCACTTCGCCGGCGGCGGCGCCATGCCGTGGTCGGCGAAGGAAGGGTGCGCCCCGTAGATGCCCGCGTCGAGCAGCCCGACGACGACGCCCTTGCCGTACCTGGCGACGTCTCTCCAGAACCCCGGGCCTTCCCGGAGCCCGAGGAACTCCGGCGTGTGCGTCGTCATCAGCTGCAGCGTGCGGTCCGGGAACGCGCGCACGAACCCCGGCTTCTTGGACACCGCCTCCAGCTCGGCGTCCGTCAGCCTCGCCGCGAAGCCGCTGAATGCCTCGGTGTAGGAGCGCACGAGTCGCGGCTCGCCGGAGTCCGTCAGAGAGGTCGGCAGGAAGGACTCGTGCCACCGGCGGTGCGCAACAAGTACTCCGTCCGCTGGTGGCCTGACGAAAACGATGTGAGTGCGGTACCCGGAATTGATCTCTTGCGCGTCCTGGTCGAGGTTTCCACCTGGGTTGACGTAGCTCAGCGCGGGCGCAGGGGAGAGGAGGAAGGCGGCAACGAGAAGTGCATGTGCGACGGACGCCATTGTGATTCGTGTGATGAAGACGATGATGGCGATGCACAGATGTTCTGTAGTCTGGTCGCAGTTGCAGCGGGATGAGGAAAACACAAGAGATATTCCGGATGGCGAGCTAAACTAGAGGTTATCGCCATGGAGCAAGCCAATTATGGATGGAAACATAATAATAGATTGGCTTAGCTTTATTTTGTTTTCTTTAGATGAAACAGTTCCCCTGGTGATGCTTTTGCTATTTGGAGATTTAATAAATTTTTGGCCGTATACGTCATGTAGAGGCCGGATATTGTATCCATTATCTAAAAAAACAGATGTTCTGTAGTCTGTACACAACGATTGGACGCGATTACTTTTTTTTTTCTGTGAGGAGGATTGGACGCGATTACTGTGAACGTATCCGGATGCCATGCACAAATAAGTCTTTTCTAGCATGAATTAAACGCCAGCCTTGATTTCAATCATTCTTTACCAGCCTTTTCTAGCATGCAGCAACGTTGAAACTGCAAAGGTTTTTGACTCCAGGAATTCCGTTGGCTCAAGCACAGGTTATGCGGAAAAGCCCATCTGATTTTCTCTCCGCCATGTAATTTGTCTGATGGGCTCCTTCTAGTACGGGCTGTTACCTGAAAACCGAAGAACAGAAGGGGAAAAAAATGAGAAATTGTTAAACATTTGTGAGCTAAAAATGATCACGTTAATTTTTTTTGTTCTGTCGCTGCTGTCTTGTAAAATGTGACAAAGGAGTACATGCCTAACAACGAGGATATACCATTGACAAGAATATTAAAATAGTCCCTTGCAAAAAAAAAGAAATATTAAAATAGGATTTATAATTTATGCCTAGGTGCCAAATATAGATCTACCTAGAAAAATTATGAATGTTTGCTACCTAGAAAAATCATTTTTATATTCCTAAGTTAGCATATAGTAAAAATAGAGCAACAGCATTTAATGGTGTCACTAGCCATATCTTTTCGCTAGAAATCGTATGCATTGTTGTTACATAAACAAGTCAAGAAGAGAGCACTGGACTCACTATAAATATAGAGAAGGGCGGGCCCTTATCTCTCCCAACAAACAACGCAGTGTTAGTGTCTACCTTCAGCTTTGCTGGTCAAATTATATGGCAACCAAGGAACAGGTGTTGTGTTCCGTGGTTCTTGTATTGCTAGCCCTTGCATCAGGTACTGATCACTCTCTCTCTCTCTCTCTCTCTGCATGAGTCTTTGCCATTGTAGAATAAAATTAGGTCTTATTCCTTCAACACGATTCTTAGGTCTCGAGGCTGTTATAGATCCAGACTGTTGGACCCCTGCAAATCAGCAGATGTCTTGCTTTCCATGGTGGACCCAGAGACCCAAATGTAAAAGTGCGTGCATCCAAGAAAAGTATAGCGATGGTGACTGTGTAATTGTAAATCCTGACAAGCTTCGCTGCATGTGTCACAAACCAAATTGCAAGTGACAATCACATACGTATGTGTAAACAGGTATGTATAAATAAAAGATAAATAAAATATTTGAATTGACTGATACATGGACATTTGGCAAGAAATAATATATTGATAGTGGCGATTTACACCATTGAGAATTTTGTGAACATTACTGAATTTGTGTCACTGCTGGTTGAGGTAAAGACTCATCAGAGTATCGGAGACAATTTCAGCTCCTGCTGTTTGACGCTCCTGAATACGATGAATTGTAAGAACGAGCACGTTTCGCGCGACCTATGGTACCGGGGCTGCTCAGCACCCAAGACATCCGTTGCTACCCTCAGCTGCCTACAGCGCTCTTTTTTCTTTTTTTCTTTTTTTTTTTTTTTTTTTTTTTTGAGCCAGGCCTACAGGGCCACTTCAGTTTGGCAACTGGCTCTTCAAACTGAACGCGGACCACGGGCGTGGACGAACCACAGCGCAAGGAAACCAGGCCCAGCTACTGCCAAAAGAAGAGCAGCACCGGCCCAAAGACAATACACAGGCTGCATGAGGCAACCAGCCCAATAAGATGAGAGAAACATCACCGCATGTTAGAGAGGAAAAGTGATATCAACCACAGCCAGGAACGAGAAACCAACACCCGAATGCAACGTGCCGATACAGAACCAAGGCCACGGATGTCAAAACGCTGTGGTGAGCCTTTGCCTCCCACAGTTGAAGATTACTAGGGTGATCAGGCGCGCTCCGCCGCGCCCATCTGATCTAATTGTGATGTTTTTCCCTTTTTTGAACTTTGTGTGCATTTCTCTGGTACTTTCATAGCTGGGCCTGGTGTGCAAAAACGAAAAAGAATCAATAATGCCGGCAGCCAGTGTGAGAAAAATATGGGGAGCTAGAGTGGCATGTCATCCAGCCACGTAGTGCACCCATATCCACATGTTTTCTTATTTTTTATTCTTTCTTTTCTATCTTTGGCTGCCACCTCGGGAGGACACCCAGGTGGCCAGGTCACTTGGCTCTGCGCCGCTGAAGCGCATTGACCTGTGAACCGGCCTCGTTCTCATCGCCCTGCCCATCCCCTTTCTCCAGAAACAAATCCCCACTGCTCCAGCCATGGTCGGACTTCATCCCTCACCTGCTCATCCCTCTCGCTCGCGTCGCAAGTGGGAGTCACGGCCTCCATCCATGCCCGCGCGAAAGCACCACTGCTTCCTGATCTGTACCAACTCCAAGCAGGCCTCCATCTCCTCCCCAGGCGCCGTCAATGCTTGTCTATCCTGGCATCACAAGCTGGGGCGTCGAGCATGAACTCGTGAGCATCAAGATGCGATGGGGCCAAGGGCCTCAGTCATTCAACGGCGGCGAGGGAGATCTGGAGGAGGTGTCCACCTTGGGCGAGTGAGGCCGGCGAGCAGAGGCCCTTCCTCGACGACGACTTTGCATCGACTCGTCGACACGCTCTGCTCGGTACCACATCTCTCCCTCTCCCTCCCCGTCCCCGTCCCTGCCCTTTTCTCCTCGCCAACCTCCTCCGTCCCTGCTCGCCGATGAAGCCCCGAGTGGGGAAAGGAGGCCCAGCCACCAGTTGAGCCGCAGTCCTCGTCACTAGGCTGGCGGGCTCGATGTCGCCGTTGAAGGACGTGGCGCGAAGATGATGCCCGAACACGGGCAAGCCAGGCTGCGTCAATGCGGCCGCACGCCCGCGTTGCGGCCCATGGCAGCCCATCGGCGGCAACCGACATGGAGAGGCCTCGTGGCGGCTGGGGGAGGCGGCCACGCCGGCGTGGAATCGACGCGGCCTCACGCGAGGCGAGCGCGTCAGCCAAATTGCTGTGGGAGGCGGAATCCTTCGCTGTATCAGCTCTTTACTAAGATAATATTGGCAATTGATTAGACACTCGTTCAGGGTGAACACAAGACGCGGCAATTGTTGGGCCTATTGCTTCTCTGGCCCTTCTTTCGTCATTTCTATTTAGCCCATTTTGGTTCAGGCATCATTTGGTGGTCGCCTCCGAAGCGAGGGCGATGCACTAGCACTAGCTCGACTTTGCCCTGCGAGAACAGGAATCATTCTACGCTAGCTCGATTTTGCTCGTTTCGACAAAAGAGCGTGATGCACTTGCTCACTCAAGAGAGAAAATATCGCGAAGCTCGTAGATTTTTAGCTTTTTATCAGTACATCTGATGATGATTTTCGTCTAGGAAATTAAAAAAACAAGTCTCGGTGGGAAGAGAGCCAAAGGAAAGCTAACATTCCTGACCTATGGTACCTATACCTATGGTACCTAAGATATCACAGATGCGCAAGAAAACAAGTGCACTACAGCTACACGATGCGATGGTCTTCACTTTGCATCCTTCCAACGCCGCTCGGCCTCTGCCACCTTCTCCGTGCGCTGCCGTGTCGCGTCGACCTCTTCCCGCGCCACTTCCTCCGTCGCGTCCACGCCCGCCTGCAACATCACAATATTTCATCGTTTCAACAAAAATGAATTATTAATCCTCGTCATTTACTTGTACTTCACCGTGCAGGCAGCTTAATTACCTTTCTGGCGCCGGACTGTTCCTTGGCCTCCTCTGTTCTCAAGGTGAGGTACTCCATGGCCTTGCGGGCTGCGTCGGCGGCAGACTGCTTGTACTCCTCCATCTTCTCCTCTGGAGCGGAAAAAGATTTCTCCGTGGTCTTGTTGTCTCTGGCTGTCTTGCTGAACTCCTGCGTGCCACTCTGCTTCGCCTCCGTCGCCTTCGCTGCAGCCGTGTCTTTCACCTCGCGCGACTTCTCCGTGGTGGCGTCCTTCGCGTTCTTGGCCTTCTCCGCGGCCAAGTCTGTGTACTCGCCGAGCTTGTTCTTCGCCGCGCCCGCCGTCTGGCTCGCCTTCTCTGCCGCCGAGTCCTTCGTCTCCTTGGCCGTCTCGGCGGCGCTGTCCTTGAACTCCCCGAGCTTTTGCTTGGTCGCCTCCGCCGTCTCGCTCGTCTTCTGCACGGTGACGTCCTTCAACCGGTGGCCCTGTCCGCGGTGTAGTCCTTGTACTCCCCAAGCTTGGCCTTGGTCACCTCCGCCGTCTCGCTGGCCTTCTGCGCCGTGGCGTCCTTCAGCCCGACGGCCCTGTCCGCGCGTAGTCCTTGTACTCGCCAAGCTTGTTCTTGGTCGTCTCCGCCGTCTCGCTGGCCTTCTGCACGGTGGTGTCCTTCGCGCCGGCGGCTTTGTCCGCGGCGTACTCCTTGTACTCTCCGACCTTGTTCTTGGTGGTATCTGCCGTCTCGCTCGCCGTCTGAGCCGCGGCGTCCTTCATCCCGACAGCCTTGTCGGCGGCGTAGTCCCTTGCACTCGCCGAGCTTTTCCTTGGTCGCCTCCGCCGCTCGGTCGCCTTCTGCGCGGTGGCGTCTCCGGCTTCCCTGGCCTTCTCGACGGAGTAGTCCTTGTACTCGCCGACCTTCTCCGCCGCATCGCTCGCCGCCTCCGCGGTGGTGTCCCTGGCGACGCCGAGCGTGCGGCCGACGGCGCCGAGGAAGGACCTGGCGCTCTGCTGCACGGTCTCCAGGATCCCGGCGCGGTGGTGCTCCGGCACCTCGCCGACCACACGCGCGCGCGCTCGGTGCGCTCGGTGCGATCTCCCGCGCGCGCCTCCGCGCGTGCGCCTCGGCTCTGGCCAGTTGCTCCTGGGCCTCCTCTCCCTCCTCCACCCTCCTCTGCTCCTGCTGGCTCGACGACATGCTGTGCTGTGCTGGTGTGGTGTGATGTCCCCCTATCAATATTCAAGAGCGATGCTGCTGATTCGTGAACAGACGAGGGAGGCTGGGTAATTCGCTCGGGCGTATCTAGATCTATATCGGAGCACACGAGTGGTCTGCGGTGGACACGTATGCCTGACAGACGAGGACACGTATGGGCAGTGCAGGTAACTGTGAAATGACAGCGACACGTAACCTAACACCTGTCGCGCGCCGCCTCTTGAGCTTTAAATTAAGGCGTCTTGAGCTTTAAATTAAGGCGGTGCTCTTGCCGGGCAGTACGTGCACATGAAGCGCCGGCTAATGATGCGCTAAACTTGGGTAATCACTCATATATGAACAAATATAACACAGCAAGAAGAGTGGTACAACAGCTTGTGTTTATTCAGTAGGCAAAAGGCAAAACATCACGTGTATGTAGTTCATCAGCTCCCGTTCTTTTGGTCCTCCCCTCTCTCCCTTATCTCTTGCTACAGTAGCCACCGGCGTTTCCAGGCGTCCTCGCCCCGGCGCTCGATCTCTTGCTTCCCCCTCCTCTCCGCGGCCTCGTCGGCGCCGAAGAGGGCGGGGAAGCAGGATCTCGTCTAGGGCGGGCTCGCTTTAGCTGTAGATTAGGGTTAAGGTAGTTAGGTTAGGGTTGGTTCCGGCCGATGTCGTCGAGGAGGCGGCGACGGCGTCGAAGGGTCCGGAGCTGTCCCTCCGAGCTCCGTCGCGTCCCACTGGCGCTCCACTCCGGCGCTGGTGGCGAGCTCGTGGGGCGGAGCTCTCGTCGAAGAGCTCCTTTTTAGGAGTCATCCGGCGTTTCTTCGTCTTGCTCATCGGCATGGCGACGACGACGCCGGCCTTTTGTTTCTCTGCGGATGGGTGCGGTGATGTGGCTGCTTGGGTTGCGGATCGAGGATGGCCGGCCTCGTCTTCCTCCGGCTTACGGCGACAATCCTTACTCTTCTTCTCCGGTGCCAAGCTCCGGATGTTCCCCGGACGCGTCTTCCCCCGGCGATGTGTTGCTTGTGCTACTCTTTGTGGGAAGGTCGTGGTCTTCAACGCCTTCGAGCGACGCTTCACTTGAGAAGGTTGGTTTGCCTACCCCGTTTCTTCGTCGGCTGCTGGATCCAGTGGCGGCGGAGATCTCCGGCGGGGCGAGGGATCCGGTGCGGCGGCGGCGGATGCGGTGGAGGCCCCCAGGGCGGTGCTGTGTTTTTCCTTGTTTCTCAGGGTCTTCTTTGCAAGTTGCTGGTTGCAGTCTGTATTTCTGTATCCTTTTCGTATGTACGTATGTCTGTACGGGGTTATGTATTTCCTTATAATCTAATACAGTTACGTATTATAAAAAAAAAAATGTCCCAAGAAAAAAAAAAGTGAAAAAAGAAACCGAGCCTGCAGTCAGTCACCACGCGACGCCCAGCTCCGTCTGATCAAAGTAGCACCCCGTGGGCCCGTCGTCGGGGAGCAGCGCGAGCTTGACGGCTCCCATGGCGCCCTCCTCCGCCGGCGGGATGACGCCGGTGTTCCAGTTGATCTCCGTCCTGACGAAGCCCGGGTGCACGCAGTTGACGCGCATCTCCGGGTGCCGCCTCGCCACCACCCGAGTGTACTGGTTCACCGCCATCTTGGACATGGTGTACGCCGGCAGCATCGTCGGCCACCCTTCCGCCGCCAGCCGCCCGTCCTTCAGGGCCTCCAGGAACGCGTCCACATCGCCTCGATCCGCCTCTCGTCCCGCGCCGGCGTCGCGCAGGCTCCTCCCGGAGCTTCTCGTTCGGCATCCTCTGGAAGCTCACAGCACAGAGCACACGCACAGAGAGAATTAATTGAGCATAGGTTTAATTCACGGCAGCGATGGAGGTTTCTGATGAATGTGTCGTTCACCACGTACCGTCAGCTCTGACCGTAGAGAAGTGGTGTTTACAATCCTTGCTCCCGATGTGGATCGTTCCAGCAGAGGAAGCATTGCTTCAGTTACCCATTTGGACCCATAGTAGTTCGTGTCCAGACATTTCACTGCCTCAGTCATATGTTTGTATAACCACATGTTCTAGCAGATTGGCCGCTTTACCTGACAGCTGATTCAACAAAATTTGAGGATTTGACCATTTGATTTCAAGCCAAGAAGATACAGAAAAGGCTGAGAAACGGCAACATACCCATGCGTTTGGATCAATGTCTCTGAGGGCTCTCAGGCCATCCTGGTCTACTACAACTCCGCCAACACCTGCATTGTTCACCTGTATCACGATTACCAAAACCTTGTCATATAGTATTATTCTCAAATGATTAGGACGATGGACTTTATTATCTCTACAGAAAAAGACTTCATCGTACCAAGATGTCAAGCTTCCCATATCTGGTCTCAATATGTTGGGCCAATGCAGATAAACTATCTTTATCTTAGTATATCAAGCTGATGGAAGATGATGTTTGAGATGTCAGATCCATGGCAGAGTGACTCGACTGCAGCATTCCCTCTCTTCTCATTCCTTGCCGTAAGAATGACGGTTACGCCCTGCACAGCAAGCTGGCGGCAAACCTCCGGACCAATTCCTCTGTTTCCACCGGTCACTAGTCACTACTGCGAGCCTATATTACAGCTAGCCCCCATGTTAACATACATTCATCAAGTAGAAGCAGCTACAGTGTTTTCAGTTAACATACGACACGGCCTGTTCGCCTGCCTGCTTTGCAGCAGCTGCAGTGTTTCAGTTATTTCTTCAGCTGTTGCTGCAGCAGCCGGTACAGTGTTCGCAGTTATTTCTTCAGCAACCGCAGCTGCAGCGCAGCCTGCCGAACAGGCTCAGAAAGTGTTTGGCATTTAGGATCAGTGGTAGACACACCTTTCTGGCACTGTTTCATGGACATGGATGACTGCCTCATTTCTGTTTCTGTGGAGCAAAATGAATTGGGGTAAATATCGCAAAAATAGTTTCAATTGGTGCCTGCCGCCTATAATGTTTATACAACCATGCTCCGACTCCGATAACAAAATATAGCGATCTAACAGGTTGGTTTTAAGTAAATCTACTAAATGAAAAGATCAAAAAAAAGTATAACAAGTATAACAACTTTCCCCTCGCTCATATATGGGAAGTTGTCTATTAAAATCAAACCGTTACATTCCGCAAAAAAAAAAAATCACACATTACACAAAATCTTGCTTAAGGAAAAAAAAGAAGAAGCACTCCTGCTCTGCAGCTGAGCAGCACAAGGAGTATCATTTGCAGCACAACTAGATCCATGGGACATGCGAAAGGGAAGTGAGGACGCAACCAGGGTTTACCAAACCGACGGTAACCGGTCTGGTTTTTACGGTAACCGGACTTACCGGTCCGGACCGGTTACCTCGGTTTACCGGTTTTCGAGTTTGAATTTAAACTGAATTTTAAAATTTGACGCATTTTATTTGGTTTCCATCGGTTTTGACCGGTTTGGACCGGTTACCGACCGGTAACCGGACTTACCGGTCCGGTCCGGTTCTTCGATAACAAAAACCTTGGACGCAACCTGTGACTGTGAGGCGAAGGTGATGCCCCCGGGGAGGAATCCATGCGAAGGTGGCCACCTGCTTGTGCTTGGTGAATCTCATCAAGTACGGCTGGTAACGGCATGGGGCCTTGACGCGGGGACGGATCCTACAAGGCAGCGAGCTTGCGGGGGACGCCCCAAGGTGGCGCATCATCTATTGGCTTGGCAGTAGTGGCAGTGCAACGCCATAATTTATCAGACACAGGACGACACGATCAACAACAAAGAAGCAGTTCGTGGTTGCAGCCAGTGATCAGTGCCACGCTTCGGCCAGCGTCGTCTCGTTTCGTTACCCGGTGATCCCGTCATCGTCGGGAAGCAGGCAGGGCCAGCATGACCGGGCCTCTATCTGGCCGCTTCCGCCGGCGACAGGGTACCCCCCATGCTCCAGTTCATGATCTCCGTCCTGAGTCCTGACGAAGCATCTCCCGTGTGGTTGCCGCCTTGCTATGATCCGGGTGTACTGGTTCACCGCCATCTTGGAGATGCTGTGCACCGACAGCATCATCGTTCATCGACCACCCTGACCCCTTCTTCAGGTCCTCCAGGAATCACTCCTTTCTCATGAGTCTACAAATATATACAGGGAGACCAACTGCGGATCTCAGAAATAGCAAACATACAATTGCAGCATCCATGCACCATCTTGTTTAGAATGCTCAAACGAAAGGAGCAGCAACCGTTTCTCTTTCTGAATTCAATCTGATTGGGTTTTATCGGCGCTATAAAGATACAAACAGAGCAAATTCTGCTACAAACCAATTGCTCCGACAAATCATAATGAATCTTCAGTCGTGCAAAGATCTTAACATATATATGTGATATCAAGCCGTAAATGGATCAGACCAAGTCAATCTGGATCCAGAAATAATGTTGCAAGGGCTGGGAAATGTTGGAGCATTCATTCCTCGATCACCAAATATGCACCATTTCCGTTTGATCAAAGTAGCATCCAGTTGGTCCATCTTCTGGAAGCAGGGCTAGCATAACCAGTCCTCTAGCGCCTTGCTCAGGCGTAAGGAGCCCCATATTCCAGACCAGGTCCGTCTTGACAAAGCCAGGCCGCACACAGTTGATGCGCATGTCAGGGTGCCTCCTTGCCATAACCCTGGTGTAGAGATTGATGACCATTTTTGACACGCTGTAAGCCGGAAGCCATATGGGCCAGCCCGCCTCTTTCAGCTGCCCATTCTTCAGGTCCTCCAAGAATGTCTTCACCACTGAGTCTATTCGCTCTTCATCCCAGATTTCGATGTTGCTCAAGTCATTTCGTAGCTTCTCATTTGGCATTCTCTGGTGAGAAAAAATGAATATGTGAGTGAAGATGAATGAGGGTCAAATCTTTCAGATATCTTACTTTGTTCCTGTAGAAACGCAGGTATTTAAAAATACAAAGAATACAATGATGCACCTTCAGCTCAGACGCGAGGGAGGAGGCATTTACAATCCTTGCTCCAGAAGTAGATAGCTTCAAAAGTGGAAGAAGAGCCTCTGTAACCCGTTTGCATCCATAGTAATTGGTGTTGAGACAGTTCAGCGCCTCATCAACAGTATTCTGGAATACTTCTTTGAGCATATTGGCGGCTCTGCCAGATGTCTGGATCACAAATCTATTTGTGAGTGACTGACTAATAACCGATCATTCAGTCGTATTAAAAACAAACTGTAATTCTACAGAAATCGATATGAAAGTCTGCTCAAAATACAAACTCATTGAAGATGCTTTGAGATTTAGACATAACAAACTATCGACATGTTCGTAACTATCAAAAGTACCTCATGAATAATAGCTAGGATGCCAAAAGTTTATCTCTGCAACAAATAAAATGCCAAAAGCCGAAGAAAAATCTATGTACCCATGTCTCTGCGTCTATGTTGTGAGCTTTGAGGCCTTCCTCATCCGCTGCAACTCCTAGAACGGCCGCATTATTTACCTGTATCACAGATTTATATAGTATCAAAGATGCAATGTGGTGCCGTCGAACACTTAAAACAGGAGTAAACTGCAACTTACCAGGATGTCAAGCTTCCCATATCTGCCTTCAATATACCGCGCCAATGAGGTGACACTGTCATCATCTCGTACATCAAGCTGATGGAAGATTACGTTGGAGAGGTCCGATTCGCGGCAAAGGGACTCAACAGCATCTAGTCCTCGTTTCTCATCTCTTGCTGTAAGGATGACTGTAACACCCTGGAGAGCAAGCTGGCGGCATACTTCTAGGCCGACTCCTTTGTTTCCACCAGTGACCACCGCAAGTCTGAAATATAGCTGAAGTTTTTAGCATCCCAGTTCATTGCAGAAATAAGGACATGGATTTTGAAATCGTAAACAACCTTTCAGGAACTGCATCAGTATGGTCATGACCCACTGTGTCAAGCCTGTCGGAACAACATGAGTTTCGTTGCATCAGATAAAGCAGCACCTAGACATGCAACACTGAAAAAAAAAAGGGAATAGAGATCTTGATTTATAGCCAATGATCACATATCGCCATACACTCGATACTACTTGTGTCAGTAATTTCTCCCCACTGAAAGTACGAAAGATTCTAAAAGATGTGGAACAAAACTGAACCTACAGAACCGTAAACTAAAACATGGGCCACACAATTTTGCTGGAACTTCCTTTCAACTTATTTTGTTTGACCTGCGTAGGAAGAAGCATAAAATGCTCGGCAACATAATATCCATTCAACTCTTAATTATTGCACATTGTCATTTCTGTGTGCCGCTCATGTCAAAAGAATCAAGAATATAAACATATGAATATGCATCAGAATGAGACATTGAAGTCCTAAAAAAAAAAAGATCAGCTTATCAAGATGTATTCACTGCCACCCAAGTTGCAGCAAGTAGATTATTGGCTCAGACAGGGATAAGCTTAACCTGTCTTTTTGTCCTTACAGTAAATTATTGGCTCAGACAGGGATAAGCTTAACTAGTGCCAAAATTGCAGGGGTACCATTCATAAATTTCTGAAGAAAAAAAAGAGCTCGCAACTGGAACTATCCTAACAACCCGGTCAACAGACGCACCATTTGACAGTGGCAAGCGGATCAGGCAGAGGGGGAGGGGGCTCGAACCTGTGCGAGGCGGCTGCGGCTACCGGTGCCGGCTTCTCCATGCGGTGGAATCGGACGAGCGGTTGCCGGCCGGCGATCGGAGTGAAGACGGAGCAGAGAGTGCGAGGAGCGACGACGAAAGGGTGGCGGCCGCGTGCGCTAGAGGCCGGGGTCAGGTCAGGTGAGTGACGCATTGGGTCAACGGACGCGCTTAATTAGCCACCCAGATTTACCCTAACACCGCATCAAACGAGCACTAGCGATAGTTACCTGAGGGCCTCCGCGCGCTTGCTTTAAGGGTTCGTCTCGATCCGACCCCGACTCGACCATTGTTGGGCCACCGCCGGCGGCGCCGCCGGCGCCGTGGACGGCAACCGAGCCTCCTCGACGATGAGCTTCTGTCTGGTTTCGGGAGGTATGGGGCCCAGTAGGCAGGGAGTGTGGACTCCTTTGACTTTTCAAAGGAGGAGTAGGCGGTTGAGTGTTGACCCGCCCGTCAACGTGGTTCTGACTCATACGGGCTTGTGGTTTGTTCGTAATGCTCCAACTTTGGCCCAGTTACGGCCAGGCCCACTATCTTTTCTTTCTCTTGTCCCGTTGCCCGTTCCCGCCTCACTCTGCGGAGATCCTATTATTCAAGCAAAGATGGACCGAAGAACGCAACGAAATTCAGATCTGTCTGAACTCTTTTTAAAAAAAATTGAACACGTTACCTGAACATGGACAGGTAGATGATTATCTTACCACACAACCCAAGCAACGAACTCGGGTTCCAACGCTTGCAAGTTCGTCACCCCCTGTTCAGTGAACCCAAGTTACCCAACTGCTCAAGTTACTGAACACGAGAGCCAAAAGATTTGCACCCGAGATCGGTGGTCAGTCTCCTCGCAGGATCCACCTAGATCCGATCTGATCTACGAAGATCCTTGCCTGCCTGATGCCGGGGGACTGGGAGCACATCCTTGTCATCGCCTATTATCCTGTGCTCCGCTTTGCTGCCGTCCATGGCATCCTACACATGCGCGCATCAGTAATTCAGTATGCTACTGTCAGTTCGTTCGTTGTTCAGAGAACCTGCACACTTTGGGAGGAAGAAGAAGGCGTGTGCTTGGCGATCGAACAATAAGAAAAACTGTTATTCGAGCCCCGAGCCATGGAAGAATGAATATTGGCAGGATTATCTTGGTTATATTACTGCCGTGATGATTATTGACAGGAGCAGTGACTTCAAGTTTGCTGCATTATATTCCATCGGCATGTGTAGCGAGCTAAATACATTGATCCCTCCCCGGAAACAAGGTACCGTTGACATTGTTTAAGCCATGGAAGCTGAGATATCAAGATACTCAAGTTGGAGTAAACAAAGCATTGACACGCATGCTTGCAGACCGAAGAGTATCAGATCAGGGAAAGACTAATTAATAAAACATTGACCTGATCATTATTGCTGTGATACATGATTGTAATTTGCAAGTTGCTACTTGACTTGCGTATCAGAAAATATATGTGGCCACGTCCTGCAATCTTTATTTTTCTATACTCTCTGATTTAGCAGTAGGTTTTATACATTCAAGTCAAACAGCATCGATAATTTCGTATGTTGCTTCAGGCCTGAGTAGTTTGGCTGGAAAAAAAATATATAAGTAGACGCTGTAATGCTTCAGGCAACGCGTAGGCCCTGACTGTAATTAGCTGGTGTTGAAAAGGACGTACTTCTGAAACGTATGCAGCAGATTGGCCTGCCGACACCTAATATTTTCAAAAGGAAAACTCTGCAAACAGAATGGGGCCCGAGAGCCGTCATGTGTTTGGCAAACCAACTGAATTATCGCCGTGACGGTGAGATAAGGCCAAGTTAATGTGTGTGGCCTACCTGTGGAGATCACCGCTCCGGCCTCCCCAACCAATCCTGCAGGTCCCTTCCCCTTCCTTGCTGGTAGCTTAAAGTGACCATGAGATGCGAAATGCATGTGGTAGGACCTGGCTAATAGTTGCAAAGTAGAACATCGCATTAATAATCGAGCGAACAGAAACAGGGTATGCATGATCCTGTTACAATCATTGTATTCAGGCTGTTCCTGCGTGTATCCAACAAAATCTTCGTTCTATTATATTTAGAACATTGTTTTTTTGCTCCTTTTTCTGTGATCACCGTCTTATATCATTGAGATATTTGGATGGCTGGTTACCTTCTCACAGTTTGAGTTCCACCCTCTAATTGCTATGTTTGTCTGCATATATTTGGATTTTTTATTCCCTTTTTTCCCAGTTGTCCTTTTCTACTAGATGGCTTTGAACCATTTTCCCACTACTAGCACAAGCTTGCAATGTTCTTATTCCCATTTTCGTGGCCGGTTGCTGGTAGCAACTACAAACGCATCCACCAACTGACACCGTTGCATGACTTCCGTCCTATTAGAGTACCTTCTGGTTGCTAGAAACCGACGATAGAAGAAATTAGAATCCATTTTAAAGCTGAATCCGTGCCTCATTTCAAACCCTTAGCCATGGAGTATTGACTCAACAGGCATAGAAAATACGAGTCAGCCTTTTGCACCATAATAAGGGACACTTCAATCTGCATAGCTGCCTTGTCATGATGCAACTCATGTATGTTCCAGGTGCCAGCATCTCAAGCCGGCCTTGTAGTAGCTCATTTACGAAATAATAATTGTGTACTGAATTATTGTATGCTCCTTACTAATTACTGCTGGCAATGCAAACTTGAGGACGTTACTTTGACACGGTTTCTGTACAGTACGCTGTAACCTTGACTGAGCTCACGGGTCACGTTTACGCGTCGTACACGACTACAAGCGCATATATAGCGGTGCTGCTGCTACTAGCGAGTGCTGCGTGCTCATCACTTGCTCCCACTCGTGCGCAGCGATGATGGGAGGAGGGGCAGTGATGCTGGATCATCAGCGCGCGGCGCTGGCAAAGGATCATGGCATCCCGGCCGAGAAGGTCTTGTTCGGCTTCGGAGGCGGCCGCTTCGTCGGAGAGGAGGGCGACCTCGTGATCCCGGCGGCGGGGGCGCACGAGGAGAGCTTCCCCGACGACGGGAGCGACGACGACATCGAGGAGCTGGAGCGGCGCATGTGGCGCGACCGCGTGCGGCTCCGGCGCCTCAAGGAGAAGCAGCAGCAGTCGCAGTCGCAGCAGGCCGGCGACGAGCAGAGGAAGCGGCAGTCGGGGGAGGAGCAGGCGCGGAGGAAGAAGATGTCTCGCGCGCATGACGGGATCCTCAAGTACATGCTCAAGATGATGGAGTCGTGCAACGCGCAGGGCTTCGTGTACGGCATCATCCCCGAGAACGGCAAGCCAGTCACCGGCGCCTCCGACAACCTCCGCGCCTGGTGGAAGGACAAGGTCCGCTTCGACCGCAACGGCCCCGCCGCCATCGCCGACTTCCTCAACTCCGACGCCGCCGCGCCCGCACCCACCGCCGCGGGCCGGTGGGACGTCGACGTCGCTGCACGAGCTGCAGGACACCACGCTGGGGTCGCTGCTGTCGGCGCTGATGCAGCACTGCGACCCGCCGCAGCGCCGGTTCCCGCTCGACAAGGGCGTGCCGCCGCCGTGGTGGCCCCAGGCCCAGGACGGCGGCGTGCCGTACAAGAAGCCGCACGACCTCAAGAAGGCGTGGAAGGTGGCCGTGCTCACCGCCGTCATCAAGCACATGTCCCCCGACGTCGACAAGGTGCGCCGCCTCGTGCGGCAGAGCAAGTGCCTGCAGGACAAGATGACCGCCAAGGAGATCGTCACCTGGCTCGCCGTCCTCAAGCAGGAGGAGGACATGCACTACCTCAAGATGCACCCCCATCCCCCGCTGTCCTCCTCCGCCGCCGGCGCGCTCTCCTTCCACACCGCTGTTTCCGGCGAGTACGATGTCGACCGCAGAGTCGACGGCGAGGAGAAGCCATCATGTTCTGATTTCCTGATGCCGGCGACGATGATGAAGGAGGAGACATGCGGAGCCGAATTCTTCCAGAAGAGAAGCGCGCCGGCCGCCGTCGACGACACCAGCGCCCTCGTGTACACCTGCGACAACAAGGCTGCGCTCGCGGCTTCCTCGACCGGAACGCGCGCAACGCCCACCAGTACGGCTGCTCCGTCAACAACAGCGCCGGCGAGAACAATCTGCTGGCGCCGGCCGTGTTCCCGGCGCCGTCCGACCCGCCGGGGCAGGCGGTCAGCGGATTCGACTTCGACCTCCCCCTGGACGGGCAGAGGTCGCTCGCCGGGCTGATGGACATGTACGACGCCAACGTCATCGGCGCGCACAGGAGCCTGAGCAACGGCGACACCGCCGGCGCTCCGGGCGTGCAGATGCCGGGCCCTTTTCTGGCGCCACGCCTGTTTGGTGATGTCAACAACGTGATGCCTCCGCCGTCGCAGCAGCAGCAGAGCACGCCGTTCTTCTTCCGCGGCGACGCGCCGTTCGGAGGCGACATCGCCGCTGCGTCGCAGGAGTTGAGGTTCAGTTCGTGCCTCAACGTGCCAGGAGGCACCGCGCTCTACGGCGGTGCATTGCAGTTGCAGCAACCGCAACCGCACAAGTCCATGGGGTCCAATTGGTTCTACTGAGTCCTGAAGAATCGTGGATGGAGCTTGTTAGTTTTAGGACAGTAGTAGAACCAACAATCTCGTGAGGTTTCAGTGCACGGCGCCATGTCAGTCCTGTATGGACTGCTTTGACCTTGTCCAAAGATGTTGGTCTCGTGATCATGTAACTGCAAATGGCTCATGCCATCCAGGCCAATGAAAGATTGTTGAGCTCGCGAAAGGTCCTTTTCCTGATCTAACTAGGAAAATAAGGTTGCCCTTTGGGTGATCACAAAGTTTACCCCCGAAAGATCTCCTTTGCTCTGATTGAAGAGAGCCGGAGTACATCCATGTTCAGATCTTGCGTTGCGACCTGTCACATGCACCGGGACTGCTCGCATCTTCACCGTCACGGAACAGCAATTGAACTGTGATAGAGACCGTTTACCTGACCTGGCAGATCGACTTTCTTTCACAAAACCGTGGCGCCGGAAGATGGGGAAATCGGCTAACACCGTTGGCTTCTCTGCCTGTCGCAAAGTCAAGCTGCATGTGTAGGAGAGTAAACATCAATTTTTAGGCTCCAACTCAGATCGAATCGAATCCTCTTTAAACACATGGTGACAGCAAGCTGAATCGCGCGTCAAAATTAGACTCGAGCGGAGTAGGAGTGAACATTTGACACGTGTGGACGAGAAATAGATCTGTGCAGCTGCTCACTGCACTCATGACGACGGTGGCCCAACCCAGGGAGAGAAGTGAACAGAAGCGCGCGGCGGCCTGCTCCCTGAAACCAGCGCCGACGCCGCGTGGAGTTCTGAACTCTTCCCATCCATCATAGTACTGTTCATCTTCTCTGGAGTCTGGACTGTTGGTCCGTGCAGGCCCACAGATCTGATTGGTGAAGGCTTGTGGCCAACTCGCCATCGGAGTGCTTTAAACTGTGCAGCTACTCCTTTGGTACTGCCACATGAATCACTGTTCCTATCTGAATCTTGACTTTGACAGTCATCTTGTTCCTTGAGCTAAGTTGAAAATTCTTGCTCCACAGCTTTGGGCTGTGGAGCAGATGATATGAAATGAAATAAAATAAAAATCACAGGAGATCAAAATGCTCTTCTTTTCTCTGCCTTCTCTGTCGAGCTCGTGAAAGGTGCCTTTTCCTGATCTAGAAAAGTGCGATTGCCCTTTCAGTGACCACAAAAGGTTGTCAACTCCTTTTCCTGATGAACTCAAACTGTACACTGATGATTGTGAATTGATACCAGTTCGTCCATGCATCTTCGCATGATTTGTGTGGTGTTTTCAGTCGTGGTGGGGTTGACACCCTCACATGCTCGCCAGGACTCGTGGAACAGCAGCAGCAATCGAGTCGAGTCGAGTCGTGATGGAGACTGTTTACCTGACCTGACGGACATGCAACAATACAGGACGGTGCATGCAGCACATACCCAAAGTCCATATATATTCAGCTGATTTGAGTATTCAATTTTTGGTCTCCAACTCAAATCACATCCTTACGCTATGATAAGATGCTAGTATTATCCTCGCAAAAAAAATGCTAGTATTATGGAGCAGGACCTGCAGTTTGACACGGGACTACTAGCTGCAAAGAGAAGCGGCGGGTTGTTCCCTGAAAGCAACGGCAACGCGGCGTGGGGCTCTGAAATGAATCCGTCATCTCACAGCGCGCGGGTCCCCGAAGACTTCATCGCCTCGCCGGTGGGTGAAGCCTCACACTCAATAGTACTTTGCTTCTTCGGCCGCCGTGGACACTGTTTCCGTCTGAACATCTCATGGTAAGAAGGACATTCAGAGCAAGCCGTTATTACTATTCCAGGTTGTAAATCGAAATTAGCTTGATTGCTCCAGTAAATTGGTTTCCATCCGAGGCGTCCAACCCCATCAGCGATACATCATCAAATGTTTCAATTTTGAGTTGTTGGGGGGCGCAGGCCTGAGCTATAATGCAACCCTTAGGCAAGGACCCTCCCCCTCAATCTCTAACTTGCAAAGGTTGGGGTGGGTGTCGAAGAATTGCACGAGGTCGACTAAGGCTGAGAAAAAGTTGAGCTGCAATGCTGCGCCCCGCATGATTTTATTGCCTTGCCGAGTTAGAAATCTTCTTTGCTTAACGGTGTGGTGAAAAAACTCTTAATCAGGATTACAGCTAACTCCTATACCGCCTCACGCACGGCCCAATCTTTGGATGATTGATTCTTCTAAACCAGGCGGGCTCTTCATACTATTGGGCTCTTGGTGCTAAACCCTGGCCCACTGGGAAGAAGATCTATCGCACCCGGCCCAGAAAGGAAGTCGAGGACTAAATAGTTTTTTTTTCCGATGGTGAAGACTAAATAGTAGCAGACAGAGGTCACAAGAAATACAACCTTTTAGATAAAGGAAACTTTTTATTTCGAAGTGAAATAATGTTCCAGCCTCTGCACAATGAAGGTACATCTAGCCTTTACATGTCAAACACCAAGGTGAGTCGATACAAATCAGCCTTAAACACCTAAAAAACAAATAAACTCTATCATCAAGCTATCGCCTCTTAAACTCCTATGGTGTCGATTAATCATTTTTGTCGCAGCCAATTGCTATTGCTGCTTAAACAACACTTGACCAATCAAATCCGAACTTCGGCAAGCAAGGTTGTGCGGAAGTTCGACGCCTCCTCACGCACCGCGTGACGCTTTCGCTGCACAATCTTTAAAGCCATGTGCAAGAATGAATGTCGGGCTGTGGAAGGTGAAACACCTCCTCACGCTCCACGTGACGCTTTCGCTGCACCTTCTTCCGACGTAACATCCTTGCAAATGAACTGATGAATCCTTGCATCTTGTAACCCAAGGTCCCGAGGCCGGTATCATTGACATCATAAAGGAAATACAACCTGTTGACTCTCTCTCTAAAGAAAAAGGGAAATACAACCTGTTGAAAAGTACTCCGAATCCATGATACGAACCGGTTCTATTTGTTGCACAGAATGGAATCCATCACCGGGTACAGTATAGTACACCAATAAGTTAGTTCACTGGTAACAAGCAGCATGAGCACATTATTATCTGTCGTCGATCAACGAACTGAGAGCTTGGAAGCAAGGCGAGAGTGAATAGCAGAGAAGCAAAGCTTCCTCGATCAGCAGCGCACGGCCTTGCTCGCACGGCAGGGACTGCTAGGTGGAACCTTGAACAGAGGGCGTCCGACGATGTAGGCCTTCTCCTCTTCCACGCCGCCGGCGGAGCCACCAGGACGACCTGGCATGGAATGTTTTTTGATCAATTCTTGGCCAACCATCAGCCCTGGCAGAACAAGAAGATGTCAAAGTTACTCTGCTCACCAGGCATGGCGCCTTCGCCTCCGCGCACTGCCGTCGGAGGCACACGCGCCGGCTTTTGACCAGTCACCGGTACAGGGAGCTCGCCGGCGACGAGCAGCGCGACGGCGAGCGTGAAGAGCAGCACCTTGGGGACCGCCATCATTGTTTCTGAATGTCGCTGATAAAGGTGCGGTGCCAAGTCCAGTAGTGCTTGGGCGCAAGCTCCTGCTGATGAGTTTGTGTGTGCTCTGTGTTGTATTTGTAGGCGGTTAGCTGAATGATTGCACCGCCTTGCTGAGAGAGTTTCACAAGAAGCGACCGGGAAGCTGTTTGATAAGAGTGGAGCTCCTTCGGCATGGACCTCGACGCAGCTTCTTTACTGCCCTGCATGTGTAATCATGAATCAGGAAGGAATCTGTATCTCCCGCAATATCTAACGGCCAAACACTTGAACCACACATGGTAGGAGTAGTAGGTTTGGCAGGCCAAACTTAAGTCATATCGCAGTCCACACTCCACAGCATGGTCCCATTAAACTAATCAGTTGTAACAGATTCATCATGCTTTCTTTCAGGACCTCGTCTATGGAGCCCAAGAATTATGATAATCAGATAATGGATGCATTAAAATGCTAAAATATGAGTTTTGTTCATGAATACATGTATCTTTCTGCACAGCATTCGAGCTAAAACAATCAATTGCAAATGATTTCATTTTAGCAGGTCTTTACGTTGTTGCAAAGACAGAAATTAAAATTTCTTGCGAAAAACTAGTGAATTCATATATCTTGTAGAAACATCCTAAAAAAATATCAAGATTTGTGTAATCTTTCATAAAATTGGGTTAGAAAAATAGCAAAACAAAGTTATGAAAATTAAGTTCATTTGCTGTTCAATACGTGTAGTTAGGCTTCATATCACTTAAATGATGCTTGGCTTCAAATAATTTTGTGCAATATATATGTAGACGAAGTGGGCAAGCAACTTCAGGGATTGTGTGCATTTTTCTTGCTCCCGATCACGTGGTAGGCAAGCAACATACGAGCATGGAGAATTTTGGATCTAACATTTTTTTAAAAAAGAAAAGAAAAATAGAGGATCCTAGTTTCCCATGTATTGTTGCCACTTGCCACTATTAGATAGAACCAATACACACAACAGTGCATGTTGCATGCTCCTGCATGTAATTTATTGATGTAACCTCAATCAACTTCTCTGGTCACAATGTCAGAAACATGTGAACTTTTTGATTTGAACCCAACCAATGCAATGGAGCCATTCCGCATTTGTGATCATGTTGTATGCTGAGATAACACCCCGAGCTTCTCAATTAAGCCCTTTTTCTTCACAACCAACGTAACTGAGACAAACCCTACAAGTTCTAGATATTCTTGTTATTACTCTATAAGTAGTTTTAATCATGAGTCAACAACAATAGATTATTAAGTGAAAATTCTTATGAAAAATATGCATCAAGTGTGTTTGAATGTCGCTAGGTATTATTTTGAAGTTTATTTTACTGAGGCTAACTTTGTTTCTTACTCAAGAAAAATAAGAATTTGAAAGGCTCATCCCAAATGCAGTATCACTCATTGATGATATTGAATATTCTTTCTCCGCATCCTCACAGTGTAGTATTACTCGAGAGTAATTTTTCTCCGAATCTGAAAAATTTGCAATATTTTATTGGCCAGATGAAAAACATGGTACCCAATATAGTCAACAGTGAGAGATGACAAAGTGAAACTGCTTGTTAGACATCCTCCCCAAGAGATTGAATGATGCCGGATATTCTCTTGGAGGTAATTTCAGTGGCGGTCAATTTTGTCATCGATGAGTCAAAGACGACAATGGATCTGAAGCTTACCTTCCCAAAGAAAGGGGTTCTACAAATATCAACTTGTGATAGTAAAAAGTTAGATATGTGCAGTTTTGAGAAGATTGTATACATGGAGGTATTTCAGGATTAACTTCTCCACATGACATCAACCAATGGCTCTCATTACTTGATGGCAAAGAATTGGAAAATCTGCTTCCACCACATGCATATATTATGAGCATACATCGTTGTAGCGAGTCATTTATAAACATGGTATGATGATTTCACAAATTCTTGCAACCATAAGGAGAGAAGATTATCTGAAGATCATTGCAAACTTGAGTGAGTACAACGGATGGAAGGAACACATAGGTGGTAAGGATGCCAATGCTATTCTTGAAGGGACTAGAACATTGTGATCCTGAAACAAGAGTTTCAATAACAAATCAAGATACATGTTTGACTTAATATCTCTATAAGCTTCCATATGATTCATATTGTCTCGTTGATATCTCTTAACATGAAATTCTAGTATCACAAGATTTTTATCTGTTGGTATCAAAGGATTGTTATCAACCCATGGTACATTGGGCATACCGGTATATTTGGGGCAGGGAAGGAAGCAATTGGGATCGAGGAGGAAGACATAAATAACTCATTCTGTTAACCCAGATGCACATTCCACTAGCTAACAATTCGCATCTTTGTGTATGTGAGTGTTAACAGCCTAACTTTGTCTCCGAATGCGTCGCGCGGCTGAGGCTTCTTGGTCCGCAGGGATGCGTCTTCACATAGTTTGTTGTCCTGGGTGAGGAGAGGACGCAGTGGTACTAGCAACAGCCGGCTTCACTCGTCACTCGAGACCAAAGTGCGAGCGTCGCGCGTCGAGATCATGTCCAGTCCAGAACAAGAAGAGGCTTTTTATTTTGCTCAGCTTAACGAAACGTGGCGACGGGTTTGGCCGCGTGCACTGCAGGCCTCGGCTGCTGCGACGCCTGTGCTGTGCACCAAGAGGAACCAAGAGAAACGAAAGTATGCCCTTGGTTGCCCTTGGTTTGTATGCTGCTACTCTTAAGCAATAACCAGGAAACACTTGTATGTGTTGAGGAAGCTTTGATCTTCCGTAAGAAGGAATAAGGACAATATCTTGTTGACTATATGTGTGTGTCAGCGACAACTAGCAGCCATGGGGGCAGAGAAGGAAGCAATTGGGATCGGGCAAGCAACATGAGCCACCCCAACTCCTCTACCTGGTCATGTCGATTGTCGAGAACCTGAATGTGACCAGAACGCCTGTAGCTCGTGGGCGAAGCCCTTTTCCCTGCCCAAAACCACCGTGGCATGGTCGCAACCAGGCATGAGAGAAACCTCGGCGCGCGGGAGCTTCGCCTTCAAATGGTGGCTGCACTCCACCGGAACCACCTGGTCCTTGACGCCGTGGATCACCTGCACCGGGATGCCCGCCGCCTCGACGGCCTCCAGGTTCCGGTCCTGCAGCCTCGCCCCTCCGCAGATGACGTTGTGCATGGTGTGCCACGCCGAGTGGTGCGTGTGCTTCGTCAGGTCCCTCAGCCGGACGTCCACGTCCCTGCACAAGCAAAAGATTGCAACCATGTAGTGGTATCTTTTTCATTCAACATCAGGTTCCAAATGGAGTTTTCAAAATGTATTGATATCTGATCGATCTCCGAACCGTGTGGTCACTCGACTCACCTCTTTCCCGTGAGGCGCTTGACGAGCCACTCCCACAGCAGGTGGTTCCTGCACACGACGAAGCAGACCGTCCTCCCAATGTGCTCGTACCACGACATCACCGCCGAGCCGAACAGCAGCGGCGGCCACAGCTTCTTCTCGGCCAGCCTGCTCAGCGCCACCTGGCTCGCCCTCTGCTCGCACGGCGGGAAGTACGGCTGCACCAACATTTCATCAGAACGCACATATTGAGAGCTGGATCCTTTCCTGAATCACGAAGTGCTGCTGTTACTTACGGGCGCAACGAGCGTGACGGACTTGACTCTGGCCGGGTGGCGCGCGGCGAGGGCGAGCGCGATGACGCAGCCCATGGAGTGGCTGACCAGGTGGAACGACTTGAGCTCCATGGGCTCCACGAGGCTCCTCTCGATCGCGTCCACGTGATCCTTCAGCCTGTACATGCAGTTCGCTGGCTTGGGGCTCCGGCCGAACCCGAGCAAGTCCACCGCGAACAACCGGCGGTTGAGCACGGCGGATTCCCGGAACACCGTCTCGGTCCAGAAGGAGGACGACGACGTGAAGCCGTGCATGAAGACGACAGCGGCATCGTCGCATTCACTCTGCTGTGTTCCTGCTGCTGCATCTGCGAAACGTCAGTAATAATGTTCTCCGTCGACACGGAGCAGAGGACTCTGCAGTTTGCACAGACCTTTCGATGTCGGTTCTTTGACGACGACGTGCAGCCGGCCGAGGGCGTCGTCGCCGCCTTTCCGCTGCCACTCGACGCATGACTCGCACCCGCAGTCGGACCACCGCGGGCTCACGCCCTTGCACGGCTTCTCCGGCGCTGCCCCGCTCCTCCTCCCCCTCAGGAAGACCCGTCGCACGAGCCGCGTCAGCGCGTCCCTGAGAAGGCTCCACCGCACGTACAATGTGTCGGAGACCACTTCATCGTCGTCCTCCTCCACGGCGTCGTCGTCGAAGCTCCGGTGGCAGTAGCAGCTCACGGGGCTGTCCTCGAGGACGCCGTCGAGGAAGCCGTACACGAAGCAGAGGAGCACGTCCACGACGTCCAGGAACGCGAACACCGCCGCGGCGAGCGCCCAGGAGGCCGCCTCGGCGGCCGCGCGCGGCCATGTGGAGCGCGCGAGCCTAGGCATGGCCATTGTTCGGTCGGTGATGGCTGGTGGTGCGGAGACTGGTCGCTGGAGATGGACGGCGAGGAAGAGAAGACAAGAGGATGGATGCGGCGCGGGTCGTAAGGGGAGACCGGCTCTTGTGTTGGCCGTTGCTCCACGTCGCCGGTGCGCGTTTTCTGTGCTGTTCGTCACGACCCAACGAACATGCCGTTGGCTGTCTGCTGCCCGAATCCTGTGCTGTCGGTTTCCTGTCCTGCCTGTGACCTGTCCTACTGGCATCCATGCCTTTTGTCTTCGGACTTGTCGTCTTGGTCGAGCAGCTTCCGTGACATTACCGCGGCTGCATGAAACATCGACCACATTGCGCTGCTTCAGCTTGCGTGCACCAACCTTCCTTCGTCAGACTTAACACCACCAGGACTCGTAAATTGGTGGATGCCATGGCTGAAACTGCATGGTTGATTCGACCTATCCGCGAGTGTTATTGAGCGGTACACAGCTTAGACATCTAACTTGGGATAAATTGAATATTAAGCATGTGATTCTGTGACACATTGCACACAATCTGTCGCTTACAATTCGATTTACTTAAATCTGCATTTTGGGGGGGTAAATGAATGAGTTTTTTTTTGGAACTGGTAAATGAATGAGTTGGCGGCAAAAAGAGTAGTACTTTTTTTTTGAGGAAAAAAAGTGAGTAGTACTGTCAGGGGCAAAATGAAATATCATCTCTCCCATTGAATCACTGGAAGCCCAAGGATGCCTTCTTCAAAGGCCCAGCCCACGAGATCCATTACGTCGTGGCCCACACACACCGCGCTCGCCGCCGGCATCCTCCGCCTCCGCCGTGCCGGGCAACACCAACACTGCTTTACACACCACGCGAAGTCACCCCCGCTAATTAACCCTCGCCGTGAAAACCAAAAATCCTTCCCCTCCCCTCCGCTTCCCGCCCAAAACCCTAGCTCCGACCGCCCCTTCCTCCCCACGCGGCCAGGCCATGGCGCCGCCGCGCGAGCTGGACCTCTCCAACGAGGTCGAGGGCGACCAGGACGGCACCGACGACTTCGTCTTCCGCCTCGCCGGCGACCCCATCCCCATCCTCCCCACCGCCACCCACCCGCTCCCGCTGTTCGACCTCCAGTCCCCTCCCGCCCGCCCGCTCGCCGTCTCCGACCGCCACGCCGCCGTCTTCCTCGCCCACCCCGACGGTATCATCTCACACTGAATCACTCAGCCAAGGGAGGTTTCGCTCAGCATTCCCGTCTCGATCTCACCACCTAGGGTTTCCCATCCCCGTTTCCAGGGTTTATGGCCGTGAAGACGAAGGAGCTGATCGAAGCCAGTAAGGAGGCGCGGGAGAAAGGCAAGGCGAGCACCCGCTGTGCGCAGGACTGCTGCGTCGCGGACGTGTCCCTCCCCGGTGTATCCCTTCTCGCACTCTCCCGTGACGACTCCATGCTAGCTGCCTGCACGGGCAGTGAGATTCAGTTCTTCTCGTGCGCTTCCCTGCTCGCGCATAAGGTTATTTGATTTCCTTTGGTCTCAGCAATATGTGTGTATGCTAGAAGTTAGTCTAAATGCTAGAACACCAGTACATGAAATGGGTGAATTGGTTTTGCTGCCACTGCAGTTCTCATATTAGTGGGCTGCATGTAAGAGTTAAGAACAAGCTTGTTAATGTCATGTATGTGCATCCCACCGAGTGTCAGTTTCGCTCTGCTTGCTGATTTGCATTGCTGTATAAGGCTTGTACATAAATGCTGCTTATTGCTCTGAATTGCTTCCTGTGTCACTAACTTGTTTGCATGCCTCTGCTAGAGACGGACTAGTTGTTTCTGCCAACATTATAACACCTCTTAAAAATTATGCTATGCAGGACGTGGAACCGTCCTCGTCATGCAGCCTGGAACGATCTGGCACTATCAAAGACTTTAAATGGTTAAATCATGCCTCCGCAGCATACGTTGTACTCCTGAATGATGGGTTGCTGTTGCATGGGACTTTGGGTGAAGGTCTGAAAGAAGTGATGGAAAATGTTGATGCTGGTTTGTGCCTTTTCCCATTGTTGATTTATTTCTAGTGCATTTAAATTTGAAGCACATACCATGGATTTATTCTTAAAGAGGAATGCCAGTTGTGGCATATATTGTCATGACTCCCCAATAAATTCGTTAGCTGATACAACTTCACCAACGCATGATATTGCATTGTTGTAACCTGGCTTACTAATCATTTAATTTTTGCATATTGTTTTGAGTAATTACACTTCCGACCTGATCTCCTAGTCTTGATATCGTGTCCACACTGTACAACTTGTCTAAGCTACAGATTTATCCTTTCCCCGCTTTAACTCCATGCCATGTCTCTAGAAAATACTATGTGGCACCTAATACATGTGCATGATACTACCCATTGTGAGTAGTCAAATATCACTCCAGAACATTATACGATGATCTTGTAGTTTATCATGCATTGGTTTCTAATTCTTATGACATAGTTGAGACAATTATATTATTGCACGTCTGTCTCTTCTTCATGCTACAATTCAAGGATCAAGCTGAAGGAAATTTATGATATGCTTCTCTTATTTGAGAATTGCAAACACAACTAATTCCATACACATTTTTTTGCTAGTAATTGATCAAGAATCCAACAACAAGAACATCGACACGTTTGCTCTTATTGTAATAAACAAAATTAAGTTGTCTAGAGGTCTCTACATTTGTAGTTATCAGAAACAATATTTTTATCCTAGATGCATTGCTGTTTGCAAATCTCCTTTGAAGTTTTAGCCATATTGCTATAACAATCACAGATGCAATATCATAAGTTGTAACTGAAGTTAATCATCTCTATCTTGTCTTGGTTCTCTATCTGAAACCAGCTATGTTTTTGATATGTACGTAGTTGACTGTTCTAAGGAAGGAAATCATATTCTTGTTGCAAGAGAGAATAGACTTACAATATTATCATCAGATTTTAAGGAAACATGCTGCATGCCCCTCTTGTTCCAGTTATGGGATAATGAAAGTAATTCAGAGGACTCTTCCATCAAAGGTAACTTTGAATAATTTTCTTTTATATTGCAATCCCTAGATACCAAATGAAATGCTCCAATTTTCTTAGTAGTGTTGTTTTCTGCACGCATATTCTTTCCTGGCTATTATTGTACTGTTGAACCAGATGATCTAGGGCAGTTGCAACACTAATAAATTCCTGGTTCTTTTTACCTCTCGAAAACAAGCATGTTCACTACTGTGTAAAATTGACTTTTAAGCTGTAGTTGATGAAGCTGGTAGGTTTAGTTATCATCAGGCTCTGAATTACTGTCGAGTAGTCATTTACATGTTTATAAATATGATGGTCATATTAATCAAAGCACGTCGATTTCGCAATCATAAAAATTTATGAGCACTGAGCAACAGAGTGTATAAATACGATGTGGAGTTGTTGAATGACCAGGAGTGGTGGAAAAAGCATTTGAAGTGTAGAAAAAAAAAGCTCGTTATACTTAAGTCATCTTGTAAGATTTTACATCAAAGATTGTTGATAAAAAATTTGGAGCCCCTTAGGAAACTTTGAGTCATGTTAAAATGCTTGATTTGGGCATTCGCTCCTTGGTTGTATATGTTGGATGGCATTAGAGTCATCAGTTCATTTAGTAACTTTACTTGCTGCTAGTTGATCAAATATATGGAATTGTGTCAGATATGTATTAAAAGGTATGTATTATTGTGGTATCTTGCTAATGTTACGTTGCTTGACCAGTGGATTCCGTTAGCTGGATTCGCGATGACAGTATTGTTATTGGTTGTGTTCGATTGAATGAAGAGGGCTATCTTGTTCAAGTTATAAGGAGTGAAGAAAACTCATTTCTTGAGGTTAGTTGGCTTTCTATATCTGGCTGCCTTCTCTCATTGTATTTGTATTGCACGATGTCAATGTGTGTTCTCTAGCAGAAGTGTTGCCTGCAACATTTTTTATCTAGGAACATCCTTTTATCTAGCCACCTCAACATGTCAGAGATATATCTTTGAGCATGATTAGGCCATGACCGGGCGTATATGTTGTCGAAAATGGGAAATCATGTTCAAAGGAGATTATTTGAATGTTGTAGTCTTCACATTTATCTAATAATTGTGTTATTTGTTGGGATCAAAGTCAATATAGTATCTATGCATGTCTTTATTTCCAGATGTGAATTTCTTCCCATGAAATTCTTATGGAACTCCTTGGATGGTGAGAATCACTAACTGCGTGCTGTATATAGCTCTATATTTAAATATCATAATGAATTAAATTAATATTTTTCTTTTTGCGTATTTATCATGGCATGGTGTAAAGGCATATGTATGCTACAAAATATTAGATCTTGATCGTGAGAAAGAGCACATAAAACTAGTGGTTAACTTGGCGGTTCATTTTACAAACTCTGTTACATATAATTTTTTTTGTTGGATTTAGATATAAAAATTAACTCCTAATATTTATCCATGCTCAGTTTTCGTCTTCTTAATGAAGTTGACAGTACTAATTGGTTGAACTAAATGATGTTCCTTTTGTAACACCCTTATAGAGCTCAAGCAAGCCAGTTGTTTATACCTTCATGGATTTTTTCCATGGCATCATGGATGATATTTTACCATCCGGAGTTGGATCTAATCTACTATTGGGTTATCTGCAGCGCTGGTATGTGAACCCAAGTCTTAATTTCTTATGCTTGTGAATATGTGCCTAGTATTGTTGCTTGTTGGCATGCATTGTGGTAGGGTTTTCTTTGTACTTAATCTGTTAAAAAGATCTTTGCATGGATTTGTCGTGTGATTCAACAATGTTTACACCAGAAATCTGGTTACAGTCTCCTACAAGAGATCCCAGGAAGGAATTCATGTCTATAGTCTATTCATCATTTAGATGAAAGCTGATCTATTTCTTGGACATTTTATAGAATTTCCATGGCTGAAAGCTAATGGTTTGTGCTAAAGATTAGGTAGACGTGAAGTGAACGGATATTTACATTGTGTTAACAAATCTTGCAGAACGTACCTATCTTGGATGTTTCTATTTTAACATATAGAAGACACAAGGGCTTTCTTTTGTATTCCACCCATTTAAGCGTGCATGGACGAATCCTGTCTATCCTATACTCCTATATTGCATCTAATGGGTCCTGTTGGTTTAGCATTTTACCTCCATCAAACAACTAAATAGTATGATGCCACTAATGTGGCCTTCACCATCAACTCTCCTGATTAAATTCATGCATTGTACAATTCACTATTATAAAGTCGCATTTTCCAATTGATTGTTTTGACAATAAGGTCCCTGCGGCAATCTTGGTACTTTGTCTTCTCTTGCCTTGATCCCGCTGTTCCTTAATCTTGTGTGAAAAATGCAACAATGCCCTGTATATGAAACTGAGGAAGTCAGTTATCTTTTGGTTTCTTTATTCTTTGGCTGCCGGTTTTGCTTGTGCCCTTTGATTTTGGTACCACTTATGCTTCAGGAGAAAAGGGGTGATAAATTAGGGTGATGTCTGCCCCTTTTCGAGCCTTATCTGCTCTACATGTTCATATTGTATTTGCTTGCTAGGATCTGTTTTCATTTCTTTTGTCTTTTTGAAACATTTATGCAATGATTTTCATAATGAATAGGGATCTCATGGTGGCTTCGAATAAAAAGAGCATTGATGAACACATTGCCCTTCTGAAGTGGCCTTCCACACCTGATGATGAAAAAACTGTTGTATATCTTGAAATGTTGGAGGATAAATACAGTCCTAGGATAGATTTGCAAGGTACGTCGTCTATTATAAAACTTGACTTAGTGCTCATTGTTGTTCTCTTTGGAAACGATATCTAAATTTGCTTGTTTTTCTTCTATTCCAATTTTGGATTTTAGAGAATGGCGATGACAATGTCATACTGGGGTTTGGTGTCGAAAATGTTTCGTTATTTCAGAAGATCACTGTAACAGTTGGACCTGAACAAAAAGAGGTTGCCCCTCAACATATTTTACTTTGTTTGACTGGTGAAGGGAAATTAGTTATATATTATCTCGCCAGGTAAGTACTGTTCAATGAAATGAGCTGTGTAAGTTTATGAAAATATTTGACACTATAACTTGTAAGCACTGACCCTTTTTGTCGTGGAAAACTGGAAAACATTCTATCATTGACACTGAGTTGTACATTTCAGGATTTCGGACCCTTCTGATTTACCCCACGCAACTCTTTCTACCATTGAAGATAGTTGTGGTGAAAAACAGATTTCACTTGCAGCTGTATCTGGTAAGGAGTTGCCTCCAAGTGTCACAAGCTCGGTATCTAAAAGTCCTATTTCAGAACATGATGCCGAGCCCTCTAGTGCACAAACAGGTAAAAGGCTGTAGCAAACCTCTTATGGATTGCATATTGATGGGTTATTTTTCTGTTTTTCCGTGCTTTGGAAACTAAAACATTCTTCTGTCCTTGTGGGTATGTCCTTGCAGGTAGCAACCAGCAGGGATCAATGGATGTTAAAAACAGTTCCTCAGTTTCAAAAAACCAGGAAACAATTAGCACTTCGTTGTTTACCTCTTCCGATAAGAAACAAACAAGTGTAGGAACGGAAACATTAGTGCCATTGAGTAACAAACAAGTGAATGTGACTCCCCCGTTCACAGGAGGCACGAAACCTGGAATATCTTTCAGCTTTTCGACTGTCAATAGTGTAGGAACGGATACAACAAGAAGCAAGGAATCTAATGCATTTGCTTCTTTCTCGCAACCAAGTAGCAGCAGTGGTTTTGGAAACAGCCAACTGGGTAAAGGAGGCCTGCATTCAGCCCAATCAGTGGGATCACTTGGTGGATCCCAGAACTCTACCAAAGATGGTGGTGGTATTAGTTTCAAATCATCATTGTTCACCTCTAGCGGATCTGATTCTGCAATTGGAGAAAGGAATGAGGCTGGCCTTGGAAGTCACTCGCAAAGTACCAGCTACACCACTGACAGAAAAATATTTGGTTCTTCAGGGGGCTTAAGTTCTGAACCATCAGTACCAATAGCTCCAGCCACGCCTTCCCAAGTTTTGTCCAGTGGGTTTCTGATAGGAAATTCGGAAACAACTCAATCGTCACGTGGATCACCTCTGTCACAGCAACCTGTTGGCAAATCACATAATAGCAGGACACCCACAGCACTGGATTATTCTAGAAATTCCAAGATGGACACAAGATTTGATTCTGAACAGGACTTATCTAAAAAGTTCTACAGTGTAAGATATTTAATTACCTTGTCTTCTCTCTTTTCGGATCCATCATGTTCTGCATATCTTTACAAACATCCATTGTCTTTTTACATCATGCATACTAAAACGCTTCTCTTTTTGTTTCAACGTCTTGGATACCCTTGGGATAAAAAGGCGGCGCACTTAATGTTCTTTTGCATCAGTCCAGGGATTTATTTTGCTTCTCCCCTTTATGTACCTCATAACTGTTGAGTGGTAAATATAGGAAACATATTACCATCATCACAAGTAAAAAGTTTGAAAAATGAATGTGTTAATTGCCTCACGGAGCATTGACCTGCCTACTTACATACTTTATGAGTGATGACTTGTATTTATTGGTCACTAAAGATTTTCTGCCCTTCATTGAACAGATAAACGAAATGACGAAGGAGTTAGATACCCTACTATCACACATAGAAAAGGATGGTGGTTTCAGAGATGCCTGCATAACCTTCCAGCAGGGTCCTGTTTCTATGCTTGAGGATGGTTTGCAAAACTTTTTGGAGTTGCTGCAAATCTTTAAGGTAGCATAATTTCAAGTACTTCACCCTATGCTTCCTCCCTCAAAGTTATTACTAAACAGGTGTGCTTATTTCAATCTCCAGAGCAAAGTAGAGGGACAATGTTCACAAATTGAAGATCTGAGAAATAAAATGTTTCAAGGTGAATGCTTTCGTTTTTTTACCTTATTAGGTAGAACAAAAGGCATGATTTGCTAGATAATCATTTTTCACTGCTGTGGTTGTTTGTGGTATATCATTAGCATAAATCTCTGTGCACATGGTTTGGACATAACTATGTAGAAATTAAAGTGACCCTTGATAAACCAGAATAATTTTCAACTGGGAAACCCTTTCATCCTGGTAAAAAGATAATGTAGTTATTGTCTTGAATCTCTCCACCAGATGTTTACCTTCAGTTATTTTGTCAATGTTTTCTGACATTTTAAATGACCTTACTTTCCGTTTCTTTTCAGTTTCTGCTAGGCAAGCTTACATGAAAGGAATTGTCAGTCAATCTTCAGATGCTCAGTACTGGGATATTTGGAGCCGTCAGAAGTTGAGTCCAGAATTTGAAGTTAAGAGGCAAAATATTCTCAAAGCTAACCAGGTATCAGTGAGTGAATGCCTTGTCCTTGTTTTTGATTTAATCACATCAGTCTACTAATAATATGTTCTTTTATTGTGCAGAATTTGACAAATCAGCTGGTCGAGCTGGAGAGGCACTTCAATAATCTGGAGATGAACAAATTTGGTGAAACAGGAAGAGTGGCTTCCAATCGTAGAGCTGTTTATTCTAACAAGTCAAGGACTAGGTGTTTAACTATTAGACAATCACACTATAAATTTAACATGCATTTGGTTAATATCATGGAATGAATGACAAACAACATGGATGAAAAGTGATCCCATTCACTCTGGTGACCTTTTTATGCTGCAATCCTTTTGCCTGAATGTTTGCCGTTAGATTGCCTTGGTGAAAGTATTTTTTGTTTTTGGCTATGTTGTTGTCTGTGTGTAGCATATGTCAAACCCTCTGCAGATTGCAGGATAGTTCAATACTCTTACTGTATGACTTTTTCTTGCTAATATCAAAGCTTGTTGTGTCGGAAAATTATTTCAGTTTGTGCTACTATATTGTTCCCATCATATGTTCTGTTTTCTTTAGCTTCTCTTATATCTTTTGTTCTTAACAATCCATGGATACGATATTCTCTTACCTGACCCATAGTTTGTTACTTTTCCAGTCAGACACAATTATCAAGTGTGTACAATGCGCTGAACTCGCAATTGGCAGCAGCTGAGCAACTTTCTGAATGCCTCTCAAAACAGATATCTGAACTAAATATAGGTTTTCCTTCTACGAAGCGAGGGGCAGTGACCAAAGAGTTGTTCGATTCAATAGGTCTATCCCACACAACTGATGCAACCAAATTTTTAGGCGGCACTCCTAAGTCAGTTAAGAAGTTTCCGACAGTGACAGAGCATGCAAAAGGTCTATTAGGGCCTTCCAAGGGTACTGAGCCTGAAACTGCAAGGAGGAGGAGAGAGTCACTGGATATGGTAAATTATTGAATCTTGATCAAAAACATTTTTTTAACTTTTTGGTCATAATGTGCACATGACTTGGAAGAAAACTTTGGGTCTTTGTTTTCAAGCAGATCTTTTTCCTTCCTGCAAGTTTGATGTTTTTCCCCTTTGGTGTATGCTCATTTATAATTTCTTGCTCTCCATTTGTTGGATTGTCAGAAAATTTAACTACAGATTCTTTATTGATATTTCAGAGCCTGGCTAGTTTGGAACCTCAGAAGACGACTGTTAAAAGAATAGCACAACAACAACGCCTCAAGATTAGCAGTGATCTGCCATTCAGGTCGAACAAGAAAATATTTGATTCTCAAATGGCCGCTATATCCCAGGAGAAATCCAGTGGTAGCCCCACTTCGTCGATAGTAGAATCATATGTAAGCAAACTGCATTCTCCAACTGACGGTAAGTTTTTACCAGCTTTAACTTGTAATTCTAAATGGGTTTCAGTAAGATCATGTTATGTCATTATAATCTGGTTACAACTTTTTGCTTCTCTTTTCTGTTGTCAAATTTAGGTGTAAAAGAAAAACCATCAGGACCACAACCGAACTCATTGTTCAAATGGGTAAAGGAATCAACGGGTCCATCTCAAGGTTCAGAGCAAAAAAAATTTGAGTTACCAGGGCAAACAAGAAGTGCTGTTCAATCTTCAAAATTGGCACCAGCATTACCAGCATCATTCAGTTATGCGCACAAGGGTGCACGGGATAGTCTCAGTCCATCCAGTGTTCCATCTTTTGGAACAACACATACTGTGCCTAAGTCAAATGCATTAACCTTCAAAACTACTATATCCCCAAAAAGCAATGCCAACACAGAGCCAACTCTATTTCCTTCCATGGCAACTGCAAAAACTTCCCAGAGCCCACTGTCTGTGAGAACTCTACCTGGCGAGTCTGGAGATGCATTTACCTTAACTATGAAGAACAAGCAGGATGATCAGGCAACAACAGCATTGGGAAATACAAATGGATCTGGTGTTTCTCCACAGAACAAGAGTGACATATTTAGAGATCTAAGCAAATCCTCTTTTACTCCTCAACATTCTAAGGCCGCTTTTCCACATGAGAAAACCGGTCAGCTTAGTGGGGTTAGTGATGCTGTGCAGAATATTGTGAAGGACACACCCAAGGTGTCACCTCAACCTCCTGTGTTCTCGTTCGCCCCTGTGACACAATCCTCTTCACAACCCGTGAAACTGAGTTTTTCCTCTTCAGCTACATCAGCCTCATCAACTATGCAAGCATCAGAGGCAAAAACTTCAGATGTTTTGACTCCAACAGTTTCTTCGAATTTTCCACCACAGAAATCAGTGCTGAATGTTTCTCCATCAGTACCTGGAAAAACAGTATCTAGCTCCCTACCATCAATCTCAGCACCTGTTAAGGACTCGTCATCTATCTTGAATGAAAATGTGTCCAAACCTGATGTGGTTACATCAGAGGTAACCAGTACCACAGTTTCTGCAAGCGTGACATCAATTATATCGACCACTGAAAGCAAATCTTCATTGCCTTCTACGGCTGATGGTAGCTTACCTTCTACTCCAGCCTCTACCCTAAAATGGTGCCTACAACAGAAGAATCAGTTATCACTTCCACAGGAAAAAATGTAGGACCAAACAATCTCTCAATTGATGAAGATGATATGGAAGAGGAAGCCCCATCTGCAAGTGCTGATCTCAACTTAGGAGCCCTTGGTGGGTTCGGTCTTGGGTCTCAATCTTCTTCAAGTCCTCAAAAATCCAATCCTTTTGGGAGCTCCTTTGGTACATCTGACAATAAAAGTTCAGGGGCACCATTTACTTTGACAACCAGTCCGGGGCAGATTTTCCGGCCAGCATCACTGAGCATTCCTTCAGCCCAGCCAGCTCAGCCATCTCAGTCAACAAGCTCAAGTGCCTTCTCTAGTACATTCTCAAGTGGGCTTACTGGATTTGGACAACCTGCTCAAATTGGATCTGGCCAGCAGTCGGGATTTGGGAAGCCTGCACAAATTGGAGCTGGTCAGCAAGCATTTGGGCAGCCAGCACAAATTCAGTCCGGTTTTGGTCAGCCAGCACAAATTGGATCCGGACAGCAGTCAGGATTTGGGCAGCCTGCACAAATAGGGACTTCCCAGCAACCAGGTTTTGGGCAGCCTGCACAATTTGGTTCTCAACAGGCGCTTGGATCAGTGCTGGGTTCTTTTGGACAATCACGCCAGTTAGGAAGCGTAGGCGCTGGAGGATTTGGTGGATTTGCTAGCGCTTCTACATCTGGGGGCTTTGCTTCTTCCAGTAATGCTGGCTTTGCTGGTGCTGCAGCAGGTGGGGGCTTTTCCGCAGCCGCTACTTCAGGTGGTGGTTTTGCGGCTGCTGCTACTGGTGGAGGTTTTGCTGCTCTTGCCTCCAAACCTGGTGGTTTTGCTGCTGCAGCTTCGTCTGGCGGTGGTTTTGCTGCCGCCGCTTCATCTGGTGGTGGCTTTGGCGGTGCCACCCAGGGTGGTGGCTTTGGCGGTGCTACACAGGGTGGTGGCTTTGGCAGTGGTGAGATCTCTGAAACTTTGCCCTGTTTTGAATAATGCATTTTTTAGGAAAGTCCTGGATGAATACTGATGTATGATATTGTATATTTTTTAGTACATGATGAGACATGTCACTAGGACACACTCATTAATTCTTGACAACTAACACAATTTGGTTGATTGAAAGGTGGATTCGGAGGTTTTGGTGGTAATCAAGGAGCTGGCTTCTCGGCATTTGGAGCGAGTGGACCTGGAAGACCACCAGCTGATCTTTTGACACAGATGAGAAAGTAGGCTCCAGGATTGAGACGAATTTTAACATCGTGTATAGTGTATGCAAACAATCTAGGTATATCATTCTAATGCTTGATTGCACTTGGTTCAATCACTCTTTGAGAAATTCTCACGCTGATTCAAATCAAATTTTTGTTCACTGCACTTGGCTGCTACCTGGTTTTGTGAAATTAATGTTTAATGGGTGCAATTTCGGTGAACATACGAAGTGGGTGTTGCTGGATTGTATTCGAGACCATAACGGGCTATTCAGTGCTATGTTTTGAAGTCAATGTTCAAAACGACAACTATTTTGATATCAAACGGAGTATTGCTTTGGTGTGAGTTAAAGCGCAAACATGGTTAGTTTTCCGCAACCGCTACGCCACGGCACTGAATGGAGTGCGCCGCGATCAGGATGGGCGGAAAATTCACGGGCAGCGGCGACTGGATTGCCAGTCTTTGGTTTGTTTTCCAAACACACCTCCACTTATGGCATACTTTGTTGGAGCACTGGTTCATGCGGTAGGTAATGGAGCACCGATCAACGACTGACTGACTTCTTGTCACTGAACCTGAGGTATCTTAATCTATCCTGTCTGTCATTCTGCTATTAGCAACCGTGCTTTTTAAGGGAAGGAAGCGCAGAGCCACAGGCTGGCAGCACAACGACATCTCACATCAGCGTTCACTGCTCATCATTGCAGATCATGCGCGGCTCGGCTGCCAGCTTCTTTCTGCTGCTCATCGCCACCAGCTGCTTCTTCCTCATCACGCATGCACGGCGGCAGGCCCGACCGGCTGCGAGCTGCGTACCGAAAGAGAGGGATGCACTGCTGGACTTCAAGCACGGCATCAACGATACTGACAACCTCCTGGCCTCGTGGCACCAGGGACCGGATTGCTGCCGGTGGTTAGGCGTCACTTGCAGCCATCGAACCGGCAATGTCCTCCGGCTGGATCTTTCTGGCGCAACTTTGGATGATGGATACTTGGGAGGTCAGATAAATCCTTCCTTGATTTCTCTCGAGCACCTTGAGTATCTCGATCTCAGCATGATCAACGATTGGCCGGGGCCTAACAACAGTAACCCTGAGTTCTTGGGTTCTATGAAGAACTTGAGACATCTCGATCTCTCTGGTGGGTTACAATTCTATGGCAGTATACCTCCTCAGCTCGGCAACCTTTCTAAATTGGAGTACCTTGACCTCTCCTCGGCAACCTTTTCTGTTGGTAGGGTGCCGGCTGAGCTCGGCAACCTTTCAAACTTGCGACACCTTGGCCTTGGTTACATACAAGGTATCGACTCACTTGACAGTCCCCTAGATATATCATGGTTAACTCGCCTGCATTTGTTGGAATATCTTGATATGACCGAAGTGAACCTAAGCATGGTAGCTGATGATTGGCCCCGCGTGTTGAACATGATCCCATCTCTGAAGGTCCTTAATCTCGCGAATTGCCTGCTTCCCAGAACAAACCAACAGCTTGGACACCTGAACCTTACAAAAATTGTGCAGCTCGATCTTTCGTTCAACTACTTAGGCCGTCCAGTCGCATCTTGTTGGTTTTGGAATGTGACAACTATTGAGTCCCTTGAGCTTTCTGCTACATACCTTTATGGTGCATTTCCTACTTCTCTAGGGAGTTTGGCCTCCCTCCAAAGGCTTGGTTTTAAAGATAATGCCAATGCAGCTACAATGCAAGTAAACTTGAACGACCTTTGTTCTTTAGAACACCTGATTCTTGGTGGGAGTCTATCTCAAGGGAACATAAAAGATTTGGTCGACAAATTGCCGCATGGTACTAATAGATGTACTAGTTTGTTTCATCTTGACCTTTCTAACAACCATCTTACTGGAGTCATACCATCAGGTATTGCAAATAGTATCCCTAGTTTGTCTTACCTTGACCTTTCTGGCAATAATCTCACTGGACCAATCCCCCCCGCGATAGGGAATTCTACTAGCTTAGATACTCTCATCCTCCGTTCCAACCGTCTAGGTGGTCAGATCCCGATACTGCCAAGAAGCCTCGGCGTGTTGGACGTCTCCTTAAATTCCTTGTCAGGGTCTTTGCCTTTGCATTTCGGTACTCCAAACCTCCGAGCACTAGTTCTATCCTCCAACTATATTACTGGCAACGTCCCACAATCCATTTGTGAATTGCAAGACATGATTTCCTTGGATTTATCCAACAACTTTCTAGAGGGACAATTTCCCCAGTGTTCTCGGATACCAGGCTTGGCTTTGTTCCTACTAAGTAACAATAACTTGTCTGGTGAGCTCCCGTCATTTCTCGGTAGCTCGATTGTGGCCTTCATGGACCTATCATGGAACAAGTTCTGTGGAATATTACCGCTGTGGACTGGTGAGATGCAGAACTTGATTGTTCTACAGCTTAGTCACAACATGTTTTATGGGCATATTCCAGTCGGCATCGCAAATCTTACAAACCTTCGCTATCTTAATTTAGCAAGCAACAATATATCAGGCGCTATACCATGGTCACTATCAAATTTAACAGCGATGACAGGTAAATACCCGATAAAGATGATCGACTGGTTTGAGTCGTACACAGACCCTGAGCATGTATTTGGAGGGATTTTGTCAGTGCTGATGAAGCGGCAAGAATTTAATTATGGTGATAGAATTTATGAGGTAGCTGGGATTGACTTGTCACTCAACCATTTAACCGGTGGGATTCCAGAGGAGATCACTTATCTTAAGAGTGTGCTCGTTTTAAACTTTTCGTGGAATCATTTGAGTGGAAAAATTCCAGAAAAGATTGGGGCTATGAGGTCTCTGGAATCACTCGATCTCTCGCGGAACAATCTTTCCGGGGAAATCCCTCAGAGTTTAACAAATCTAACATATTTAGGCTGCTTGGAGTTGGCATATAATAGCCTTACTGGAAGAATACCATCAGGACGCCAACTTGACACGCTCTACGCAGAGGACCCGTCCATGTATGATGGAAACAATGGCCTTTGTGGTCCTCCACTTGACAGGAATTGCTCAGGCAGTAAACTACCGAAGCAAGGAAATCAAAAGGCCAGTGAAGAGGAACCTGCAGAAGCAATGTTCTTTTACTTGGGGCTTGGGTCAGGGTTCACGGTTGGCCTCTGGATTGTGTTCTGTACTATACTCTTCAACAAGACATGGAGAAATGCCTATTTTCGCCTCTTTGACAAAATATATGACAAAGTGTACGTCTTTGTGGTTGTGACCTGGGGCAAGCTAGCAAGAGAAGTTGATACAGATGAAGGTTAATACAATCTGGTGCAAATTCGTCAAGCAAGTATCTTCGGGGATGGTACAATCTGGTGATTGAAGACATACATAATCAGTGGCGGTACTTAGAACTGTTCTGATGCGTTGTACCTCCCTCTGTAACATCTGCTCTGTATGCCGAGCTTATCCTTATGTTTCACACTTTCTCCACCGGGTGTGAAGAATAAATGAAGGTGAAGAAGCTTGTGACAAATTGTGCCCATCTTTGTACGTTTTCTTGCTCAAGCAGTATAAACATATAATTAATGAATAAATGTCCAACGGTTAGAATACCTTGTGACTTGTATATAGTCGGGTGTTGTTTAGGCTTGGATTAGTCGGATTAAAAAGGCTGTGCAGGGGGCTTGTATATAATCTATAATGGTGCGTTTTCTTGCTGAAGCAGTATCAATTTATATAATGCCATGAGTAAACCATATTGTCTTAAGAGTTAAGAGGGGACGATATGTTCACGCAATCACGCGGATAGACTTGTTTATGCTGCTGCGAACATGAAAATATCCATCATCTACCGTTTGACAAATATATGGTCAATCTTTCCAAGATGGGATTAGTAACATACAATTAAGTTAGTTCAGTTTACCCCTCACATAATTAACCCTATATGTACTTTCGATGCAGATTCAAATCACCCACTAAACTGCCCTATGAGAATGTAGCATGATGTTTTGGAATGGTTTTGTGTAGCTCCATAATTTTAAACTTAAGTTTATCTTTGAAGATTGTAAAGGTAGAAACAAAAAAAAAAATTTCTTAGAGATGTTCCTAAAGATAAGGAAATCCTAAGAAAAATCTTGGTTCATACTTTTCAATATTGATTATTTTGATCATTTTGTAATATAAATATAGCAGGTATAACTCATATAAATGAATAAAAATTTCTCAGCTGCTAATATTTAATTTGTACTCCAAATATCCACATGACATGATTGATATTATATTCTTCACATAAAAGGAAAAAAACGGGGCCAGTTTTCTATTTTGGTTAACAGAAAAGTGGTATTACCATTTTTCACTAACTGTCATGTGTGGCAAAACTGTCGTCAAGGTGGTTTAGATGTAATTTTAAGGTCGAATTGAAATCATGGGGCTAAAAGTTAAGTTACCGGTTTAAAATTATGAGTAAAGTATCTAAAAGTTCTCTTTACAGGTTAAACATGCACACAGGCTAATAAATAGTCGATGCAAGAGTTTTACAGTTACTTTCTCATACTATGACAGCGAAGTAAAAAAAGAGTACTAGATAATTTTTTTATTCAGAATATTTTTTTGAGATAATTTTATTCAGAATAAGAATGCAAGCAAAATAATCTGTGGATGTCTAAAGGAGGCCTCATTCTTCAAACTTCAGAACAATACTCCCTCTAGGATAATTTTTCTTATTTTTTTAATATATTTTAACTAAGAGAAGTTGTCTATAGTCATATATTAAAAACAGAAGAGAGTACACAGTAACAAGATATACATCGCAAAATGAGAAAGAGAAAAAGAAAAAAAAGGCAGCCTCTGCCCCTTCCATGCCTCTTGCACTGACCACAGTTTCCATGGCTCCTGCACTGGCAACTGTTGGTCTTGGATTCCGGGTTTCTGTCCTCTCCAGGCTATCTTGCTCAGTCTCGTTGAAGCAAACATATAGGCTACGCATCCCCTCTGATCTTTATTTCCTCCCCCCAAAGAAAAAGGTGCGTTGCGATTCCTCCAGCTTTGTCAATACCACACTTTCCCTTATTCCTTCTCACGAGAACAGGTCGCGTGCCTGCCTGCCGGCGCGGGATGAAACTGTCAAGAGCACAGAGGCGAGAAACAAAAGCATATGATACCAAACACTTAACAAGTAACAACCGAATGTATTCATCTAATCTTTGGCCAAATATATATCACAGAACAAAAAAAAAGGAGGGCAAAAGTTACGGCCTGGGTGAGCTTATTCCGTATATATTCTGCTTTGCATCAATGATATTTTCTTTTTTGCTCGAGAACCAATTCTGATGGAATATATACGTACATGGTATTAGTTTCTTCTTATGATCATCGACCCGTTCATCTTTGTTGACAACTCACAGCCAAATGCTCAAGGAATAATGCAGCTATTTGGAACGGAACATATGCACAAATGCCTCTCTTGAACAGTGAAGTACAGGTAATAGATACCATATCACTCGAGGGCTCTTAATTTGCATATCTTAGTGTAAGTGCTACCGGTACCGGGTTACTGCCAAGGATTCCTTACCAACTTAGACCAGAATTCAATCGACCCACGTAACAGCAACGAGCATAACACAAAGAAAAAGCAGGCCACACCGCCTTTCCGATCCACATGCAAGCTCGTCAAGCTTTTTCAGCACCTGAACGTAGTACGTAATCTCGTGTGAATAATCATTCTTGTTGCACGTTCTCTTTGGTAACTTGAAACACCGTCTGAAGAAACGCCAACTGTAAGTCAAAATACGGGCGATTGCACACTGGGTTATCAGTCAGACAGTCACCACACCAAGCCGACATAAAAGTTCAGTTAATATCAAGTACATAAGTTCAGTAATGATATAACTTCACTATCACATAAATAGGGTTTCATAAGGCTGATCATTTAAGCATAAACATAAGGAAGATTATATTATCGTAGAGATGGAACTCGATTCATCTAGTTACGAGAAACGTCGTCAAAGCATAGAGATGCTGCAACTGAACTTTTCCTTTTCTTCTTCACATACCGGTTTCTTCAGGACTAGATATGCGGATGCAATCATGCGTGCTCACGACGTATGCATCATAACTAGATAGCACTGTGGGACATGGCCACATCTGCTGGAAGCCTGGAAGGCAAAGGCATGCAGCAGTTACTCATGTAAGCATCTCATCAATCTGCATGGAGGACAAGTCATGGGGATAACAAGTGCGAGCATAAAAGCAAAAGCAGGCGCATATAGCACAACAAATCGGAGAACTACGGCTTCATTTTAAGCTCACTTTTGTATTCCACATGTAGAACAGTGAAGTTGCAGCATCGGCTTCAAAGCTCACACGGATATAGCCTATTAGATAGATTGCCTTGCCCCTTCCTTTGGCCTAGCTAGCAGATGGATGAACAGGTGCCAAACTTACCAAAGGAGACAAAGGGGAATTCTATGCTTATTCCGTTATTCCATTCGTTGCCTTTGTGCAGTCCCAAGAAGGCATCGAAGAGTTATACAAATGGCTCCCTTCACTTTATCTGTACGCAAAAGCTTTGTGCAACTCTTCTTCTGGATGCCTGCAGTCAAAAGAAGGAAGCTTCAACCTTTGTCTTCTTAACTGATATTCTTAAGGCGTTGTGATGCTCTTGAACACTCGTTTAGGATGAAACAATTCACGACCATGAGGAATTGTAACAAGTGTCGGTGACCACAAATGCGCTGCCCTTCGATTCAGCTAACAGCGTCTGGATACACAGTGGAGACCAGAATCAATTCTAAACAACTGCAATCATTCAGGAATCTTGGAGAAGAGGCTGGTAAGTTCTAAGACAACAGATTACAGACCACAGCCCAAAAGTCCTCAGAAGAATAAGGTTCTCTATTCCTCTGGGTTTTTTTTTTCAAAATAAAAAGAGAGAGAAAGAGAGAAAAAAGATTGTGCCTCGCTTTCGCCCTTCTCATGTGGCAAGTAATTTCAACCAAAAGCTGGTACAAGTGTATAATCAGCAGAGAAGAGAAGAGATCGAACTGCTACATTTGACAAAAGAAAAAGACTGGTGAGGACCGGGTCCACGGGTTCCCCAAGGAATAAGGATAATATCTCTTTTCAGTTGCTGCGAAGATTGGCTAGTCAGGCTTGAGTGTTTGTTCAGATGATTCCACATTCTCTCTCTGCCTTATAAGAAGAGACTCTGCGTTTAAGACCTCGACAAGAGGAGAGGACAAGAGGTAGGTAGTTTAGTTTGAGCAGCCAAGGTTGTCTCACTCCCAGAAGACCACAGTCCAGCTCACGCTCTGATTACTAGAAATAGCGGCACTGAACACATAAAGCTGCAAAGGATCCCAGCAGCCTGGAATGTGCATCCTGCAATCAGACATTTCAGTACATAACAGGAACTGAACAGGTGAGGTGTGCATCTACTGTTTGGTTTATTTGAACCGAGGAAGATAGCCTTTGATTCACCTGTGAGTGATGTATATTAACATGAAATCCTTGGTGACAGATGTATCATCGGCAACAGCAACAGCTCCAGAGTCACAACCAACAACTGTCTTCAAGACCTAGCTTACCTCCTGAGAAGCAGTTTCTCCTGCAAGGTGGAGGAGATTCAGGGCTCATCCTCTCCACTGACGCTAAACCTCGGCTGAAATGGACGCCCGAGCTGCATGAACGGTTCGTTGAGGCAGTAAATCAGCTAGGAGGGCCTGAAAGTGAGTATAAAATAGGAAAAAAATGTATCTGTCATACATATCACAAGCATAATGACGATGGATAACCCTCTAACGGCAACATTGAAAAATCTTGCAGAAGCTACGCCAAAAACAATCATGAGGTTCATGGGGATCCCTGGACTAACCCTGTACCATCTTAAGAGCCATCTTCAGGTAGATAATATGGATCGAAGTTCTTTAAGTATTCCTGTATACATGTCTCGTGGCTTCAGACTAATTACACTGGTTGTTTTGGTCATAGAAATACAGGCTTAGCAAGAATCTCCAAGCTCAAGCTAATGCTGCCCATGCAAAAAATGGTAATTCTCAAATTTAAAGTAACTTCGGTACCAAAGGCACAGTGACTGTGAGTGAGATAGTAAAGCTTTTCTTTCATGTTTCAGCATCAGGCTGCAGGACGGCAACAGATAAACTATGTGAAGGCAATAGATCACCAGCCAGCCACTTTAGCTTAGAGCCTGAAATAAACAGGTAACAAGCAAGTGCTAGAGTTTGTTAACCGCTTACATCCTTCATATTTTCGCAAGGTAACATTGTTTGGAAATTTGATCAGGTCAATGCACATAAGCGAAGCCCTCCAAATGCAAATAGAAGTTCAGAGACGACTGCATGAGCAACTAGAGGTATGCAAGCAATTCTGTCATCGAAATCTACTGCATACCTCTACTTCACACTTTCGTCTAAACTTAATCAATGCGTAAGTACTAGCAACGACCCATTAAGAGTGAATTACCATGTTCAGTGATCCTGCACACTACAATTTTTTTTGGTATGCCCATCCATGACACCAGCAGCTTCCCATCAAGCAAACTCAAACTGTATGAGGGAAAAAAGGGGACAATCTGAGCTATTTTTGCCTTGTAAAAATATTTAAATCTCTAGCCACATCACATTGATAAACCGCAATCTTGAAATCAGTCTTCGAAAAATATCCATTCCGAAAGTCCACAATCCCCGCATTTTTCTTTTTGAAATAATCAAAGGAAATAGAAATGAAAACACCATGGATGATGGATCCCTGTGTGACGGGCTCCGACCATATAGCAAGCAACGGAGACCCCTTACCGCAGGTGAGGACGGGAGAGCCACGGCAAGCGGCGAGAGGCGGCAACGGCGGTCGGAGCCATCCAGCATGCACTTCCGCCCTCACCCGGGCTCTGACCCGCACTAACCGGAAGAAAGGTCGAAGGACATTCGTAGATGAGGATTTGGTCCATTCGGATGACAAACACCATTATTTTGGCCCATAAAAGGGGATCGCGACTATTAATCGCGATCCAACTAGGCCTCTCCCCTAAGTGTTTTGAGGCCCAACTGAGGCAGTGTGTAACTTAGCTGGACATAGCCCGATGCATGCCGGCCCAACACACTACCTCCAGCCCAATATTTCCCACTCCGGCCCAGAAATTGGATCGCGACTATTAATCGCGATCCAACCAGCCCAATCACTCCCACTACGGTTCACCACTGCATATTGACCCAGAAAATGGATCGCAGTTCCGCCATCCAAGCTGGGCTGATCTGCGAGTTTGTGAACAGCAGCACAACTTGCAAAATAATTTGCCTTCAATAAAAGAACTGCAAAATAATTCGATGCATATCTTTACCCGCATTTTGATTTTCGTTTCGACGAATTAATTACTATGTTGTTGCTGCAAACTAAATTGATGTGCTAAATGATGACGAGCAGGTGCAGAGACATCTGCAGCTCCGGATCGAAGCGCAGGGCAAGTACCTGCAATCGGTGCTGGAGAAGGCGCAGGAGGCGCTCGCCAAGCAGAGCGTCGATGTCGACGGCGACGTCCTCGGCTTAGATGACGCGGCTTCCAAGATGCCGGAGCAGGTCGCGAAACGCGTCCGGCACGAGCACGCCCACCGGCAGCACGGCGACGGGTCGGTGGACAGCTGCCTGACCGCGTGCGAGGGCGCCCAGTTCCAGAGGGACCACGACATGCTGTCCATCGGCCTGTGCACGCAGCAGTCCGGCGAAGAAGGCAGGAGACCAAGCACGAGCTGCTGCGAGGAGTACATGTTCCTTCAGGAGCCGAGCAGAGGAGCTTCTCCCGATGACCACTGCGAGATCGGAAGGGACGACGGGTTTGGTGGTGCCGGTGCGGGTCTCCGGACAAGGGAGCTGGACCTGGGCATCAACAACACCAGCGCTTCATGTCGGCCGCGCAACCGCGACAAGATTGACCTGAACGGGTCCAGCTGGAACTGATCACAAGCATACAGCGATGCAGATTCAGTACTCTGTAAATTGCCATGATCGCCATGGATTCTCTTCTCTTTGCAGTAAGGTTTGGGTAGAGCAACCATGGACCACCAACCTGTGTCGTCGGTCATGGTGTTTGCCTTAGCAAATAAGTTACGGAAATGACAACACGGTGCTCATCCCTCTCGGTGAGGGCGTCTGAGTTCTACTCTGACGTCTGTTTAACTGTAGGTTTGCTATGTTGCTGAGTATGGTAGATATGCATCAAAATTTGTTATGCCTGTTGCTTGGCATTTACGAATCTGTTCCCTATACGTGCTCGAGTGCTTCGCCTTCTCTTCTTTCCGAATCGAACGGGGTACATAGGTAGGAGCACTGAACGCACTCCCGGAAGTGCAAACATGAGGAAATGCAGGTCGAAATATCATGTCTGTATGCCGGTTGCTCGGCATTACGAATCTGTTCCATGTTCCTGCTTCGCGCTGAAAGCGCGTAAGTGATCCGTGGCTGAATTACTGAAGCTTCTGTCTCAGCCCGCGAGGCTAGGCGCTACGCAACTTTCGTGCTCAGTTGCTCGCTGCAGGACACCGGAGGAGCTTGTCGAGAAGCACGGCCGGCGGCACACGGAGCCCGCCGCGCGGCAAGCATGAGGCGGATAACATGGTCGCAGGAGTAGCTGAGTTGGGCATCCTTGTCGCGGACCAGGCCCACGAGCAACGTACGGAAAGCGGCAGAGCTCCGGCGAGCCACGGCGCGGCGTCCGGGCGACGGACAGGGCTGAGCCGCATTCCAAATCCGGACAAGGGTGGTCGCTGTTTCAAATAGCGACCGCCCCCTGGGTCTTGCCAGCCGTTGGATGGGTCTCTTGCGGCTCGGATCGGTCTCCTTGGTGGCAGTCAACGAGTCGTAAGGCACGGGCGGGCGCGCGGGCGGGGAGGAGCACAGAGCTCGGCGCGGGAGGCGGTGATCGACGGAGTGCCGGGCGGCGACGAGGATGCCGGCGATCTCGTTGTCGGTTACTTCAGGAACTGCGGAAGAGATTGCCGGCCGCTTCGATCGTTGGGGATACCGCGCGAGAGCAGAGCGCGACGGCATCAGGGGAGGTCAACGGTGAGCTTGTCTTGACTCGATCGTCCGCTGGGCCTCCTCGTCGCCGGACGCCTCCTCCTGATGCAAAAAGAAAGGGTCGGGGAGCACCGGAGTTCCAGCTTGTGTATCTATCCAGTGTACATAAGATTAAATTGTGAAAGCCGTAATTCTGCTCGTCTTTTATCAGCAGAAAACAATACAAGGAGCAAAACCTGAATGTCAACTCAACTTTCAGAAAAGAAGAAGAAGAAGCATGCGGAGTGCAACACTCTCACCTGGGGATTTGGTATCAACTCCAAACCAAATTACACAACACTTGAGATCTCAGAACACGGGCTGATAACAGAAGCTGCGGCAGCATTGAAGCAACCAACCAATCCACGAGTTGGAGAGCGTGATGCTAATGATGGATTGCCAACGTATTCAGCAGGTTCAGACTGAGCATCCGTTGTTCTAACCAGGCACCGCCGCTTGTTTTCTTGTTTACTAATCGGCATCGTCATGCATGATTGATCGAGCAGCAGGCTCTTACAAATTGATGAAGCGGCACCAGAAGTTCCACATTAAGAAATTCAGTTACGCGGCAAAAAATTCGCCCATGCATCTCTGGGCACCAAGTAGTCGTACTACTACATACAGTACGGGATGCATTTCGCATTGCATACTGTGTGTGCATCCCCCGGATGAGGCGCCGTGAACAGTGCCGCCAGTGTTCTGAATTCAGGTAAGCAGACACGCAGGTGATGCACACCAAGTACAGTGACTGCTCATTGGGCACACCAATTACCACCTGACCTGTGTCACTCATTCAGCTTTTCTGCTTAATAGTTTATTCATCAAATAAATAAACGGCATGAACCATGGCCTCCTTGCAGAAATGGAAATGCCAAGTACACTATACTCGACCACCCTTTTTTACTTTCTTTGGAATGGTTCAAGATCTTTTTCGGGAAAGGACAAGCCCAGAGAGGCACGAATACTTTTTCAGTGCCACTTGCATTTTCCAAATCCGTGCCGGCGTGCGCCGCTAAAAAGCTACTGCGTGCTGTTGTTATTACCCAGAAGGAAATGTGATGATATATAAAAAAATAAGGGACGGATTGGCAGCTGGGGAGTGGCCTCTTCCTCGGCCTGATAAAAATATCAGGCCATTGCTGACACCATGTTTGGGAGGCGTTAGGCGCTAAGCGGTGTTTGACCACCGCCTAGCGCCTAGGCGTGCCTAGGCGCGCCTAGGCGTTTTGTTAGGCGTTACTCCCTCCGTTTTTTAATTGATTGTCGCCGTTGACTTTTTGATTACGTTTGACCTTTTCGTCTATTCAATATTAGCTCAAATATGAAAATTAAAGTTATTTTCAATTTCTCTAGTGATAAAACAAATTATAACAAATTTTTTTGAAATTTTTTAAAAACTTTTTGGATTAAGACGAGCGTTCAACGTATTCAAAAAGTCAATGGCGACATCATTTAAGAACTAGGGATTACAAATTTTCTATTTCTACAACAATAAAGCTAAATTGCAAAATAAAGAATGAATCATCGAGATGGGATATCCTATAATGGCCATTCAGCCCTCCGGTGGAGCTCTCCCGACACTATCCTCTCGTGCAGCTTTTCTTCCCACCTCATCTTTTCCCGACTATGCTAGAAGCAGCGGCGCGACAATAGGGGTGGTAGTGACCAACGGAGAAGGAGCGACGACGCCCGACAGTTAGATCCTCCTCTTAAGACCCCATTTCCCTCCTCTCCCGGCGGTCTTTCACTCTTCCTCTTCTCCCGAATCTCGGCGCTGACCGCCTAGGCGCCGCTAATTGCCTAGAGAGCGCCTACCCCTCTAGGCGAGGCGGAAGGCCACCGCCTAGCGCTTAGGCGTGCCTAGGCGCCGCCTAGGCAACGCCTTTCATTTCGTGGGCTGACACTGTTGCGTGCGTGCTGGCTGGCTGGCTGTTGCTTGCCTGTGTGGTGGAGTTCAATTGTTTTGTCCATGGCCATATTTACTCCACTAGTCTCTTTCCCACCTTTTTCTCCACTTAATTTAGGCGTTGTTTCTTTGACAATTACGTATCCACATTACCCTCCGTTCTTAAATAGCACAAAAATTGAATCAAATATCTATAGTAAACATCATATTTTAAGAATAGAGGTAGTATTTCTCAGTACAAAAACACCGCAACATTGATAAATGATTGGATTTCTAAATGTTCAAAATCGAGAACAACTCATTGTAATCGACTATACAAGGAGGCAAACATACATCAAAATTTCTTATCTTTTACTACATGCGACGATTCTAATTGTGCCAAATGGATTGGAAGGATGGATAGATGAACCTCAGGAATGACTACTGTACTAATCTGAATTTGCAATGAAAACTTTTGTTGAGTTCAAGTGGACACTATGTATCATATCGCCTCATTTCTAGTAGCAAAAAAGTGTAAAGATGGACCACCATCACGGTCCATGTGAGTACCCTTGCAAGTTGCGGGATGCAATTTGTATATGATCTTTATCATACAGCAGAACGTCCAACAAATGGCAGTAGAGCAAAAGATCTTTATTGTGTGGCTGCTGGGACGCCAGGATGGACGTGTGGATAATAGATATACAGGCAACGAAATGTGCCAAAAAGGTCAGAAATGATTTTGCATGGAGAAGACCGTCTTTGAAAACTGAGACAGGCGTGGCCGTGTCGGCTACGTGTTCTGGGAGTTTAGCTGGAATGTGCTGCCTTTTCAGCCAGATTAATTGGAGCTTGCTGCTCATTCAGTCATGCGTATGTGTACCTTTTCATCCGGATCGGATGAAGCTGCAGGACGCCCTCCCCTAATCATGTCCATCTACCAGCTGGGTTTGCCTAACACGGACCAAATTTGCCGCAACATTTTGGAACATGGATGTTCCATGCATGTTGCTTGAAGTTACTACTAGCTTATATCATCACCATTGCAAGGAAAAAAAAACATCTACTGCAACACAAGCAGAATCAACAACATGAAATCAAGAGTGGTTTGAGAACAGGTCTACGACATGACGGTAACTGTAATCTGCAACATGTTGGTGAAACGTTTTTGCCAAAAGGACAAAATGCCGGTGACATTTGAGGTCTTTCTTTTCATTGTTTTCTTAGCAGGTAAGGTTTGCAAAACAAGCTGAAAAGGTCAAGAAAAATTGAAATTCCAAAGAGTGCCCGAGGACACGCCTGGCCCATGTGTAGCTTCATATAGCAAAAGCACTAATAAAAGCGGAAAGCCCCTTTCGCCGGCCTCCATTACTTTTCCTTCCCAAACAGGCCCACCCCTCTATCCCCAAGCGACCTCTCACTCACAGACCCATGGGCCCGCGTTATCAATGGACCCACCAGACAGTGACGCATGCTTTTCCGGAAGCAAGAAGCAACGGGAGGAGGAATTTGGGCAGCGTACGTGCGCCCGGTGTTGGTACACCGCGGCGGCAACTACCGGCTGATTTGGCGCGGGTGGGCCCCGCATTGGGTAAACTCGTGGCCCAGGATTGCTCCCCGCGCGCTGACTCGGACCCGACCGGCAGCGCCGGTCGCCGCTCACCGGGTTCACCCGGTAAAGTAACCCACTGGCGTCTCTTTGCTAAAGCACCCCCTTCGCTAGTTCATAACTACACAGTTCTTTACAGCCTCAGCACCAACAATACATTACCCAAGAACTTTCCTCTTTTTTTTTTTAACTCATAGTCAGAGCACTACCATTTCATGTAAGAAGCTGCCTCATATGAAGGATCCACGCAAAACTGACAATGTTTCGTGATTAAGGTGAAAAGCTATAAATACAATGCATAGTGAACATTCAATGCATGTTGTTAACATTCGACTTTATTTGCATATTGTTAAAACTAGTCACTGCCTTCCATCTAAGTCTTAGGCCAATTACTATTGTTGTAACTCACGATGGAGCGCTAGAAATCACGTTGAAAGAATAGAAAATCGAGTTTGATGTCCAAAAATTGAATAAATGATTATGGTCTAAAATTTTATTCTGGATAATATCACTGTAAATGTTTTTCTTGAAAAGATTTTATTCGTCTACATGCAAGTAGAATTAATTTGTGAACAAGAAAAAATCTAGAGAAAGGAACACACTAGCTCATTTCAAGCATTTTAGATTCAGATTAGCTGATTTAATGCCTTGAGCCGACTTAGTTTGTTTCAAGAAACATCAGTAGAAACAATCATATCTAAAAAAAATAGAAACCTGAATAATCATCTGTTAGGCTTTGCACCCGATCCGTTAGAAAACAGGACCACTATGAAAATCCAGGAATAGTGCAGGGGTGTTGCTGCACGAACGCGTGACCAAATGGGCAAATCTTTTCCCCCTTTCTGGCTGCGCCAACTCCACTTGTCGGATCTTGCCCGTATGGTATGGAGCTCGCCGGAGCCGCGTCCCCTCAGCCGCCGGAATCCCACGTGGAGCAGCCCCGTCCACCTCCGCAGCCTCCGGAGAAGGTGAGTTCGTTGAATTCGTACTCGTTACTCTTGATTTCTCTTTAAAGCCTACTCTGTCTTTTCCCCTTTCAGTTCATGAACTGTTCCGTAGTTACCCTTTCTGCGATTTGAGTCGATGAAAAAGTGCTCTTTTTTATTTACAATCCGAGCGTATCTGTCCGGTTTTCTTCTCCCATACTTGCAACGACTGTAATTGGTCTCTTCGACCTGCTCGGCGGCTGAAAGCCTGAAACAAAGAATCTAACATGGAGATGAGGCTGCTTCGGTTGCTCTGGCCGCCTGACCATGGCGAGCTAGCCCGCCATCAGGTCCAGCAGGGGAGTTTCTCGTATCAGCGCCGGAATCGAACAGCGTATGTGAGGGAGTCTTCTAGGTGGATTCTTTCTAGCTCAAGGATGACGGGGACGCGCAACAGTGGGAGCTTTCCTCTTTGTCGCACGCGGCGGAGACGAAGGCGGGTCTGGTGTTGTGCAGCTACGTGGCGATCTTGGCGGCGCCGCAGGACGCTCGGGTACCTGTGGCTGGTGCACATCGGCGGTGACGCCGGCGAGGCGAGGAACGCAACGGGGCAGGGGAACGGTTTCATTATAGAATACCAAAGTTTGTAGACACAGAATGCCAAGCGAAGAAGTAAATGCCATTATAGAATACCAAAGGAGCAACCAAAGCCTTCTGATGCTAAATAGTATCCTCTATGAATAGTCCAATTGCTACAGCAGGACAAGGCCTGATTATTCCCTGCAGATGACCATAGGAGTGGGAATCTCCTTGTTGGGCTTTTGGATTTAGCTAGTTGTGTGCAATTACAAAAGGTTGATTTTCGGTTGTGTTTTGTGGATACTAATAGCTATACAATGTATTGATTCGGGTAGAATACACAAAGAGAAGATCAATTGCTATAGTAGTTCTATCTCATTAGCAGTTCTTGATAAGACTTCCGCAAACCTATAGCTTCGATTTGGTATAACTCAGCTCTCTTGTGTATAAATAGAAAGTCCTCAATAGAAATCCCTCATCAATTTTACCCTTTTGGTATCCTTAAAAAAAATTATCCAATCTCTCTTTATCTCAGATTTTTCTTTGTTAGCAGTTGTATGTTGTAGTTTTCCTGCTAGGATGTTGGAGGAAGTCTTGGATTAGGAAGATTTCCATCCATGAAATTTTCCTACCTTGATGCTACTTCTCTGGAGGCTATGTATTATTTCTAATTCAGAAGAAATTTGATGCCCTAGAACTATACTGTTGTGAAGTCTTAGAAGTCCACAGCAGAATCATACTATCATTTGTGGGCTCTTTTATTCATTGCTGCAGTATGCCAACTTGAGCACACATTTTCCAATATTATGAAAAGCTCAAACTCAGCCCACAAACTCAATGGCAATCATAGTACCATTTCAGGCTATGCATTGTTGAAGTGAGAACGCTATGCTGTAACATTGTTAAATTCAGTTAACAAAATAATACAACATTAGATACATACAAATACGATACAACACTAAACCCACCTACATACCTTTATAGAAAAATATAATTTGTTATTTGATAACATTTATCTAAAAAATAGAGATTATTTGGCTACACTAAAGAAGTAAGGCCTAACTGCCAAGAATTTGAGCATGTGCAGGGTAGGTGTTAACCATACTCACTGATTGTAGTGAAGAGAGTATCATTATTGCGTGCTGTTCTAAGCAATACTATATCAATATACTCTATTAGTTGAGTTTTTTCCTTCTGACAGGCCATATATGCTGCTGTTGCAATATATCTTGTTTTACCTAGTGTTTGTTTTACTTTCAGGATTCATCTCAAGGTACAGAAGACATGATGACCACCGAGGAAGAACCATGCACTGATCAGGAGACAGAACTTGGTCAGACAAATAGTTCTAGTCTTAATAGTTCCAGTGAGTGTGAGAATCTGACCCCCAGCAATGACGAGATGACTGGATCAGAGTCCAAGTCAGAGACAGCAAAGACGGACCGCGAGGGATTGGGCAGGGAGAAGGTCCTGAAGAAGCCAGACAAAATCCTGCCATGTCCTCGGTGCAACAGCATGGATACAAAATTTTGTTATTACAACAACTACAACATTAAGCAACCAAGGCATTTTTGCAAGAGTTGTCAGAGATACTGGACAGCAGGTGGAAGCATGAGGAACATCCCTGTCGGTGCAGGGAGGCGCAAGAGTAAGACCTCTAGTTCGAATTGTCGCAGCATATTGATTCCGGGCAGCAGTCTAGCCCCTCCTGCCGGAGATGCATCCCTCTATCCGTTATCCATCAATGGAAACCAAGCTGCTGTTAAATTTGGGCCTGATTCCCCTCTGTGCAGCTCTATGGCATCTGTTCTTAAGATTGGAGAGCAGAATAAGAGTGCTAACCCAGCCTCAACAGCACAACCCAGAAATGGAGAAACCCAAACCTGCATACCTTCAACGACGACATCAGATAGCCCTCAGAGTGAACCAGTTAAAGGAGCAGCAACGGGTCATCAAAATGGATTCGTTGGACAGTGTAACGGAATCACTGCCATGCATCCCATACCATGCTTCCCTAGTCCTCCCTTTGTGTACCCATGGAGTCCTGCATGGAATGGCATTCCTGCCATGGCAGCACCGGTGTGCCCAGCCCCAGCTGAAGCAGCAAATTCTTCAGAACATAGCAGCACAAGTAATGTTCAATGGAATGTACCACCAATGGTGCCAGTAATGCCACCAGGCTTCTGTGGTCCGCCAATTCCATTTCCGGTAATGCCACCTTCTGTGTGGCCATTCATTACTCCTTGGCCTAATGGAACATGGAGTCCAGCATGGCTTGGACCTAACTCTAGCTTGGCAGCGTCATCTCCCACAGGCAGTACCACATGCTCAGATGGCGGCTCTCCTGTCCTTGGTAAACACTCTCGGGACTCGAAGCCTCAAGGTGATGAGAAGTCAGAAAGATGTTTGTGGATCCCGAAAACACTTCGGATTGATGATCCCGATGAAGCTGCCAAGAGTTCAATCTGGACCACCCTTGGTATTGAACCTGGTGAACGGGGCATGTTTAGACCATTTCAGTCCAAACCTGAAAGCAGAGAGCAAATATCCGATGCTACCCGAGTCTTGCAAGCAAATCCAGCGGCAATGTCGCGCTCACAATCTTTTCAGGAGACCACATGACATTGAACCTGTGTGATATTATTCAAAGGCATTGTATTAAGAAAATTCTATAGTTTGAACAATGATTGGCAATGTAGCTGCTGCCAATGTTTGAAGCAGCACACCTGTACTAGTGGAAGAGTATCCTCACATTTTCTCTGGTTTTGCTTGTAGAGCATGCACCAATCTGTTGGGTTCATAAGCAAGTTCCAAGCTTGTGTTTGGTTGTATAAGAATAATTGTTAATAGCTTCCCTGAATCATTACATTATGCTGATTCTTCAGCACAGCGATTAATAACTACAGCAAGGCCTATTTACTCAGCAGACTTCAGAATCAAAACTTCCCTGACAAGAGGATCCTCCTCTCTGAAGAAATGGTTAGCAATTCTGTACTTGATGCTTGCTGCCCTGTTATGGCTATTTTTGCATGTGCCTTCTAAAGGCTCTGGGTTTGTCCCCCATGATGAGCGATGAAGACTGTGTAGTCACAGCAGTACACTTTAAGCTTCAGTTGCTGCTTTGGGTGCTTCGTTGCCTCTTAAAACTTGCTTGCGATTAGTTGGGATGCCCCTATCTTTTATTCCATCGTGCTGTCTTTATGTCAGCGTCTCAGTACTGAAGTCTGAAGTCGTAAAGCCCCTTTGTGATTCAGTATGTTCTTTGTGGATGTGACAAGTGACTCGGTGCAGCGAACTGCGTGCTCCGTGCTTGCGTTCTTGATCATACTCCACCACCAGCCTCCCCTTTGGGTTCAAAGTACAACAGAAATGAATCGTTTGTCCTTGAGCTTAGAGCACCTCTGCCAGGCCAGCAGATAGAAAAATCGCTCTTCTGCATTGTGATTGCAGGATACTTCATGCATGCTAGCTCCTACAGCAAAGACGCTGTTAATTTGTCAAAAGGCTGATCACAGAAGCACTCTCCCTGTAGTGGTATTAGCTTGTCAAACTCTAGAGCTTAGCACTGTTAGCACTCCATTCCTAGCTATGTGGTCCTGTACTATTGTGTTAGGTACTCCACTAGAAAGCAGCAGAACCAGGAAATGTGAGGTCATTTGGAATACACCAACACCATGCAGTATTTTTAGTAGTTTCTTCACCAGAAGGAAAGAAAAGGTATTTTAGTTTGACCATCAGTCCGCAGATGAAATACTCCAATTGGTTAATGGGTCGGCAGATCCAAGGTTCCAAACCACGCGCGCGCGTCGAAACACGACCGAGACGATGATGCCTGCGGACAAGGAAGGCGAGACACGCGGCTGCCTCCTTTTGGTCGGCGAGGGCGGTGAGCGCGCCACTTGCGATCCAGTGCTTTCCACACGGCCGAGAATCCAAGCCATGCAGTCGCCGCCCGTCGGCGCCTGACCGCCGGCAACAACAGCTAGCTAGCAGCACTATTGTTCTTATTCGTCTCGATCATGAACAATGTAAAGCCTCTGATAATGATCAACAACGTCCATGGACATGGAGATGAAAAATAGACATGTAAAGCACGATATGACCTGTGTAAAGTCCTTCATGCAAGGATGATATTGCCTGCTGAAGACGATCGACGCACGTCTGTAGTATATATGATCTGACCAAGCATTATCATTGCATTTCGACTAAAACAAGTACACACAGCGAAATCTATCAAAGAATAGCCCCCGCATGGCCACACAGACAACGCAAATGTTTGCAATGATATGGCTTACATGATTGTTTACATATAGGTAGATGGGATATCTGATATGTATTGCTGCTATTTATATACTGCTCGTATCATATGCATCCTTAATCGCTCCTCAATCACACACGTTTCGAGATGTCAGAGACGCTCAGCTAGCTTGCTGCAGGCTGGACGCATATGTCCAAGCTGGCAGATTAAGCTCCTGGACAAGCATGCATCTATCATCCGAGGTAACGCACACCGCTCAAGTGTCCATATCATCGATCTAGCCCCTCGTGACCTGTCGATCAGGAAACAAATTAGCTCATGCATGCATGCTGTAATTCAGATTGAAATAATAATGAATGAATGTTGAATCTGACGTGCATTTCACTTGAGCAGTGGATGATGTGATCCATTCCACTGCTAATGAATGTGTGCTGAAGGATACCGAGCATGATGCTTGTTGAGAAGTGATGATCAATACTAGTAGCAAATTAGCTAGCTATAGTAAGCTACTACTGACCAGGAAGTAGCTCTCGCCCATCTGCAGGCTTTCCACGAGGATGCCGTACTCGTTGACGGGGAGGATGCCGCCGGTGGAGTGGACGAGCATCACGTCCTGCCCGAACATGGACCGAAGGTCGATGGGGCCCCGTGGCACCTCCGTCGCAACGCCATTGATGAACACCGTGATGCTCGCTGCACCATATCAAATTATCAACGGACGCCCCAGTTAGCCAGGTAATTAATCTCGTTTTCAAAACCCGACGATCGATTGACATGCATGGACAGACGCAGGGAAATTTAACCACATGCAGAAGTGTTGGACGACCGATGGATACTGGTACACCCTTCCTCAGAATATGTTAATTGGTGATGATCAATAATCATATATGATGTCCTATACCACATATTAATTTTGTTTTAGTTGTTGCATACATGAGAGAAACATGTTACTTGTTGGCATGTGAAGTACAATTATATCGCATGCACGCATGTGTCACTTGAACTACTAGCTTCTATCAGTCTTGTCTGGATTAGCAGATAGCTAGGCTTCCCGGCAAAGAAAGTTGAGTACAGGAACTTTTGTCTCTCCCCGCTCTCCTGTGTGTGTGTGAACTTGTGATTGATCTACTATTAATTGTTACCCAATGGCACCAAAGAAAAGGAAAAATAAAATCAAGAAGATATTAGTGAGCTCTGCATGCATAGCGAAGTACTCAATATATATGATCTTGTGTCTGAAAGAGAATTGAATTAAAGTTCAAGAATTAACATCATGAAGGAGGTGACCCCTGCAAATTGATGGATTGTTTCATTTTAATCGCTAGGTTAAGTATGTGCACCGAAGCCACAAGCTAGCAAGCACAACCTATATAGCTAATCTTAAGGATGTTTCATGCGTGCCTGGATGTTTGGTACATGGAAGAGACCGTGCATCGATCCGATCCACGGAGAAGAGAACGGGCAGGACATGCATGCATGGCGATGGCGTGGCGCTCACCTGCAGGTTGGCACGAGTAGTAGAGCTGCTGCTGCGCGGCGGCCGCCGAGGACGACGAGCCGGAACCGCCGCCGTCCACGTAACCCATCTGCCGCGAGATGGCGAAGAGATCGTCGCCGCCTCCGCAGTCCAGATCCCCTATGATGCCCGCGGAGGAAGGCGGCGAGGGCGGCCACGAGGCCGACGCCGACGAGCCGTAACTAGCCGCGCCGTGCGCGTACATCCCCGGCAGCGACGAGGCTGCGGAGCCAGCGTGGCCGGGCGCGAAGCTGCCGCCGCCGCTCGCTGGTGGCGAGCCGCCCGACGAGGACGATGAGCCTGCTGCGGCAGCGGCGGCTGCCTGCGCCTGGGCCTGCAGCTGGCGCTGGCGGCGACGGGAGCGGGAGCGGCGGTTCTGGAACCAGTAGAAGACGTTGGCGTCGCCGACGGCGCCGAAGCGCTCGAGGAGCTTGCGGATGCGGACGGTCTCATCCTTGGGCGGGTTCACCATCCCGCTGTTGAAGATGGACTCCAGGATCAGTATCTGCTCCGGCTTCGGCGTCCACCGCGACCGCACGGGCTCCGCCGCCGCGTGCTGATCAGGGCTCATCCCGCCCTCCATCGATCGAATTGGATGATGCTTGTCAAGTTGTTTGCTCGATCGAGCTCTCGTGTGGGCGGGTTGGTCCGCGGCCGCTACACTACTATATAAGGCAGTTTCAGAGAGAGGAGAGACAGTGTTGCGTGATGCTTCCACATACTAATGGGATTGCTGCGAGTGGGAGGGTTGTACTTATAGGAGAAGGGTTGGCTTAGGTCGAATGTCCATGAGTGAGATCAATTTTCTAGTCATTTATTCTAAGTGCAACATTCATGGCTTTCCGTTCCTTTTCTCTTGGGTTCCCAGAAACAACTTTTTCCATGGAAGAACATGTAATTACTTGGCATATATGCAAACTGTTTTCAGAGGAACAATTTGATACATCAGGGGGAGAAAAGGGGGCTTTTTTAGGGTGTCACTCTCAGGAATGTTATCATCATATAAATATTGGTCAAAAAATATGTATCGAATTATATGTACTGATCAATTACACCCTAAAGACTAAACTGATATAAAGCACATGTACTACTTATCATTTATTACTTGATGCGACTATATGTTGTTTTTAGTGGATTTTTTTTTTGAGAACTTTTAGTGGAAATTCACTATGCCATTTTTTTAGTCGGCCTCACTATGATGCTGACACGCAAACTGCAAATTAAAAGGCACGGTATCTGAGGCAACTCCATTTCTAGCCCTACAGCAGGTGTGTATGTGGCAGTGTTATGCAGCTAAGTACAACTTATCTAAACTGAGTACTCACTTCTTCCTTGAAATGATGTTCATTCGGACAAGAATTTTGACTTGTGGCTAGTACAAACTGGTTGTCTGAAACGACATCAGAAAAGAATCGGGTGGAGTATTTCTGTTTTTTTTATAAAGGACAAAAATATCTGGCCTTTTTCATCAGCATGCATATATACAACCCACCAGAGTAACATTAATACAAAGAGAGTTTTTGAGAATGTATTTGTTACGGTACGATAGGTGTGCTATACAGTGTTGACCGGAATTAATGAGCATGAAAGATTAGGTTGGTCAGAGAGATCATCAAACAGTGTGTTGCGTCCATCGTTCAGCGAAGACATCAAATTAATAAGGGCACAAAGGCACAGCCTGAAGAAACTGATTTTAGATGCGTGTGTAGGGCTAAACCCCGGCGTGGCCGCGCATGCGTAGCAAGTCGCCTACCATGTACGACGAATAGTAGGTCTGGATAATCCTTTTCTATATATGTGGGGAGTGGTGCTACTGACATCATTCCTTGCTTAGCGTAGAGATGCTCCCTCTGCTTCATTCTTCCACAGTATCAGCTTACAAAGAAAAGAAGAGTAATCCAGGCAGAGAGAGGGGGAGAGCGTCCAAAGCACATGTGATGGAACAAGGAAGAGGGGGGACACAGGTGCCCCACAGGTTGGCGGCTTCCATTGACCGTCCACCTTTGGCCGCCGCGCCGGAGTATGGAAGGGGCGCGGCGCCGCTTGATCAGTGAGCAAAGCATATACTAGTACTATGGGCGCGTTCGTTACATCCTCTCTAAAGTTTAGACCTGTCACATCAAAAAGAATCTTACTATTTAAAAATATTTTTATTTATTTAATACAAACCTATGTCACGACCCCCCTCTAAATCACGAGACGAATCTAATGAGCCTAATTAATCTATGTTTTGCTACAGTGATGCTACAGTAACTATCTTCTAATCACACCTTAATTACCCTCATTACGTCTCGCGAATTCGAGCGGAGTCCTGAAATTAGTTTTGTAATTAAACTTTATTTGTAATTACAATATTCGTTACAAAAACCCTCTAAAGTTTAGACCCCATGCAACGAACACACCCTATATCTCGGATGGAGGCGGCCCCGGCCGTGTTTGCTCGTGGGCGCTTCCCCGCGGCACCACAACGTGGCTCGCCTGCAGCCTCACTGTGTCGTGTGGCACCACCACGATACTGCTCGTCAGGCGCTCTCTCCTCTGCTCTGCTCTGCTCTGCCATCCCTAGACGGTGGATCAGAAGAATATTTGACGAACGTTCCAGCCTACTTATTTTGTTCAGAAATATAAATATTTGTCAATTCGTTGACCGTTTGTTTTATTCAAAAAATTATAAAAATATAAAAATAAATAAATCATAGTTAAAATATATTTGATAATAAAACAAATCATAATAAAATAATTAATATTTGCATAAGTTTTTGAATAAAACGAGTGGTCAAATAAATTGGCTAAAAGTCAACAAATCTTTATATTTGTGAACGGTACGCCTCTCACATTCTGAATGATGGGATGCATATGCATGTGAGAAACCACCTGAACTTTTACCACCACCGTAATCTGGAAGGAAGCAGCAGCTCTGCTCAGAGAACGGAATTGATAATCCATCGATGCATGGCGCAGACCGGGCCCGTATTCTCCCGGTTGCTTTTGTTTATATCCGGACTTGGGACGTGGCAACGTCTTGTGGGCGCTAGACAGGCTCGGGGAATCTGCGGCGACCTCAACAAGTGAAGTGGAAGAAGCAAGCGAAGTGGGATCTGCCGGCTCGGCTCGATCAACATCATCCGCAGGGTCGATGGATCCAAGCAAGCTTCACCTGCTCTGCTCTGCCCTTCTGTTGTGCCCATCCATCACGTCGCATCTCGCCGCTTACCCAAGGAATCTGCATATATGTTCCCTCCATGCATTGCGTGGTTGGCTTCCAACAATTCTTCTGCAATCATCAACGCAGCATCGATCAGAGATGCAGGAACTTGTGAAATGCTTTTAATCATTGTGCGCTAGCCGAAGCAACGTGTCCTAACCGAAACTAGCTGAGTAGTACTTGCGATGGTTACTGACCCAGTCCCCAGGTACGTGTCAGCAGGTACACGGACGGCCGGGCAGTCTAAAGTAGCCGCCGGCCGCCGGCGACATCGATCACATCGGCAGAGACGGATTTCGGCGCCTCAGTGGAGTGGGGTGGACAAACAGACAGACCGACAGCGGCCGGAAAGGGAACTCTCATTCCGCCTCCAGCAGCAGCCACCGCTAATTGCACAGTGACTACTCTTGCTTCCGCCACATCAGCCAATAAACCAATCATGGGAACCTGCCTAACGCCTCTCACCTTTTCGTAACTACTCGAGAAGTACCAGTTACTCCAGGGATTAGGCGATAATGTACCAGCTGGTAATGATCATTTCACCATGACCCTGGAAACGAGGGCACTAGGTACTCCTTTTTTTAACTTCTCCATCAGTTTAAGTTGGTGGTGCAACTGATATGTGTAAATTGGTAGGTCCATCAGTTGAATTCAAGTATATTCCGCTGTGTCACTCTTTCACATTTGGGGCATGAGGGAGAGTCTCCATGTAGAGCGAGTGTTGAATCATAAGTGTATTGCCTACCATTTCTCATCAGCTTAATTAGGCTTTTATGGTAACTGGTCGGTGCATATTCTTTGATTTTTTTGTCTGAACTTGCGCACTCTTTATACACTAATAACTAAAAATTAACAATTGCGTTGAAAAGCTGAAAACTGTCTTTTGGTTGTTCTTGTGCCTAAACAGAACCTTTACACATCAGATTGGTCCTTGTTCTGCAAAAGCTCGCCTCCATTGTGGTTAATCAACTAGCTAGGATGGGCCAAATGCAATGTATCCTTTCCCAGTATTTAATTGTATAAATCTGACAAGTGTGGAACTTTTTTCACCGACGTGTAACAGTCCAATAATTGTATTGCGAATCATATGGATGCACAATAGTTAACTACCTCCATATATAGCATTGTATCTATTCGGACCTTGAATCTGAGCATAAGATATTTACAAATGGACACTGAAATAACCTAAGATATAAGTCCCATCATTGGTTCACTATAATAACTTCATGCTAATCTAGTTGGAAGGAAGTGGCATGCATGACTTGAACTATCGTTCGACCTTGTAACTTGCAAGTCGCCATCGATCAGCTAAAACAAAAGAAAGGAAGCTTAATAAAATATTTTTGTGCCGTACCAACATTTGCAGTATAGTTTGCAAGGCATATGCCTCTGCAAAGTGATACCGGGTAAAATTTAGTACCAAATATGGTTGCTTTAAGAGGGCGTCACAAACGCACCATTAGTGAGTGGACTTTGCACCAACTTAATTACATGGCCGAGATGAAATGGAAGAGAAGCTTGCACTTTTGGCTTGACATTGTGTAGTAGTGACCTTGCTAATGTTTTCATAAGCTCTGGCGCATCATGATGTCCGAGAAAGAGCATTTGGTACCTAAGCTAACGACAAGTGTGTTAAAATTTCCGTTGTAGTATAGATTAGTCTCCGCAGCTAGCTTTTAGAAAACGACTAAAGCCACTAAACGCGAGAATCATTGAACCGTCTTGTGTATCATGACAGAGCCAATAATCCAGGTGCCAAGTAGCGGTTTTTTTATAAAGAAAAAAAAATCTAAAAGGTGCATACATATGATGTCGCTGACTCGCCGAACTCATCCCAATAATTCATTTGAGCACTACATATTTAAGAAGCTACTAGTTTTTGCCGGCCGGCCGGAATCTTTGAAGCAATTAAAAATTTGCTTCGAGTGCTTCAACACAACAAACAGGATCCAAACAAGCTATTAGCTTCTTTTAGCTCGCCTTTGCCCGTGCACACAAATTTAAATTGTCCAAATAAAAAGGTGAAAGTACCGAAAGATGTAGAAAACACGGAGCACCTAAACCCCTTGTTTGTTTCAGCTTGGTAATATTATAAACTAGCTTAATTGTTGTGAGCTTAAATAAATTTGCCAGAGTTTTTGGGCCCGTTACAAAATTTGTCCTCGAAATTGTTACAATCAATAAGTTGTCCAAGAGAAGCCTTTATTTCAGCTTATTAAATCAACATTTCGTCCATTTATCATAGTACTCTTTTGATGGAAATTACCCACCAATTAATGTCGCTCTCCGTACCAAAGTTGATGGCATTGTATCATTTTTCCTTACAACATCTGCAAGAGTGCGCAAAAAATTGATCCCAATAATCTTAGATTGAAGCTGTCATATATAGAAATATTGGAGCAAAAAATATGCCAAATCATGAAAGTGGGCTCCCATTTATCCCTCGACCCTGTGGCCCACAAACATGGACCATATTTCTAGTGTATGATAGTACAAGTTAAGAACCAAAGGGGATAAGCAAAGTACTGTGTAGCAAACATGAAAACCTAAGTACCTATTCCCTTTGTTTAGGCCTCCTTTGGAATTTCACTGGAAATGCATATGAATTTCGCATGAAACAATTCAATTTGACATCAAAACACATGATTCGGGGAAAAAATCCCTCCAATCCAAACAAGTCCTCAAAAAATCTAAGATTTTTTTTTTTGGTTTCATCAAAGTCAAAAGTTTAAAAATGTAACAATCAATAGCAAAAAAAAGTCACCGAGATTAACAACACAAAATTGATATTATTAGATAAAAAAGGCTTTAATGAAATCTGAAAATGCTTACATTTGTAGACAGGTGGACTATTACATTGTTAAGTTATAAACAGCAGCATCATTTATCAATGATTGTCATTCTTACAAGTACTAGTATTCTTTAGGCCGGGACCTTGAGGGTAATAGCAAAGCCCCTTGTGGGTGGGATGAGGATGGATCGCGTCGGTCCTGTTGTTTTGTCTCATGTCTGCAACAATGTTGCGGCCGGGGATGGAAGGAACCTGGAACGTGAAGCCGGCACAACAAGGCGTCGTGGGATCCGGTGAAAAGCGCGAAGCGAACACGGCACGAGGCGGTGTCACGTCCAGACCCCGCACATAATAACACAAGCTGCTGCTGGATTGCGACCTCTCTCCTCTCCATCGCGCAGGGCGGACCGAGGAACAGCGCCCACGGAACGGAACGGACAAAATCCATCCATGGAAATGGAGCTCCCTGCAGCTCGCTGGGGCACCGCGTGCGCCCCGAAAGCCGGACCGCTGGCGGTCAACTCGTGCCATGTCTTCTCTGCTCTCCTCGCTTCTGTAGGCGAGGCGAGAGAATAATGAACCATGACTGCTGTCCCCTGGAAGGAGTAGCAGAATGTGCATGCAGACAAATGGACGCGACCTCGTCGATCATCATCTTGTGATGATGCTTTGGACAGTGTCGTATTACTACTTCTCCAGTCTCGAGCAGTCGCTGGCTGCACACCTGCCTTTAGCTGGTCGCCGAAAGGCGAAAGCTGTTTGGCCTAATCCGTCTCCTTGTCCTGCTCTCTCAAAGCCTTTGATGTGGCTTCTAGCTCTCTGATTGATGATGTCGAAACAGAATGACAGCGGGACAATTGTACAGACAGCGCGCGTGTGGTGTGTGTGTGTGGAACGAACAAAGGTGCATAAGCAATGCATGCAGATGCAGGCACCGTGCATGTGTCAAGTCCACGCCTGATCGATGCCGCAACCATCAAGATGACGCCTAACGTTCACCTGGCCATCGGCTGATCAGACGACACGAACGAGCTAAGTATAGCTTCAGCATGTTTATCTGTCTCTCGGTTCCATGTGCCCTGTCATCATCTCCGTCGGTGCGGCTCCGATGGATGATCTGCTTTGACAGCTCCAGCCTCCAGGCTCCAGCATTGCCAAAGGAAGCGTCTCTGAATCGATCATGCATGACGGTGATTGATTTTACAGGAGCGGAGCAGAGCAGAGCAGAGCAGAGATCTAGAAGAAGCAGGGAAAGCAAGCAAGTGTACTGGATGCTGGTGAGAACGAAGCAAATAAAAGCAAAGGTTTGGCCTCTGCCGGTTTGGTGCGATGCAAGGATAAGACGCCCGGTCGCCAAAGGATTGGACCGCCCTGCTTGATCGATCGCTACTGCAGGTGGCATTAGCCATTCCCCCCTACCTAGCTAGTAGGCTCTATCTTTGGCGTGTCTCCGCGCCGACGAACACAGCAACCACACAAGACATTTCTTTCTACCATCTGCTAAAATAAACAAAGAAAAAGCAGGTAGGCTCGCCTCGTGGAGGAACTGGACTCCGCTCTCGATGATCGCTCGATGCAAAAAAATATTATACGATCGAGCAAGTGTCAGTGGCACGAGTCAATCGGTGCCGCACAATGATGGCCTCTGGGTTTTGGCAGCGTTCTTCCACTAGCTAGCTATCCGAACGACGAAGCACTATCGTCGACTCGTCGACTCGACCGGGAAGGAAGCATAAACTTTTTTTTCGAAAGATGAAGGAAGCATAAACTAATGTGTGGCAATGCAGCAGGAAGAAAAGGTGATCGACGATCGATGTGCATGTTGCAAACCTGATCACTAGCAAATTAAAGTGCTGACGATCGAGTAAAAGGCAAAGTTGCTGTCGGGCAGTGCGGCGGAGGCTTTGGAACTTTGTTGATCTATAACTCACCCGATGTGCAAGTTTTGGCGTTTCTCCGGTCAAAGCGATTGCTATGTGAACGGAACATCCAATTCGGTGCCGGTGGATTCCACCGAGACCTTGTTCGTGGTCGTGGAGTGGAGCTGCCGCACCAACGAAACCTCGTTAAGGTTGCCGCTGGCCGCTGCCGAACACGAAAGCCACACCACACCAATTCGCGCAAAAAAAAAAGAAAGAAAGAAAGAAAGAAAGCCACACCACACCAGCTCGAGCATGAGCACGCCGGCCACCGTCCAGGCATGAACATCCGATCCATGGGCCTCCGGCTGCTATAGAGCAATTGATCTTCCAGGCATGATCGTCAGCACTTTGCTAGTGATCAGGTTTGCAACATGCACACCGTCCCTCGTCCACTAGCAAAGTGCTCTCATGGGCCTCTGCGCCAATGTTGGCGGCAATTGATTCAGCCTGCCTGAGAAAGGCCACGGCAACGTTGGGCTTTAATGAGTTTTGTAACAATCGTACGTAGGGGTTGATTGGGTTGTCCTAGTCCCACTATCAATCTGATAAGCCCACAAGCCCTCCACGAGCGAGACAGCGGTGCTCACCTGGACCGGGCCGGTCCAAGTCTTACGAGCTAGTTTCCTTTTTTGTGATTCTAAAAAAAAGTTTTTTTTCTTTTTTTCTTTTTCTTTTTTTTTTGGGCGAAAACAAGTCTTACGAGTTGATAACGCTGGAAGCACGACGGACGATGACGAAAATGGACAACGTCCACGCACGGTCCCAGCTTTCCTACGGTCTCTGTCATCGACCATCTCTAAGTTCCCTTGCCACTTTTGCGGGTGGCAGCATGCAAGTTCAAGCATCTCCACACAAACGGCATAACCTTGAAATGAGCAGCAATCTGAATTATACCCTTATCCACGAGTCCTCAATGATATCTGAACTGATATCATCATGCGCTATTTTTCTGATAGGATCATTATGCCCAACTGATAGATCAATGCAAGCAGTCCATGTCTTTTTAGACCACGAAACACTTTATATCTTGAAGTCATGGCACCCATGTATGATGTATCCACATCAGATAACAGTCTCAATTCACAATAACTGAAGATTATGCAACACCCAACTCAAACTTTTAGTACGAGACTGCTTCAAGCACCGACACTTCACCATGGATATCACCATGTATGATGTCACCTGAATATCAAGGTCAGAATCCTAGTGCTCAAAACCTGAACCTGGCACTGGCAGCAAGCCAAACTCAACGTTGTCTGAGCTCAAACCATGGAGGTAAAATAAGGAATCAATGCATTCGAACAGCTACTAGCACAACACGGATAATACAATGGATCGAGAAGTACAGTAGTCAGCAGACTCATAAACTAAAAGCCTAAGCCTGCGTCAATATGTCACTCACGCACCAGAGATCAGGAATCAGTAAATCTGTACAGACAATGAGAAGGAGAAACCACTGGCTATCTTCCGGATGACAGTAACGAGCTCTCGGATCCCTGAGTTGTGAGCAACTGCGTCGCAGATGCAGGCAAGGGTAACCATGGGCTTCCAGGTGCAGCAGCCTCCATCGCGATGGCTTCAGCGATCGGGACAACTTCTGGCATTTCGTAGGTGAAATCCAGGTCCCTGTTCGCAGCCAAGGCCATGAGCTCCGACTCATCGAGCCCGCGTGCCGGGCCGAGGCTGCACTGGTCTGTCCCGTGCTTGGCGAGCGCGTCCTTGAACTTCTTGATCTGAAAACACAATTGGAAACAAAACACAGTTTAGCGACACTGCAATTTGTTGAGCGACTCTGCTTTTCATGACGTCGAGTAGGAATAGGAAATTTTAGGGAGGCTTACCGTTGCATTGGTGCAGCTGAAGCTGCTGACCCTGCCCTGGGCTCCCCTGTAGAACCTGAAGAAGAAGAAGGGGAGGACATGGACTGGAGGCTGTAGCACTGGACTTGTGCGTCTCGTAGTTCACTTGCAGGAACTGCACGTCCGGGTTGTTCTCGGCAAGCTGACAAATCTTGGGTGGAGGGCGCGGCAGCCACCGCAGCCGGGGGAGAAGAAGTCGACGACGACGAGCTTGTCGCCGGCGTTGAGCAGGGAGTCGGCGAGGTCCTGCGCGGACTCGATCTCCCGCATGTTGGGCTGCACCCCCCTCTCCCACCACCGCATGGCCTTGCAACCAGCGTGTTCATCTGTGGGAAAACCAACAAAAGAAGCACGGATTTTTTATTTTAGAAAGAATCCAGCACACAGCGCAGCAGCCGCCAACAGCACAACATTTCCAGCCCGAAAGCGAAAGGGCAATTTTGCCAGCGCGAAATTCCCAAACGACTAAATGAATCTAAATAATTTTCATACAGAGTGAATGGTGAAGTGAATGAGGAACGGATTTGAAGCTAGAACAAACAAAGTACTAGAACGAGGTCAACAAACAAGAACGCGGATTTAACTGATGAACCCACCTGCCCAGGCGCGGCTTCGGGGCTCCGCTGCAAAGGCCTCGCCTTCTTTCCGTGACGGCCATCCTCCCGCCGGGAAGGAGCTCCTGGTGCCGTACCCGCCGATGGGCACGGACTCCGCGAGCGCCGCCGCGGCGCCCCTCGCCCGCCCGGCCACGCCCACGTCGCCACCGCACGGCGACGCCACTACTCCGTTGCACAAAGCCTCAGCCATCTCGGATAGAGGAGGAATCCAACCCTTTGGCAGCGAACAAGCTCGGTCGGTCGAGAGCACGAGGCAGGAGACGGAGGAACGCGAGAATGGAAGAGAGGGAGGAAAGGCGCAATGGCGGATGAGAGAAAAGGGGCTCCTTTTAGGGGGAGAAAATGGCGCACGGTTTTTACCTTGGCCCCCGCAACGGCTTCCGCGTGCTGTAACTCCGTGTCAGGCCGTTGGATACAGATGTAGACGGTGGGATGGGAGTGTGCGGTTGATGGGGGCCGCTTTCGGCGCGGTGAAAGTTGTGCTGAGTGGATATAGTATTTTGGATAAGGGTAAGCTGGGCCTCACAGGGTAGGTACGAGAGAGGTTAGCGTGCCACGTATGAGCCGTTTTCGGGGGATGAATGTTGTGGTGGCGCGTGGCGAATGTGCTTCGGTTTCAACGGACGGGCCCCTACAGCCAAAAGTGAGTGGAACGGATCACCCGCCCATTTTCTTCTTATTATATCGACGATTTTTTATACGATTGAGTTTAGTATTTTTGAACATTTCTGAAGTACACTTTTAAAGCATACTCCTAAAAGAGAATTATTCTGATATGTATGCTAGTACTAGAGGATTATTTTGGGGAAACAATCAAAGCATGTAGTATTCACTTCGGTTAGGAGTACAGTACATTATTCTTTGGTTTTTCAGAAAATTTACAGCAGATCTGAAGGACCGAGAAGGCGACCAGAGGGGGGGGGTGAATGGGAGCGATAAAAATTTCTTCACAAGAACTTTGGCCTATGTCCCAACTCAGCTCAAGAACAACCACCAAGATCACACACACACATGAAACGTGATGTGTTGACCCTAGGAATGATTGTGGAAGAGATACAAACACTTGCGGAAGCAATAAGCAAAGACACACTCAAAAGGTGATCTGAAAAAGTCAAAACAGAGAACTCCCCACCGGATAATCCGGCCAACTATCGGATACTCCGGACCTGG
>JAAXCT010001951.1:0-108961 GCA_012490785.1 Eragrostis nindensis
GCACGAGAAAGAAAAGAGAAGAAAGAAAGAAAGGAATTTGGGCTGGAAAAGGGAGACCAGCGAAAGCCGCCGCCTGCTTGTCCGCCCGGCTGTCCCTCTCCGATCCCACCGCACCTCGCCAGATGCCTGCGCCCTCGCGCCCCGCACGATCGGATCCGACGGCCGGCGCGAATCTTGACGTGCCCACCACCTCTTACCTTTCTCCTCACCCTCCTCTCCCCCCCTCCGGCCTTCGTCGTCCTCCGCGTCCTCGTCCACCGCCACATTGCAGCTTCGCTCAATCGCTAGCCGCCTCTCCCGTTAGCCGCGGCGGCCGCGCAGCCTGCCCTAGCGTCAGTCTTCGCTGCCGCCTCGCCCTGCCGGCCGTCTCGTCCTCCTTCCCCGCCGGCGGCCTCGCCGTGCTCGGATCCAATTGTTGTGTGCTGGCCCTGCAGCGTGCGGAAGCAGGGCCTTCTTTAGGTTTGAGAACCACGAGGTAAGATTGTCGGAGCTTGTGGCGTACATCATCTGGAAGTATTTCATTTTCTTCCCCCAAATCGTATGAAATGCGCGCACCAATCTGGTCCCCATTTCCCAGTTATTGGGAGGCACCAAATCGTTTGATTGTTCGGATGCTCACCAATTGCTGTTTCTATTTTTGTGAATGTTGCTTTCGCCGTGTGCATTTACTGCTGGAAAGTTATCTGTTTCTTCTGGATTACTTCTTCTACTTCTGGCTCCTCTCGTCGCCCCGATTCTCGCTAGATCTGAGCAGCAATTGGCGTGGCGCGTGACTCTTTCCATTTTTGCGTATACATTTGCGCTGTCGGTCGTCTTGGGATGAGATCTGCTGGGTTCGTAGCTCCGTCCCTGCGACTGCTGTTTGTCCATTTGCTTGTTTCTTTCTTTGTTGGATTATTGGTGCGCTTGCTTAGGTTCATAGTTAGACGCCGGTTTGGTGATTAATTGAGGGCTAGATTGCTAGAATTTTAGGTTGATGTAAAAGATGAGTAGTTGAAAAGGTGAACGGCATAGTCATAGCATTGTCACCGTAGAGCAATCATGTGGCTGTCCTCCCCGGGAATGTTCGGTGGAACATTCTAGTGCCAAGTGCTAAGGTTGTAGCTTTATGATAGGCATGCTCCACTTGCGCGTTGGGCAGTAGGTTATCTTTGTGTGCCTGGTCAAATGATGCCCTCTCTCTTTCGATACCTCCTAAAATGATGCTCTCCTTGGAGGGCGGTCATCCTGATTGTGTGTATCTGATGTGTCATTTATGCCCCTTTTGCAGGCGGCTCCAAACTGTTTATTGGAGAGTTTTGTAACGGACTATCGGACGTGAACAGACCCACAAGATAGAAAGAAAGACAACTGTTTCAAGTGGTTTGTCCGAAAGAAGACCAATGAGCTGTCGTACAAAGGACTTGTTGAAGGAGTATGCGATATATTTGTAGGAGATACCTGCACGCTTGACTCATGGGCGACTGGGTTATAGGGGCGTTGATAAACATTGTGGGGAGTGTTGCCATAAACTTCGGGACCAACCTTCTGAAATTGGGCCATGATCAGGTGGATATTGCATGTCTTTGAATTGGGCTCGAAGCTCTTAATTTACCAGATATTTATGTTCCAATGGGAAGCTCAGGTGGTTGCATATGCTGCTGCCTGGCTGCAAACCAATAGGTCAACTGAGAGTGGAAACACACCCTTGGTTTAAATTCTTCTTTTCTGCTACAAAAAGAAAAAAATCCTTGTAGCGTATTTTCTTTCTCGCCTATGACTTAATAAGAAAATGCTGTATCATGAGTGGCTAAGTGAACTAGTCCTATTGCATTTGAGCATGTTGTAAGCAATACAGTGTGCATTTGATTACGAACAATAAGACAAAATGACAGCACCACAAATAGCTTAGATTACCCAGGCCACTTTTCGGTAACTTGCAGCTAATTTTTGTTTTATTTTAGCATACTTTACATCTGTGCCGAACATCCTTTGAAATAGACACATTTGTGGTATATATGAGTGGATTCTGTTGTTTCACTTGTTGGTACCATGGTTCTGTTGTATTTGGCAGTACAATTCGTACTGTTTTAACTCAATACCGAGCATCATTTGAAACAAATATTTTTTGTTTTGCGCAGAGAGAGAAGCTTTCCGCAATTAACCACAGTGAAGGCAATGACAAATTCGTCCCAAAATCAGTTATCCATTTCCAGACATGGAGAATTGGTATCCTGTTTGATAGAGCAATTAAATAATTCTATATCTTTGATGCATTGATTAAGAATGCTCAGCTTTAATTCTAAATCATTCAGGTATACTCTTTTTGCTGTTGGGAACTGCCTCAACTTCATGTCCTTTGCGTACGCTGCACAGGTTGGTTATGATCTCCTCCAAAGCAAATTCAGTTTTAACATGCAAAATAAATCTTTATACATATGGGGAAAGTCATGAACAATTGTGTGTAGACATGTCGAGAACAGAGCTACTATAGAGATTATGCTTTTGAACCACATTATCCCAACAATATAGGTGTAGACCTTTTTCCCTTTGATTGTCCAGGTAAAAATAAAAAAGATGCCCTACAGCTCCTACCTCTGCTTGCTTCTTGCACAGAATAATGACAACATCCTATCATTTTTTCCTGTTCCCGGGTTGTTGATTTGGTGAGGAAATTGAAAGATTGTTTAATTTGATTGCAGTCACTTCTCGCAGCTCTCGGATCAATTCAATTTGTGTCAAATATTGCATTTGCCTACTTTGTGTTGAACAAGACTATTTCAGTGAAGTATGTATGTTTCTCACTTGCTGGGAACTAGAATTTAAGTTACAATCAATACGTGGAATCATGAAATTAATAAGACTTTGCTCTGCTTTCCAGAGTCATGGTAGCCACAACCTTTATTGTCTTTGGCAACATCTTCTTAGTTTCCTTCGGCAACCATCAGTCACCTGGTATGAGTTGTTCCATGTGCCATCTCTGCTATGTATATAGTCCTTAATTAGAATGATATAGACTTTGAGTTTCCATGCTTATTTTATTGTTTCCGATACTGACTGTAACACTTCCCTGTACGGAGAACATGAAACCAAAACTGCAACATATTTTTATGATATAAAGATGCATGCTTGAAGCTTTCATGATTTCTTCTTTCTTAGCGAGCTTGCTGATACTAAAACCACGTTGGCAGTTTACACGCCGGAGCAGCTGATCGCAAAGTACAGTAATTTGGTGTTTGTTCTCTATTGCATGTCGCTGGTATTTGTGGTTGCATCCAACCATTATCTCTATAGGTGAGACCTTGCTCATGTAACCTAATCTCTTCAAAAACAAGGACATGCTCATTTATCCGTTTAATAACTTTGTTGCAGGAGTGGAGAAACTATTCTTTCAAGTAGTTCTAAAGACACTGGCGCATATTGGAGAACAATGTTGCCATTTTCTTATGCCGTTGTATCTGGTGCTATTGGATCTTGCTCGGTCTTGTTTGCAAAATCATTGTAGGTTATATATTGTATTCATTAATGATCCATGCATCTAGTACGCTAATAATTCGTTCCACTTATTTGGTTCTAACTTACTACTCCTTTTTTGTTTCTGTAGATCTAACATGCTGAGGCTGACTATGAGCAGCAGATACCAGTTCCATAGCTGGTTCACATATGCAATACTTTTGTTGTTTCTGTGTACTGCTGGATTTTGGGTATGGCCAAAAGCAGCCTAACCACATATTGTTCCATTGACTGCTATAGATGCTTTGTTCTTTTGTATTATTGTCTAATTCAACTCCTCTGTCACAGATGGCAAGGTTGAATGAAGGACTGTCTCTGTTTGATGCAATATTGATTGTTCCAATGTTTCAAATTGCCTGGACCTTTTTCTCAATTTGTACAGGATTTGTTTACTTTCAAGAATATCAAGTGAGTTCCCCTTTGTGGTTTTCGTGATAACAATATGAATTATCGTGTTGCTCATGTAGAAACTGAGGGTTTGGTTTTCCTCTGTCAGGTATTTGATACCCTCAGGATAATCATGTTTGTGTTGGGCATGACATTTGTCTTTATAGGGATCTCCTTGCTGGCTCCCGATGACAGTAAAGGTTGGTAAAAGGCTGATTTTCATGTGCTTCTACCCAAACATACATGATTTTTTACTTCAGTCAATTCTCAGCAGCTGACCCCAAAGATGGATTGAGCGCTAACCAGGAACCCGTGACTGATACGAACAGGTTCCTTTTACAAACTCGTAGAAAGTTCAACTTTTCTTCACAGCATTCTGCATTTCAGTTAAACACTTGTATCGTCAAGTAAGTTAGTTTAATGGGTTAACGTATGACTTGGACATTGCAGAAATGTAAAGATACAGATGGAGGAGGCAGAATTGGATGATACAAACTCCTTTGTAACCTCTGTAAAAGTAAAAGCAAGACGTGTACTGTCAAGGGCAAAGGTGAGTTTTTTTTCTTTTCTTTTCCTTGTAAAGCTGATTTTATCGTTGACTTGTACTGCTCAGCCTGTCATATAATCTTATTTTGTAGTCGGCATGCTCCATGTCACTTGGCCTTGGGGAGGAGACCATAGGCGCTTCTTCGGTGCTTGCAATGCCTATGGTTTCTTCAAGAACAACTGGCTTTAGAGGAAATGACCGATCAAAGTATGTGCCTTTACGAAACACGGACTGGAACAATCTATAGCCGGTAACAATCCATAGGTATACATCACAGGTCCTTAATTTTGTTGTTGCCAAGCGGATGCCAGTAAAGTTTTTTGTTTGCTTCCGAAGGCAATTGTTTGTTCCACACCATAGTTAGCTGTAACATGAGTGTATAGTTCAACTTTTTCCTACGCACCCTGTATGTCCATACTCAGATTGTAATTCATGGAAACAGCTACCCACACTACATGTAAAAACACTCCGTGATTAGAATAATACTCGAGCCATACTATTCACTCTCCATCTTCTCAGATATTTCAGTGTGCTTGTGAAGCTTTTCTATGCTTTTCTGAACACTGAAAGCTATTTTAATTCACCTTCCGTGTGCTCAGATATTTCAGTGTGCTTGTGAAGCTTCTATAGAATTGAGTAACGTGTCTTTCCGTAGTGTTGGTGTGGAAAAGTTTCGGTAATGACCTGTTCAAGACGCCGCTTTCAGAGAAGACCGGAAGAAGTTGCCGAGCAAAGAAGGGGGCTTTCATTTTTGTGTGAACTGTGTGATTGCTGGAATACTTGTGTGGCTAGCCCAGCACCAGCAGCTTACAGCTAGGACGTGCTCCGTTCAGAGCCGTCTGATCTCGTAATTGGTCCCTGAATATTCAGTCTAACTACCACTTTCCCTTTCGATCACCAGAATTTTCGTGCAGTGCATTGAATCAATTGTCCTGGACGTCGGGAACACGCAGCTTTCCGAGAAGAAGCTGCCGTGCAAGTGGAACCACCTCGACGAAGTGGTTCCGTACCAACTGCCAAGTAGGAGTATGGCGTTGGTTCGTCAGGCCGCTGGCCGGTCCCGTTCGATCGGTTCGTATCAGCGTGCCATCTGGAGTAAATGCCGGTCGTCGTCGCCTTGAAAGACTTCCAGTTCCGTGTCGCCTCCCGCGACCGCGTCATCGTACGTGTCCCGCACCTTCTTAACCTTCTAGCTAACCACTTCGTTTCCTCGTCTCATCCCACCACATTCCCGAGCTTAAACTCGCACTCTACCTCCGCGTGTTCCCCTCTGCTCTACTACTAGCTTCGCGACTCGTAAGAAGACTGCGATGGAGCGTCTGCGCCGGCGATCGGAGCCGGCGGCGATCGACATCACGTGGGTGTCGTGCCGCGGCGTCAAGTCGTCGCTCCCGTTCCACACGCCCTGCCTCTACGCATCCATCTTCGTCGTCTCGTCGGCGGCCAAGAACGCGCACGGTGGCCGCCGGCACCACCGCGTGAAGACGCCCACCGACCGCGCCGGCGGCGAGAACCCAGAGTGGGACGCGCCCCTCAGGCTGTACCTCCCCGACGCCTCTTCGCCGCTGGCCCCGGAGCCGGAGGCGGCAGCTTCTGGTAAGAGCATCACGAAGGACGGGGGCGACGACAGCGACGACGTGCTGCTGGTGAAGTTCGAGCTCAAGGCGAAGGTGGCCGTTCTCGGCGACGTGCACACCGCGTCGGCGGCCGTGCCGGCCGCCGACCTCGTGGCCGACGGGCGGACGCGCCGCGTGTCGTACCAGCTGGTGGGCCCCGACGGCAGGCAGCCCAACGGCGTCATCTCCTTCTCCTACGCCTTCCACGAACGGAACGGCGACGACGACGGCCAGTGCAGCAGCGATGGCGAGCCCGCCACGCCGCCATGCGCCACCCCCACTGCCGTCGCGCTCCCGCCGCCCACGATTGCGGCGGCGCCCAGGCTGTACCCGGCGATCGAGTGGACACTGACGGAGCAGCCATCCGTTTACCCACCGGTGACGACGGCCAAGCCTTTCACCGTCGCGGACACACAGTGCTACCCTCCTCCTCCGCCGGCGGCTCCGGTGGAGCCAGCTGCGATTTACCCGCCGCGGCCGGTGCCAGAGACGTCGTTCTGCGGCGGGTACCCGGTGACGGCTGTGGAGCCGGCCGGCGCATTGTACCCGACCGTGGACCTTGCTCCGGTGAGCTATTACCCGCCGTTGGCGCCGCTGCCGCCGTACGGTGCGGGATGCGGGTACGCGGCGGCGCCGGGGTGGGGCGACCGGTGTTTGTACAGTTGACGCCGCTGTTACGCGGATCTGATTGACTGTTGCTTCGTGCTGCGGCCCGCCCGACTCCGCGTTTTCATGTGACGCGGAGCCCGCGCGCGGCGTGTGGTTTATCTAGCGTGCACTTTGATCTCTTTTTTTTGAAGGCACTTTGATCTCATGTTACTGCTGTTGAGCCTGTGGCAGATTCTAATCTTGTTTGCAGGTAGTACATGTTTTCAGTCGGTTTTGTATATGCTTGATATTTTAATAAATTCTTACTATTTTTTTAAATAAATTACTTCCGTAATGCGAAAATAGATATCACCATTGACCAAGATGCACCAGTTCACCCCTAAATACTAACCTATAATATTTGCTGAATTACATTTTGCTTTAGTGACAACACACAGAAATACGAATAAGATGTAGGTTTCAAATTCAAAAAGAATTAAATTTACATTTTGCAAACACAATAATTAAATTTGCTGAAACTACTGGGCATGCACATTTATGTGTCTAGCATAAAAAAAATTCTACATATAGTGATGGAAAATTTATGTAAGGGCAGTCATGGGTTTTTCTTTCTTTTCCTCGAAAAATGTTATCTTTCACTTTTGAGACAGAATTTGGTGGCTTATTTCTCTTGATCAAATGTTAACATAATAGATCTTTTTTAGGAGAATCACCACCCTTTATTGATCAACTTGGGGTACAACGTTACAAGTGCCTTCTGGAGGTGATAATAACCAAATCTGTCAACCTAGCTCAGAATAACCTGAACTTCTAGCTAGGGTATATGGACTAGATTTTGTATGGACCGAATGATAGATAGGTATATGGACTCAATACCCCATTGAGCCCAAAAGAAATCTGCTTTAGATTATTTGGTTTATATTGAAAACATGGTAAAATATTAGTGTAGCCCACTTCATCGATGGCATGATAAGAACCCCTCAAAAAACATGTCTAGAAGGTTTCAAATTCTCCAAAATAAATACATTACTACACTAATCTAAAATTTCAAGACCGATCTTGACTTTGTCTATGAAGTAGGAAATTGACAAAGAGCCAGGACGAATGAGGGAAGGTCAAAATTGGCGCATCGGTTGTATTCTTGTATTGCTATTCTTTTTTTCCCAAAAGAAATTATTTTTAAACCGACATATGATACAAACAAAAACACATAATACTCGCATGACAACTCGTCCCTATGAATATGTGAGTGTGCATCATATCCTTATGAGTGCCAGGAGAAATGAGCCTTGTATTTTTTTCATATGTTTCCAAAACTAGGGGAGAGGTTCTCTAGAGGGGTTTCACACGATTGCAGCAAACTGATGGTTTCTACTAAGTATTTTCCTGACCAATATGGGAAGCACATTATTGCTTTGACATGGACATGCTATGCATCGAGATCCCCCCATTGATAGAAATATATTAGTAGTTGTAAAAAATTTAGAGGCACACTTTATTTGCTAAGAAATAGGATAGAATAGATAGTTATGACGAAATGATGAACATTAATGTGATTAGTCTACATCTTCAGAGGTTTATTTGAGATTTCGATAATTTAGAACTTCATAGTGAGGCTTATTCATCTTTTATCTCAATACTTCCATTAGTGTCTAGAATAAGCATGGCATCAAAACTCTCTATTGACCGTTGGCTTGAAGAGATCATAAATATACCTATATCATAAAATAATTTCATGATACAATTATTGTACTTTTTTTCTTATAATGTTAATCATCATATATGTACAGTGACTCGGTGAGGTTACCACCAAATTAAGTTGTATACTCATGAGCTTGCCAAATCTATAAATCGTCATACTTCACAAACAAAGGAGTAATAAATATCAGTGGTGGCATGCTAATGAGAGACAACTGCAATTGCCACTTAGAGATGATGTATCATATTATTTGCAACCTATTTAGTCGCTCAAGAGATGTCTGACTTGCATTCCCTCTCATTGTTGATGCAGTGGACACAGCTAATGTGGCAGTTTAAATTTGTCCATGTACTGTGATGGTCAACAATAATACAGTGTACCACGAGTGGTGGAACGTCAACCAAAATCAGTGTATCCGTAATGCAAACTTTTAGAGTATCTCACAATGGATATATGTAAAGTCAATTTATTCTCCGGCACCTCATCTAAGAGTCAGCACAAGAGCATATTTTGCTTCTGAATTGACAATGGACCACCACGTTAGAAACGCTCTCAGTGCACCACATATCCACTGCCACTTTTTTATACCTTGAAATGATTGCCGCGGTTTTCACCGGGCCCTGACGATTGGCTCTCATCACTGCGGAAGATATGCATATGCAGTGGCGTAGCTACGATGTTACTCCAGGTTACAAGACTGCGTTTCCAAATTTCGAAGTGACAGCATGCAAAAAAGGGAAAGAACGGACTGCCAGTGCAGCATGCCTGGAATGATCGATCGAGTGCTGAACTGGCAGATCATCAGTTGAGTCGAGAACGCGGAATAAGGCAGCAGAGAAGTGGCCGTTACGCGGGAAAGTAATTTAATTGAAGTTTAGCTTCGGGTTGCGATGAAACGAAGCAATGCGAAAGCTCAGGTTAAAGCTGCTGCCGTGCTGCGCGCTTAGCGGCGCCGGTCCGCGGGGAACAGCTGCTGCGTGGTAAGCGATTGGCCCCCGGTCTTCTGCCCGTTCTCCAGCATCTTCTCCTCAAGTAACTACGCGGTCATGCGAATGGGCCCGCTGCATGGCTAGCTAGCTGTGGGCCATCTAGAATGTCTACACCCGAAATGTCTTATTTATGCGTGCGTACAATGATTGAGTTTGTATCTGCTGGCAAGTGACAGGTGTGTGGTTCTTGGGTGTGAAATTTGATGTGTCGCAAGTACTCGTAATCGTGATGACCAAGCAAGACTGGTGCTACATGTCTTATTGTCTTGTGCGATCTTTCTCTTGAAAGGAAATCAACCGTGTTGTCTTCTGTACCCGGCCGGTGTTTTCCACAGGTTATGTTGGCTCAATCTTCTTCCAGAAGATCATTAACATCATTTAATTTCATTTGTCTAAACAAATTGAACGTCAACTTGAGCATGTCCAAAGTATAGAGTTAACATATTGAAAAAGAAATATAACAAAACGCTGCTCAATCAGACATTTGCAGTTGGCCATTACTTCCACAGTATAATTATCATGACAATTACTTACACCGCACAAACTTGAACGAACTGTGGACGTAAGCCTGAGCTAGTGCAGTAAAAATGTGAGCGCGCGTGTCACGCACCATCGCGAACAAGTTGCACACCCTAGGTTGCGGCGAGCCAGCTATCTCGCACAGCTTGCTTCCCTGATTCACCAAAACGTTTTCTTGCCCCGAAATCATGCAACTCTCCGTTGTGTCACCTATGAGACTTTCACCTCAATACTCCCTACCCATATGTGGCTCAGCCTATAAAAAGGACACCGGCTTGACCAAGTACATTCCCAGTACACAGATTCCTCAAGCTATACCGCACACAAACATACATGTAGGCACCACAAAAACCCTAGCTAGCTGGTTTCTAGCTACACCACTACTGCACGGGCTGCATGGAGAACCACCGGCGCCGGGAGGCGACGCGGCGGCTGCGCTGCCTGCTCGCCCTCGCCGGCGACTACCTCAAGTACCTCTTCATGAGGCGGCGCCGGCTCATGCACAAGGTGGCGCGCAAGGCCCTCGCGCTCGTCCACCACGGCGACCGCAAGAACCGCCCCTGGCCGCGGCGCGCCATCATGGAGTACGAGTTCTCCTGCGCCGACAGCCCGAGCCCGGCGTTCCTCGCCGCCAAGAGGCTGCTGCGGTCGCGGCTGATCAGGAGCGGCGGCGCGGCGGCCGCCGGCGCAGTGTTCTCCTGCTTCGGCTCCTTTAGAGCTGGTTCGTCGACGCGCGAGACGATGGCTGCGGAGGCAAACTCGTCGTCTGCGGAGGAAGAAGATGACGAGGAGGTGGAGACGACGGATGACGACGAGGGAGAGGAGGAAGAAGAAGATCAGGTGCTGGTTGCCGAGGGCGGGTCGTGGCTGCAGTGCGGTGAGCTTCCTGACGTGGACGACAGGGCGGAGGAGTTCATCAACAGGTTCTACCAGCAGCTCAGGGCGCAGAGCTTCGCCGCGGTTTTCCTGCAGGGATCGCCGTGACGGCGTTTCGTACGGAGCTGAGTGTGTGTTCGTTTGAGCTCGCGACACTTGGCGCGCGCGTCATGTGTGTGAGGAGCCTTCGCTTTTGAGGGACGTGTTTGTCTGTTCGTTATAGTATTTCGGTGTACGGAGAGATGAAGTGTGTGAGCGTGAGAAAATACCTATGTTCCATGCGGAGAGTTTTAAGAATTACTTGCGGCTGCTGAGTTTGCAAACGAGTGTAGTGCTGTGTGTACATACGCATGAACGTTGGTGTATGAAAAATGATCGAGTTAATATTAAATAAATACTCCCTCGGTACGAACAAGAGTGATATTCTAGATTTAACTGAATCTAACGATACTTATTTGGCATCACAAGTGTTTGGTACTTTTTTTACATAAGTTTACTCAAGCTTAAAATAGTTGGTTTATGACTAGGCTAGAATGCCATTTAATTTTTTGGGTGATAGTAAAATGATAGCCCGCGTTCTTTTACGCATGAGTTTTTTATTTGGATGTCTGTGGTAACTGTTCATAAGTGTATCTGACCATCTATACACCATACTCTCTCTCTCTCTCTCTCTCCGTCCCTTTATATAAGGGATCCTAGCAGAGACAAAAATATTCTTCGGATTTACTATTTCATATCGGTACTGAAGAGGATCCTAATCAGACGATATGTGGAAAGTGATTAGCTGTATTTGATCATATGTTTAATTTACCATTTCCTATTCCGATGACAATTGACCAAGGGGACAAAGGATATATAGGATCATCCATTATACAAGGGGAAAACCGAAAAGGCATCATGTACTACTGCTCACGTCGCTGCTGGCCCAAGCCATGCTTTGCTGATGAAGCAACTGACGGACATGCTATTTCCCGAATGATTTTTTTGCTTCTTCTAAAAAAACGAGAATGACATGCTATTTCCCGAATGATTTTTTGCTTCTTCTAAAAAAAGAGAATGACATGCTATTTCCCGAATGATTTTTTGCTGCTTCAACATTCTCTTTTTTTTAGAAGCAGCAGCAAAAAATCATTCGGGAAATAGCATGTCCGTCAGTTTTTATCACGGTTCACATGAGACGTGGATTCATTTGATGGGCTATCAGACATGGATGGGCTTCGCGTGATTAAGGGCCGGTTTAGCCCCTGCAGCCAGGTTGCAGGTTGGCATGATGAGTTAGTTGATGACAACTCGGGAGTCAAAAGACCTTTGTTGCAAACATTTTTGCTAGAAGCTTACACCAATTTTTAAATCGTGGCAAGGTACAAAAAAAATTTATACACTCCACTCAGATGTGTAATTACAAGGCATAGCCTTAGCATATATATATATATACTACCTCTGTTTTTATTTACTTGACATTTAGGACACATGATTTACACTAATTTTAGTGCAAAATTCTTGTCCTGAATGTCATCTAATAGAAACGGAACATGTCCCAGATCACAAGAATTAGTTAAAAAGAGAGAGAGAGAGAGAGAGAGAGAGAGAGAGAGAGAGAGAGAGAGAGAGAGAGAGAGAGAGAGAAGAAGAAGAATGCGTTACAAGACAGCCTATATGAAACTGTGTCAGGCCACAAGATTTTGCCAATCTCAGGTAGACGTGGTTGGGAGCTGCTAGTCATGAGAATCTCAGGAGCGATGGATGCAACCCTTTGGCGTACTCATACTCGGGCAGTTTCTCGGGATCCTAATAGTTTTGGACAAAAGTGATTTTCATTTCTGAGCATCCTAGCAATTGCATGCATGGATGCAATGCCAGTTTACACGAAATGTCACGGATCAGCTCTTGGTCTAATTAAGCGGGCTGGCTCCTGAACTTTTAGGTTCAATATGTAGACGCGATTCGAGCTTTAACGACACTCGTTCCTTGCACATCTACTAGAAGATGTTGACAAATGACGAAATGAAGAACGTAGCAATTTACAGAGGCGGCAGCACTCAAATAGCAAATTACACTGCATCATGAAACATGTATGCATGTGTTCGCTCACGCCAGTCCCTTTCAGCCAGCACACTCAGTGTTCGCTCACGCCAGTCCCTTTCAGCCAGCACACTCAGACTCAGCTGTTACTTGGCTACATACTACCGGAGAAAGTCCCGGCAAATTTCCACGCGCGTCTCAAATAGTAATTTAGTCGGCCAATGTACACTGTGTCACTGTGAACGCACTGAAGCTATTGTGTGCTGCTACTGGGGAAAAATTAGTCCGACACTGATCACCTCTCGATGGTGATAGTATTGTTACTATAAGAAAAAAATAAGATCTACATACGTGGTGAAAGAGACTTTTATTGATAGATAAACTACTGCCACTACGTGTGCCGTCTGACATCGCTGACTTGCTTAAGTGTGTAAACCTTGTCTTCGGCCCTTCAGCAGGAGTTTAAAACGATGTGCAAATAAGCTTGAAATAAATAGCAGGTGATAACAAATTAAAGAGGAGAAAAGGATAATAGAATCAATTTCTTTTAGAAAAAATGTAACAAATAATATTTTATATAATGAAAGCACTAAAAAATACTGATGTCAGTGTTGTATTAGCTTATTAGACACATGTTCAGGGGTTCAGCCAATTTTCCTAATGCCTTATATGGTTCTTCTTTTTATCTCTTGAGATTTTTGGGGTTTTTTTTTCTAGGATTTTGATGGTATCCGCATGGAGCACAAACACAAATTGAGTGATACGCTTAAGCTAGCAACGAAAACATGTACAGTCTCCTTTGAATTCCCTTCCTGTGGTGTTTAATCGTTGGAACATTTTAATGATCAGAACCTAAACAATTCGAGGAAACTAGCAGCCTGTCACATCAACATTATGCAAGGAACCTCGCTTTCTCCCCTTCCAGGAAATTGACCATGCAATGGTACGGAACTCATAGTCTGAAAGAATGCTGCCGTCACGTTAATGTTCCGCCCCTTTTCCAAACGCCGCTCCTTCCACCTGAAGCTTTCTACTCTTAGCTCTAAACTCTACAAATACTACCTGGATTGCTAATCAATTACTTACTCCAGCTCAACTGTCATTAGTTGAACACACATTGTTCGCCACTGCATTCTTGATCCACTTTTTCGTTCCTGTTTTTCCTGACCCAACAATGAAGGTGCAGAGGCAACTGTCGATGCCAAAGCTATCCAACGCCGCGAGGGACCTCCTCGTGTTCATGGCACGGACGAAGCTGCCTCTGCTTGCCGTCGGCTCAGCCGTCGTGGCGAAGTGCCGGGAGCTTTGGGAACGCCTCATCACCCGCGGCGGCTCGCGCGCTCGTCGCGCTGACGACGACTACTTCAGATGGAGCTACGAGTTCTCGTGCACTACCACGCCGGTGAATGCTCCGGCCGTGAAGGGTTGCCGTTGCCGGCGGCGCCTGCCTCCCTGCGTCGGTGGCAGGCAAGCACGGGAGATGATGCTGGCGAGCGTCACGCCCAAGGACGAAGCGTGGTCTCCGGGGCCCGGAACGGCCGGGTACGAGATAGATTGCCTGGCCGAGGAGTTCATCAACCGCTTCCGCGAGCAGCTGAGGATGCAGGGCGTGGCATAGCTGCAGCTGCAGAGTGAGCACGAGTTTTTGTTCGTGCAACATTTGCCGTAATGATTCATAAATACGGCATATAGATGTCTTGGTATTTTATTTTATTTTTGAGAGAGATATGTCTTGGTATCTCTTTGGTGTGATGTAGTATCTGCTCTTTTTGCTGTTTGTATACGCATATGTTTAGTGGTGTGGTTTAGCTGTATTGTAGCCTTCAGACCGAATAGGGTAGAGTATGTTTGCCTGGGTCTTGTGTTAGCAGTCAACGTGTAGAGTACCCCCCTCCGTTTTATAAAGGCATCACGGTGCTACATATAGCTGCTGTTTGTGAGTATTTTGATTGCCGTACACATAAAAAAAAAGACAGCTTATATAATGGATTGTCTCTTAATCTGTCTATATGTTATTTAATTCATGCGTGAGAACATAAATCAAGGTAATCAAACGTGAATTTGATCTTGTAGACTATTTTGTTGCCGATACGAGGAATGCGTTGTAAATTACTTGTAATTTCACCAAAGAATTCTATCTTTGTGTGTTTTACATGAGATTGGATTTTGATAGCACCACTTGATAATGTTTGCACTCGTAAGTTGGTGTTAGTTTGACTGAGAAAGTAAAGGCCTCCTCTGCAAGCACATGAAAAGAAACAGAACAAAAGGGGGCCAGTCCTAATTGTACAGCATCTAGGGAGAGGCAAGAGGGCACAGGCCTCAACATGAAAAGGAAGACTACAAAACGATAGTACTAACAACCGTCTGAAACAAGCTTATTTCGTCCGGAACACAAGATGGATTCAGCTTACTCTGCTAATAACAAACTTCTCGTGAAGAAACCAACTGAAAAATGATCACCTGCAGAAGCGATTCTGATTGACTCAAGCCATGGTGGGAGCAACACAATTCAAGGAAAGCAGTGAACAATAATTCAAGGAACAAGGTCGATTCTAGCACCTGCATCCCACCGACAGGACAAACCGAACGCGAAGCCCCGCCGGTGAAGGAGCAGCTCCCGCGTTGCTGCCGGACGCGCGAATCTGGCCGCGTCCAATCTAAGCTTGAAGCCGGCTGCCGCCGACGCTCCACCACCAACGTGGACACCGCCGCCGACGCCTCCGTCAGATCCATGCCCGGAGCCCGTTGCCGCTGCATCCTTTCGTTCACTTACCGCGACTCCATCGCTGATATTTCCCCACCAAAGCAAAGGCCCGTCGTAGCAAATCCGCTTGAGCCGTCGACCGCCGGAACCAGTCGTACAACGGACATCGACCGAGCGACGGGTTCTGGGACCCTGAGCTTCCACATCGGATAATTTTGTGCTGACATGTCATCAATTAACGTATTGTAGGGTTTTTTTAAGATAATGAACGGTATTGTAGGTTCTCTAATACTTGAGATGCTAGTCTTTAAAATTTTTATCATTATACTTGTGACTCACTTTTTGATGCATCATTCTCCCTTCTCAATACATTTTATCTTTTATTTCTTATGCCCTTAATCTTTTTTACTTCTCCTTATTTCACATGCTCAGAGAGAAAACGGAGAGAGTGGAATGATAACCTTATTTTTTTATGCGCTATATTTTTTTCATTTCTCTTTGTTTTTTATGCTCAGAGCTAAAATCAAAGTACTGCAAAACAAAGAGAATATGAAAGATCACCTGTATTATTGATATAATGAAAAGCTTCCTATTTCTAGCTATCAGGTGCTTTGTATTTAGTCCCGAAGCTGCGAACTTTCCAGCTGATACCACAAAAGTCCCGTGTTGATAACGCCGCCCCATTCCAGCCGTGAGTCAGTGCCACTGCAAGTTCAGAGTCGGGAACGTTGGCGCACCGTGTTTGATTCACTACGAGTAGTCGCTGACAGTTGAGAGTTGCAAAAGGAGGCAGAATCAATGTATACGGTTTGCCGTAGAAACGTACATAAAAAAACTCATCTAGCATTAAACTCGGTGATGTTTTATTGCCGCTAAACACCGCAAAAACTCAAACGTGTCCGCTATTGCCGCAGGTCGCAACGCCGGCAAAAACTTAAAAAGAGCACCCACCCCCTTCATTTCGCGCCTCGATGGAGTGCCGATCCCAGTCGGTAGCCGGACGATGGAGAACTGTTAAAGCCACACCGAAGTGATCTAAAATTGCAATATACCCAAGTTTCCAGAATCATCAGTACAAAAGAAGCAAGGCTTATTTGTAATACCACTGAAATAAATGCAATCCTGACTTTTGATTCACTGCAATTCTTAATATTATATTCTGTCTACAAAGAACCACAGCGCACAAGGACACGATACCTTATTTAGTTTGGGGAAAAAACAATGTATCTTTAACCTGAACCTTACCTTGTAAAAACGGAAAACTCGGCATCAAAAGTATTTAAAACCGAGAAAGTTTTTGCCTCGCTAAGTTCTCTCTTCTATCTGAATAAATAAGGTAACCCCTCACTCTAAATGTTCTCATCTATAACTCCTGGCATAGTCCCACTTGGGGTGCCCAAAACTTCATAGCTTACCCGATCACTGCCCTAAGCAGACTTATGCCCTCTACCGACGGCCTCCTGGTTTCCTGCCAGCTGGAGCTTGCTCCTCCTCATCGGATTCAACATCTCCGTACTGCCAGATCCGCACTCTTTCCTTCTTCGCTTTCTCCTGGAACTGCTCCAGGTTCTGGAGAGCCGCCTTCCTCTCCCTAGTGTCCCATCTCTTGCTTCTTTCAAGCCGAGCAAGCCCTTCCTGTATACGAACACGCAGTAGGCAATAGTTAGGCATAAACATATGCATCTAGCTGCCCAAAGCATGTTACACATCATTTGTCTGTATTCAACAGCACTACTTATAAGCAGAATAGGAATGCATTTTGAATAACGCACAAACTACTAGTTTATAGAAGTAGAAAATGCTATGTAAGAGCACAATGCACAAAATGCGCAAACTCCTGAACATTGGTATATCCAGAACACTAGCAATAAGGCGATGTCCTTTTTCCCAACCTGAGCGCAAATAACGGACTACTATAACCTTTTTTCAAAAAAAAAAAGGGCTACAAACAGCATAAACAGTAGCAACGAACAAAATAATTCAAAGTACTTTCAAGGATTAAATAAATGCAGACTTGCAGAGAAAGATGGTATATTCGTATGTTCCTACTCAAATGCCAGCATTGCTTATATTAGATTGTTAATTAAAATGGTTCCATTTTTCACAATCAAATAATAGTCCTTAGGTACTCATGAAAACAGAACTGTGGCACACAAAAAAGAAAACTCAATTTTAGTGCTAAGTGGATGAGAATAAAAGCAAAAGTCAATCACACAAACCTCAAGCATTGTAGCATTTATGCTAGTTTCAGTTTCCGCATCAACAAGAGTTACATTAAGAACAGTTCCAGTTCCTTGTCCCTTAGATTTTCCACCAGAAGTATCACGCTCTTCAATCATTGCTCGGTATTGCTTAGAGCTGCTGAGCAAACATTCACTTAGATACTCTGCCGCTTCCTGACCAAAATCATCCTCTAGGTTGGGTACTTTTATGAAGGCAAGGCTGCACAGCTGAGCAAGAGCAGGAGCCGCGGAAACAGATGGGTCAGCAGGCCGGATACGATTGTATGGAACCACTTCTTGGTTGCCATAGTCAATGTAGAATACTTCAAACTTGTCATCTGGAGATTCTACAGCTCCTCGGGGTCCATTCACAATCTGCACAGGTCATGATAGGTTTTAATAATATGGAAATGCTGGAACGACAACGGAAGCTAACAAAATTTGCATATAAGCTCTAAAGCATCCGGGAATTCTTGCAGATCGGTTAATAACCGCGACAAGATAGTGGTACAATGTTTGGCACTTGGACTGACAAAAACCACTTGAATTTAAGTGGGAAGACACATGTTCAGCCAGGTAAAGCTAGACTGATATATCACATAAACTATGTGTATGCATCCACTTGCAAAGAGACTTAAGGTGATGTATGTGGAGTCATCTACTTATCCATGCAGTTTGATTTGAGTACACTTGAATCTCAAGACCATAGTCAGAATGACAACCTTTTTGAAACAGGAGGTAGTACCGAGGAAACAGACCAGACCACTGGTGATTACCAAATGCAATGTATATAGAGTTAAAGTACTATCATATGGTGGTTACACATCAACAAAAACATCCTGAGCACCCCGTGTCACGAACATCGGGTTGTACTTTACAACTCGAGATGGCAGAGGGGTTTGTTCGGAGAAAATGGAGTAACTAGTAGAGGCTAAATAGTGGATCTAAGATCTATTATAGGTACCATGAGGACGCTTGCCTAGTTAAGACTCTTATACTTCTCTAGAAAGTTAGTAACAGATAAAACATAAATGATTGAATTGCTAACAAACCAAAATTACTGTTTTGTTTACCATAGATCAACCCATGAAGATTTCGTTCGTTTCAATAAACATGTGAAGTAAATGTATGCATACCATGGCTCTGTTCCAGGAGTTGTCAAGGCTAAACTGTGCAAGGACTATCTCTCCTTTTACAGGGTTAAAAGCACCAATGACTGGTGCATCTTTCAATTTCAACGATGCAAGCTGCTGTTGAATTGAAGCTACTCTCTGATCACCCACTGTCTGAACATAAAACTTTCCACCACCAAGGACTTCGGTGACAGCAACCTGCAGTCATATATGTAAGATACTATATTTTCCCAAGAAATTCAGCATCATTTCAATTCAAATTTCTTATGAACAAACCTTAAGAATTTCCTTTTGTTTGGATTCATGTGTTGATCCATTGGAAACCTCTTCACCCTCCACATAATTCTCCCAGATCTTATCGCACAAAATTAACAAGTCAGTAGTGTTTTATCATTATCAATACTTCAAAATAATAAAAAGACAAAATGTTACCTTGAGCTTTTGTTGTTTCGCAGACTGTTCAGCTCTCATAAGGACAGAAGCATCAGGAACCCTATCCAAACCAAATGAGCTAAGCTTAGCCAACCCAGCCTCTAAGAGGACCGAAGCCATGTTGGTCTTAGACTCCCACAAAGAACCCAAGAATGTCCCTGTTCTATCAACTGCTTCAACCTCAATCTGCATAAATCACTTTAATCCATCAGAAACTAAATTGAAGATATAGGTAAATGGAAGGGATAGATAAAGCAATACCTCCACATCACGCTGCAGTACTCTTCTCCTCATCAAAGCAATAGCTTCATCTGAGTAAGGCTCGCCTTTACCAGGGCACCGAACACCAGAAAATGAGAAGGCAATGCTGCATGTTTCCTTAGGGATAGTTAGTTTGAACCGATGGCCACTGAAAACATATTCAACGATTGCAGAATGCCTTTTATTCCTCTGCAGGAAGGGAAGGAAATCTTTGGCCTTCTTTGCAGTTACCTGATTAGACATGAAGCACTAATAGGTAAACAAAGGATCACAATGACTACCAAATTGTTACTGAAGCAAGTGAGGAGGTCTGACCGTTGTTAAATCCGTTATATGCATCACAGGAGATTCTTTTCCAGAATGGACTCCTTTCTTTGCCTTCTCAGCCCGTGATTCAGCTGCTAATAAAGCATCATAATAGTGTGACCGTTCCTCATAGTCTCGGTGCTTAGATGTTTCAGCAAATCCCCGTGAGAGCAAAAGCTCAGCAACATTAACCCCAGCCTGGCTGGCTGAGCTTGGAGCAGAAGACGGGTCATCTCCATCAGCTTTAGATGCTGCACCAAGAAAAACTGAACCATAATCCAAAACTCTGGTATCAGCCGAGTTTGTTGTGGGAGTAATATTTTGGCCATCCATAGTGCTGATCCTTCTAGAGTATTCCATTTCAACAGTAACCTGAAAATTAGAGAAATAACCAACTGAATTTCAACAACTATTGCAATTTTTTGTTTCATTAATGAGTTTCACCATGCAATCATAGGCCCCTAAACGTACTTGTTTGCCAATCAATCGTGTGCGCAAGAATTCCTTCGCTTCACGAGCAAACTTTTGAGGCTTATCATCTCTACGTGGATTGCCCAACTTAGGAGCCCTAATGCTTGAGAGATTAACACGGCGTTCAGCTGAAGGACTTCCGTAAGGAGCATTATCATCAGCAACAATAATGCAATCCCCACTCACCACTTCTACTACCTGTGAAGAGAAGAAAATAAAACAAATTAATTGCGGCCACATGAATCAAGAAAAGAAAAAACTATCAGTGAGGACATAAGACACACTTTTCCAGTAAATTTTTGGTCAAGGATAGGCTTTGAGTTAGTGACTGGGGGCTTGAATCCTGTCCACATTCTAAGCTGATCCTTTTTAGCCTGAAGCTCTGCGTTCTTCAGCTTTATCTTGACTTCAACGTCAAGCATGTTAGCACTCCATTCGACATATTTTGCAAGACCCTATAATGGAATGGTTGAAACACGAGTTGTCAAAGCAAGTATATTTACAATTTTAAATAAACATGGAAAAATGAATGTTTCAAACAATATTATGACCCAAAAGAAACAACATGAATAATAAATAATCATACATTTTCAACAAGTTCAAGTGCCAAGTCCTTTGCGGTCTCCCCGTCAGAGTAATACACCGAAGCAATTATGTTACTATAACTGTCTGTTCCCTCCACCACAATACGAACCTGGGGAGTTTTGTTGAGAAAAATATCAAGATGAGTAATATGGAAGACTTTTAATTCCAAGAACATGAAGACAGAAACTTGTGGATGCTGCTTACATCTCTATTGAGAACGCGAGTCTCAGTGAAGTGCTTGGCTTCCCTTCCAAACCTATCTGGTGGAACCTCAGTGGCAGCTGCAGATGCGACGAGTCTTTGTGCTGTAGTCAGTTGTGCAGGTGTTCCCTCAGAATCTTCACCGTTTGCACCATCAGCAGTACCATCTGTTTCGGCAGCAACCACATTCGGAATCGAGGAGCGCCTCCCCATAGACGGGGCCTGCAGTTATTTCAAATCAATATTTACCATATAAAAGTAAACGATACCAGCAAATAAAGTGAGAACAAACATACCTGTACTCCAGCAACATATATCTGCACGAATTGGAAACTTGGAAGCAAGTAAACACGAACAGTGCTTCCATCACGAACTTGTTCAACAATGGCTTCCAAACTCTTGCCTTTATTAGCAACAGCAAATCCCTTTGCATCAAAACCACTTGCTTCACCAATTGCAGATGGAGGAAGATCTCTTATTGATTCTTCAGCAGCACCGGGTTCCTGAATTTTAGCAGATAAGAGAAAACAGGGTATCAAGAAAGGCATTCATTTCATGTAAATTTTTTTTAAAAAAAAAGGTTGGTCAAGGACCCCCCCCCCCCCCCCCCCCCCCCCCCCCCAAAAAAAAAAAAAAAGAAAATGCTAACCTTGCTCCAACGACCTACACCCTGTTGCTTGGCAACTTCCTCCAACCTTAGCAACTCAGAAAGGTATGGGCTTTGTTCACCCCCTTTTGGGCCTTGCTCCTTTACCTGAGTAAGAATATAAAAGAGGAAATCAGAAACACAGTTAACATAATAAAGGAAGACAAAAAAGGAAGTGAACTAGCCATTACCCTTGCCCATCCAGCAGAAACTACTGAGTAGGCGACATTCTTGTCACCAAGGTAAACAGTACCAAATTCTCGCCCAATATTAGGAGCTGTATAATCCACTCTGAAGGTGACCTCCTGTAACATAGTATAGTTTTGCATTGTCAAATAAATGGAATGTATCGGGCAAATGAGTTATAAGAGAAGAAAAGAGGAGGAGGGATCAAACTGAGCACCTTTCCGATGCAAAGCTTTCTCAGAAATTCTCTGCTTTCCCATGCAAAGGGCTCATCCACTCCACCACGACGAGCCTGGATCACCATGATGTTTTGATGTAAATAAATCAAAAATAAAGGATAAACCAACAATTAATGATGGAACAAGAAGACAATCCCCAGATGATATCAAGAAAGTAAAGAGTGCATTTTTAATTGTGAACTTTAGTAGCAGAATGCAATTAACTGATGGGAGGAATCCATGGGTAAACCTATACACTTCAATCAGCTGCCTAGTTGACCATAGAACAAACCAATGACTTCGACCAGAATCATCAGTCAAATAAAGACAGAAAATAAGATGAAATGCCAAACCATATCGTACAATTTCATTAACTGCAGACCGAGTCTTACCAGTCTTGGGGCCATAAGGTAGGAGAGGGTGATAGACTTCTCAGGCGGGATCTCTGCCTTCGTGCTTCCCATGATAAGAAGACAATCCCCAGATGTCACAGCCTTCACCTTACCCCTCAGCCATCCTGAGGCTCCTGTGTTGGACGCCATGGTAGCAGCTTATAACCTGCCATCAAACGGAAAGACAAAACCTTAGTATCAGAAAATAGGATACCCTTATGTAGTCTTGTTTCCTATCATATTGGTACCTAAATGTACATCAAAGACACATCAAATGCATGTACTTCGATTTGATCAAACAATCTCAGTTTCCGCAAAATTAGATGCCCTGTTAAAACAATTTGACTGTTTCTAAGACAACTTGCCACGGGTGCAATACCAGTATAAACAATTTTCACTTGGCAAATAAGTTAAGACAATAAACAACAAAGCTACACGTAATGAAAAAGGAAACTCGAATCGCAGCTGTAACGTCAGGAACTTAAAAAGTGCACAGGTTGTCAGTCCATGGCCTCCTATCCTAGTACTACTTTTACCCGGTGCATGAATTACTGCAAACTAGCAGGTTTCTCAAAAGGGAAACCTGGGGGAAAATTGTACCAGAAAGATTTGGCCCACCCCCACCCCTCAAATACCTGCAAGAGTCCAACCGCCCACTGCCCCCGGGAGGTCATCCAAACCCAGCCACCTTTCTGCCACGGCTAGAAAGCGCGGGCAGAATGCGCGCATATATATCCAAAATAAATCTAATCTACTTCCCGACGTCAGCACCGGTCACCGAGGCGGCCATGCAGAGCCGCGCCCGTACATGCGAGCGCAGATCTGGCACTGGCAATTCGATAACCCGCGCGATCTCACGGAATTCGGATCCCGGCGACCGGAGACGGAACAGAGCAGGCCGCGCCTCGCTGAATCAGCGGCGTGTAACGCCAGCGACGCCCCAGATCGGGCGGGGAAGAGATGCTAAACCCCCAGATCTGCGAGCCAGCCCGAACAAAACGGAACGCGCGCATCGGATCAGGAGCTCACCTGGGCTCGACGGGATCGCCCCGGCGCGGCGGAGATCGACGGCGACGCGGACAACGAGGCTAGATCTGGGCGAGCGGGCGAGAGACGCGTCCCTCCGCGAGCCTTCTGTCCGGCGTCGTCGTACCGTCCCGGCGGCGGCGAGTGGCGCCCCCTCTCGCCGGCGCGGCGGCGAGGCGAGGCGGGGGTAAGGCGGAGGTGGGAGCGCGTGAGGTTTTTGGGGTGTAGCGAGTGACGAGAGGAGAGGGGAGAGGTGTGGGGGAGAAGAGAGGTGGTTTATAGGGAGGGGCGTGACGCGGGGGCCGGGGGAGGAGGAGGAACGAGCCCAGGCCGGTATGGTTTGGGGTCCCGGTCCGCGTGCGCCCGCGTCATGGATCGGCTCGGCGAGGCTCGCTTTCACGGAGATAGGCGTCAGGTTTGTTTGGCGGGCGGCAGATCCGACGGCTGATGTGGCATGTGGAGCTGGAAAGGGAAGGCCCGCCGTGCCGGCTGGTGGCGTCCTTGTCCTGAGGACTAGCCATTCCTTTGTCCATGTTTATCCGAGCTCTTCTCCAATGCAAAGTTTCATCTCTTGTGCTACTGCAAGAAGAGATGCTCGCTTAATATTACTGTGATGACTGATGATTATTCATCTCATCCACTAGGTACAAAAAGAAAAAAAGCTAGTGCAATGGTCCATGAGACAAAGGGAGCCAAGCTACGTACCTAAAGGCGAAAGACGAGATTGTCAGCACGAGCGGGAGAAGAAGAGACATTTGGATAAAGGAAAATAAGGCAATGTCAAAAAATGCATCGTCTGAAATATACTATCCATGTAATTATGTGAGAGCATAGTTTAATAATGCTTTATCCATTATTTGTTAGGTTTATTTACCCTCGCTAAAGGTTTCTATTGTTACCACAAATGAATCAGTTATGTTGTTCTAATTGGTATGATTAGGAGTTGTAATAACAATGTTTTATGTTCACTTAATACACAGCGTCAATGACCGTAATTTTAACGGAATTGACAACAACATTATTCGCGTTTAAATACGAAAAGGATTCACTTCCGATGCGTGCTTTAAAGAGGCCTTAGCTTCTCCAATTTTGCCAAAACATTATCGTTGCGGTACGATAGTATTGATTGCGACAAGTTATCGTTTTCGGAATGTGTTTTTCAACAATAAGGATAGCAAAAGTTTATTACAAGCCAATAAAGGTTCAAACAAATCAAAAAGGGGCGATCTAAGGAATAATAAGTACCTTTTTGTGTTGAGTTTTGACTTGTTGAATTCTTGCTCTAATACCAGAAAAACAGCGTCCTTGATTCATTGTTCATCTCATACGGATTCAGATAGTTTTGATCATGGGTCTTTATCAAGAATGTGTGAAATAGACTAGGGAATTTGCTAACGTTCCAAAAGGAGAGGGTCCACAATAATGACACTATAGAATGTCAAGCTGCCACATAATAAGAAGACTTGTTTCTCTCTTTATAGTTCATTCAATAATAAGCTTTCGCTTTTTTTAATTATTTTCATCTGAAAAATGTCGGCTTAGTTACGATATTACAACTAGAAAATTTAACGGATGGATAAACTTTTGTATATGCTAAGTGCCATAGTCCTATTTTTAATGTCAAACTTTTATTTTAAAAAACCAACTGACCCTAAGTCGTTGTGTGCGTAGAGTTTATAAGTGAAACCAATCACTCATATCACACCGAAAAGCTCTATTAACATATTTTCACTGGATTTGGGAAATAATTAAAAAGATCAAATCACTAACAATTTGGCAAAGTAAATGGGAGGAGAGAAGTAAGAAAACAAAAGGATATGTATATAACAAAAATTTGTAGGTGTGGATATGGACAAACTAAATTTTGCAATGAGCATCTGAGGCCAACTATTTACAATATGCATGGGAGCCTATAACATTCTAAATTCAGTTTCTTAGTGTCTCACAAGAGAGGAACTCGTAACGTGATTCCAAGATGATGTTTTTTCGATAGGCTGGCTGAAAAACAGCCCTCGTTTTCTTAAGCAACAACCCTCATTTTTTTAACACACGCCACCACTTCTAAACTGCGAAGTTTAACTACATTATAATCAGCACAAACTCCTCGGTATTTTAACTTGAAAGGCTCTATCTAAAAGTAATATCACATCAAGCATACCATTTGTTCGGCAACTTGTGCCATGTAACAAGCGGTAACAACATGGCACCTCAGCCTCAGGCAAAGAAGATGGCCATAGCATTATTGGCCCTGTTCGGCTGCAGCCGAACACTGTAGTGAATGCTGAAGAAATAAATGCGAACACTTTAGCTGCTGAATCACAGCGCAGACATGGCGAACAAGCTGATTAGCATAAGCTCAAGACAACGTTACTACTCTGGAGTCTTCCAAGGCAGAGCAAAGGTTGACCGATCGATGGAGCCAAGGAAGAGAGGTGACCCCTGACGTATGGAAAACAAGTGGTACCGATGAGTATATAAAACTTGATATTTTGTGTTGTTACGCAGGATGCAAATTTCGTATCAAACAATTTGGGTTGACGACATGGAACCGTCATGACACAGTTAATCCATATTTTATTGACTTTAGTGCATCTTAGTAGCATAACTATACCATATTTTTTCCTTTTGACTTTTTTTTTTTTTGAGATCATTCTGACTTCCTTAGTTTTTTTTAGCACATTTTGACTTCCTTAGTTTTTTTTTGGAAAAATCTTGACTTCCTTAGTTTTTTTTTTTTGCGCAAAGTACTCCCGTGTACTGTCAGAAAAAACAAAACTAAAATGTCCTAACTGGGCCGGAAGATTGTTCAGCCCAGCTAGCCGACCCATAGAAAAAGCCCATGAGGTATCTTTCTCTCGTCTCCGTCTAGCTCACGGGTCACGGCCGCCGCTCCCTTCTCATCGCCGCCGCCGCTCTCCATGCCCTGCGGCACAAGTCCCCAGCGCTGTGCTCTTCTGTGGCTGCAGAGCAAGCGTCCGCAGCCCGCGTTTGGCACGAGCGAACCCGGAACGTGGTCCCACGCTCCCGGTGACTCTGACCCAAGCCGGGGAGGTGGACGCCGCCGGTTTACTTGCAGAAAAATACTCCATTTAAAAGCCACGGAGCGAGCAAGACAGACAGGCCGCGCGGAATGATCTCGAGATTCGCAGATCTCATTAAAGTCCTACCGCGTCGTGGCCTTCCCCACCCCTTCCACCGTTGCCACCACCCGCCGCCCCCTCCTCGCGCCCGCGCCATGTCCGACCTCCGCGCGCCCGAGCACCAGGTGGCCGGCCACCGCGCCTCCATCAACAAGCTCGGCCCGCTCGTCGACGGCGCCGGCCTCTTCTACAAGCCGCTCCAGACCGGCGACCGCGGGGAGCACGAGGCCGCCTTCTACGAGAAGTTCTCCGCGCACCCGGCCGTCCCGAGCCGCATCCGCGACGCCTTCTTCCCGGGGTTCCACGGCACGCGCCTCCTCCCTACCGCGGCGCGGCCCGACGAGCCGCACCCGCACCTCGTCCTCGACGACCTCCTCGCGGGACTCGACGCGCCCTCCGTCATCGACATCAAGATCGGCGCATGCACCTGGCCGCCGAGCTCGCCGGAGCCCTACATCGCCAAGTGCCTCGCCAAGGACCGCGGCTCCACCAGCGTCGTGCTCGGATTCCGCGTCTCCGGCGTCCGGGTCGTCGGCGCCGGGGGCGCCGTGTGGCGGCCGGAGCGGCCGGAGATCAAGGCGCTGGACACCGCCGCCGTCCGCCGCGTGCTCCGGCGCTACGTGTCGTCCGTCGCCAAAGAGGGAATGGACTGCGCGCTCGCCGCGGCCGTGTACGGCGGGGTCCTGTCGCAGCTGCGCGAGCTGAAGGCGTGGTTCGAGGAGCAGACTCTGTTCCACTTCTACTCGGCGTCGATTCTTCTGGGCTACGATGCCAATGCGGTGTCAACGGCCGGAGTTGGAGGCGGTGTGAGGGTGAAGCTGGTGGACTTTGCGCATGTCGACGATGGTGATGGTGTGATTGATCACAACTTCCTGGGCGGGCTCTGCTCATTGATCAAGTTCATCTCTGACATTGTTGACGAAACTCGTGAGAAGTCGCCTTTGGGTCCTTCTTAAGAGGAGGAGATCTTGGCATTTTGGAGCCGATAAGAAAGGTATGGCTGACCCAACATGTTTACTGTTCTTTTGGATTGTTAGATTTTGCTGCTTTATACGGATGTCAATAGTTGATATTGGTTCAAGATTATAAAGTAGATGGTGAAATTTGTTCATGGCTTAGATGTTGCATAGTGATGGGGAAGAAGATAAAGTGAATGAAAAGAATCTGACAACACTGTGGACTTGAAATTAGCAAGAAGAGACTAGAATATTGTCACTTGACCAAAAGCGAGGATGCCAAATACACTTTACAAAAGAAACAATTGATTTGCATCTGGATAAGTTAGAGGTAGATTGTGGTAGCTTTAAGCATCTCTAGAAATATTAAAGTTGAATGATGATACCTGATAAGAATATACTAGAGCACAATTGAAGGTATTTGTTCCTATATATACTGTTTACTTTAGTTTAAATGGTATGCACAATATAAAATAATTTAAGGGAATAATATAGGTCTTTTAAATTGTTGTACAATGTACGAAGCCACAGCATGTTTTTTGATTCTGAGATTATGCCTGTTGATTTTGATGCTGATAGATTTGTCCCTACAAAATTATCTGTTCTTGGACTAGAACCCTATTGAGGTTCATTAAAAATACTGAGATTTCAATCTGCCTTAGTTAAACAAGTAAGGGTCAAAAAAGGTGGATCATTGCTGCTTTTTCTCAGTAAGATGGATAAGACTTGTGTTGAGAGTATCTTGATGTCGACCTTGGTGGCTATATACCTATGATGTTGATTAAAGTAAATGCACTCATGTTCTAGTCAAAATAACTCCTACCTTTTGAGGTAATGCATGATCCATTCCATGTTGCACTTACCTGTGGGGCGGTGTCAACCCTTTTTCAATCCTTGGGCTGGCATAGATTCATCTTTTCTTACTGGATCACAAAATAGGAAATCTGACCAGTATGTTATTCTATACATTGCAGTCTTACAAAAAAAGAAAACCTTTCAGACCTTTATTTGCTCACTTTCGTAGATCCTTTTTTAGTATTAAATCTGAATAACAAAACATGACCAGTAATCGTTGCTTTGCACTAACTTAGTAGTTTAAAAAAACGAAACTAGTTGTTTATTCCTTACATGTACTGACTACTATTGTGAGCTGTTAGTTTGCATATCATGCTAGATTTAGACACCATTAGGGAATGATATAGAAACAAACAATCCATATGAAAGTTTTTGTACCATGATAAATTACTTCTCTTGGCACAGTTTAAGGGGTATCACCACCGCTTATATGTTACTAAATTAATGCCAGTTGTATTAAAACGGTGTTGGGGATGCTGATTTGCAGCAGTTAAGCTATGGTTGGTTGTCTTTTATCTTCTTTTGCTACTTTATAACGCTATTGATCTAATTTTCCTAATTAAAATTAAAAAAAAAGTAAGCTCAGGTGGTATGCACAGGCTCTGTACAAATTTTGACTTTTCGGTTGATTTGTGCTCATGAATGATAGGGCTAAGTAAGATATTCCTATCTTGTAGGTAAGTGTTTCAATCCCTTCGATGTGCTTAGTAACTCCACTGTAGTTTTAGGTAAATTTGAGACATAAGAAATCAGCGTCTCAAAAGCAAGAAGAGGCTGAAGCAAATTTATGCCCACAGTCAAGATTTTAAGTACGAGGCTCAACTAGAGATGTAAGCTGTACTGTGCACACCTGCATTATCAGATTGAGATGCTTAAGTATTTTTGCTGATTTGTTTTATTCACAGCTTTCAGTGTCTTTTTATATGTATGTTTTAAAATCGTAGTAACACTATTTATTTGAAGTTGGGGGGCAAACGAGCTACTCCATTAGCTTTCTGTTGATACAGAGCTTGGTTGTCCTGTACTGCCTCTGTTAATGAAATTTTACCTGCTACGAGTGATGAAAAGCGTATCCTATCCTATTATCTACTGCCCCTTTTATCGTTCCATGATCAGTGCTAACTCATATGGTGCTGTCTTGCAGGCCCAACATTTCGTTCTGAGAAAGGAACATCAACTCAAACTGTCGGTAATTGTCCTTCGCTGCAAACATACGGCAAGCCGTGCCTTTTTTTCGAACCCGATCTTCTGAAAACCTTTGGGGCTCGAGTACATTGGATCTGATTGCATAAAGAACAGCCACAGGTTGACACTTCTGAGTTTACCCTGATATTCGGCTCCCTTTTCTTAACCTGTTAAGCACGCAGACGCATTCAGAGTTTCAGACGTGTTGATCCGGCAACTGTACTGTACGGCGAGCCTTGCATTGTGTGCCTTTGCAAGCAATTTTTTTCATTCCTGAGGCGAGAAAGATTTCACGTCCATGTGATCCGTCAGTGCCAGCTTTGAGTAACATTCGCGCTGTGCTTCTTAGATCTCTCTGACCTGTCCCTTTCACGCTTGCCTGATTAGGTGGTTATCTTGATGACACTTGGGTGGGTGCTATTTCCCTTCTCGCAAAATTGTTGGTTCTCGCGGACCGGTGGGCTTCGTGCAGTTATGTTTTATGTGGGGTCACCTATCAGCAGCAGTGGGCACAGGTTTGGTACATGAAACCTGCGAAAATCATCGTATTTTTCTGTTTTCTAGAGAGGAATCTTTGGTTCCGTACTTCATACTGGTGGCGTTGTGAGTTTCCAGCAAGCAGTACGCGCGCATCCACTATACACATGGGCAAGGCCAAGGAATAAACTTGGTTTTAGACGTAACGCAATCTGGTTCAACGTGAGCAGAGCACTACCTCTGTTATTTGTGAAGGACGTGGAGGTGCAGGGTCACCACAGACCACCGCATCAGCAATTCTGGTCAGCTGCTAGATTCCAACAACCGAATGATGTGTTTTAGCAGCAGATAATATTTATGTTTGTGCCTTAAATCATGATCGTTAGTTCGTTACAAACAGATGAAGGAAGAGGACGAGGCCCCCACGTAAAAGCTCTGGACGAGCGGTTCATCTCTTTTCCGCCGCCATGGCAATGCCGCCAGCGCGAGCAGTTAGACGACGTTGGCTGGTTGCTCACCGGACGAGCCTTTTGCAGTCGCGTTCCAGATCCAAGCACATGGTTTCGGTGCCGTGACGTCGCGGTTCTTGGAGTTTCTCCAACTAGCCTGTTGGCACCTACAGTATGTCAAAGCTTTCGGCATGGCCGTCTGGCCCTATGCTGCGCGCTGCCGCTGCGTCGTACTTATCGCCCTCGGTTCGTCAACCTCCAGCCGAGGCTAACGAACCAACTGCTATTAATGTCCGTTTCGGATAGATTTGAGTATTGCAAGGGTGACGGATGCGATCAGATCCTTCTAAAAAAATGAATGCGATCAGACGGCATGTCGTCGAAGAGCGCACAGACACACCGCGTCACATGTTCTTGTTGGAGAATTATCTTCATTGAAGGTTGACGACTGTTCAAGCCGCCGCGAGCCGGCCAAGCTCATGGTGCTATAATGCTATTGCATAGTAGTATTTGTCATTGGCCGGCGCCCCGGTAAACTTTTTGTCCTCGGCTGGTTAAAACCTAGACACAATACTAAAATAATCTCTTTTTTTTTAATCCAACGGCTTAAACGGATCGGGCAGATTTTGAGCACACTATTTGCCCGTCGTGATCCAAACACCAGCGCAATGAGCAATTGAATGCTAGTGCTAAGAATCATGCTTTTTTTTTTTACCTCTCAATCCTGAATACAAATGTAGTATCTGTTCGTGTACATTCAAAGAGACACAACCCACTCAAACACACACGAACTCCCCTACATCTATACCCAGAAAAACAAACGCGTCCCTCAAGAGAATATTGCACGACTGTCGCCACGCGGTGAGAGGTACCAGAAAAACAAAAAGTCCTAACAGATTACAGAAGAAAGCTGGCATTAAGAAAGAGACTCCTAGGAGCCCCCAGCTCCGACGCCCGCTTGACGCGGTACCAAGCGCCAAAGCCGCCGTTGCTCGACGCGCCGCTGACCGCCATCGCCGTCGCCTATCGCGCCGCCAACCGCCACAGCTCCGACGTCGCTCAACATGCCCGCTGCTCACCGAAGCTTCAACACCAACTGCTCCTCTGCAACCCTGAACGAGCTCCCCAGAGCAGAGGTCCAGCCGACCCCCTCCTCCACCAGCTTCACCACGGCGCTGGAGAGCACCACGCCGTCGAGACGGAGAAAGCAGGGAGAAATTATTCCAAGCAGCGCGCCGACGCCTCCGCAACGCCGTCACGCCCGGACATATCTTCTTGACACCGGTGACCTTCACCGCCAGCAGCCAGCCACCAGTATGAAGAAGCACGACGCTCCTCACCGCCGTTGACCACCGTCAGAGCCGGGATCTTCCCTCAACCCTCCTCGACTCGCAAAGAGGAAGAGGCGAGCGGATCCGCCCCCAGCAGCCATCCACCGGCAAGAAGAAGCAACAAAATCCACCGCCACCAGCACCGACGCCGGCGGGGGCACCCAAGCTCCCTCCCTTTCGCAAAGGAGAAGAAAACACACCTTCACACAGCATCACCGGAGACCTCGCCGCCGACGTCGACGCCTTCGTCCCCAGATCCGCGCCGAAGACATCAACTCCGGCCAGCCACATGGAGCCGCCGGAACCCTAACTACATAGCCTAGCTAAACTACTCTACTAGAGCTAGTAGACTTTGCCGGACGACGGCTCCCCGGCCCTCCCAGCTCTCCGAGGCCCTACAGACCGCCGGAGAAGAAGGGAGAACAAGGGAAGCCGCCGCCGGAGACGGTCACCACTGAGTCGCTCGCGCTCTCCTGTAGCAGACGGAAGACGCTTCGCGAAAGCTCGACTGAGGCGGCAAGAATCATGCTTTTACCCCTCAAGTTGGGAAGATGAAATCAAGGACGGGCCGTGTTACATAATAGGCCCTAACCGACCAAGAGGGCAGGTGGGCCACAAACATCCAATAGGCCTGAGCGGAAGAGTAGCCCAGCCTGCCAACAAGCATGATGGGCCTATTTCAGTCCCGTCGTCATAATTTCATTGTGCGCGTATCAGGCTGTGGAGTGTGAAATGAAGCAGTTCATGATTTCATAACCGCGCTGATCTTTCCGAATGTAGAGTTGAACTGCCCTACTTTTGAGTGGTCGAACTTCTCGGCTTACTACCAGGAACATGATTGTACGACGTAGCGTGTGAACACCTAACGGAACACGACCATCTAGAAATATCCGAGTTTCCTTGCACGAGGCTATGTGTGAGCTCTCATGTCCTTGCACGGACACTCATTGGCGTCGTGCAGCTTCCGCGAGGAAACAATTGCGATGGGGACGAGTGACCCGTCCCCTCCGGCGTCTCGACGCGTCCAAATGTTTCTTGGACCTTAGCTATATAGCTACACACGAAAAACGAAGGGCCGTTCCGCCGTAGACGGCGACTCCTCTCGCGTCCTGATGACCTTTTTCTGGCACGAACTGTACGTTACGCCGTGCAAGAGAAACGTGTGCGACGCAGGTACCAGTTCGATCGGCTGATGCGTATGTCTCGTACGTATGATCAGTGGTACTCGGTCGATCGATCTCTCACAGTCAGCAAGTTCGGCCGCACAGATCAGAGGGGAAGGAGAGCGATGATCAGATGTACGCGCATACGTGCACAGTTAGGTCCAAATCCACCGCGTCCCTGCCGTGTATACATCAAAGTCCAGTCATCGGCTCTCGTCGGATCGATCGATCCAAAGCTGCTTTTCTGGTGGTTGGTGCCTGTCACTCTGTCAGTACAGGTCGTCCCGGCTTGACAAAACTGCGATCAACGGGATCACGCGGACACGCGCGGCCGCCGCGTGCGTGCGCATTGGTCCGCCATTGCGGTGCAACTTCTTTGCTGCAGGCTGCCAGCAAGGCGAGCACCATGAGCTGAGGATTGTCGACGCGGATGACGATAAAGCCAGCTCTGAATTTTAACATTAGCTTTTCACCGTTAGAGATGAGATGGAGATGGTCTCGCACTCTCGCTTATCCTATCTGGGAAAAGGAATCGCCAGCCGGACAGGGGCGCGCCACAAATTCTCCCGTCTGACGCGTACTTCAACTAAACAGCCAAAACGTGTCCCCAGTCATGCACATTTGAGCAGCATCAACCAGTTCCGTTCAACGATACCACGGACTGACGAACGAGCTGATGCTTTGCTCGGTGTCCTAATCGATAAATTAAAGAAAAAACGGGGTGGAGTAATAATGAATTGCCCAGGCGAATCCACCCGTGAATCCGTGATCCACGGGACAGCAAGAGCAGTTTCTTGGCTGATGGACACCACTGGCAAATAGACACGATCATGTATCAAGAACATGTGGTCGCGACAATACAAAAGATGGTCGATGTCTTGGCCGGACTGAACCTATGTGACTGGCCTGGCACGCCGAGCCCTGCCATACATCAGGAAACCGGCAACGCATATCCTTGTCTATATACTCGTATATGGTTTGTCAATGTGTTTGTGTCAGTAATCAGAACAGGCAATTAAGCAACCACTACTTATACATACACACAAGATGCTATGGTTCGGTTGATTTGTTTTATCGGCTCCATCCAAAGAGTCTAACGAGCGGATATGTTAAACCAACACTACTACTGCCTTGACTGAAATGGATTAATGTCATATACATCTGCTTACCAGTACTGATAGTCTGACCCTGACACGATGTTTACTTTAGTTAATCTGTGATATTACATGCCATACGAATGCCGCCCAACAACAACTGAAGAGCTCATACTTGTTCACGCACGGCCTGCATTCTGCACATGCGTAGATTCCTGCTATTGGGCTCGCCATTTGCTTCCGCACGGCTCGCCATCGTTTTCGCTTCCGGCACAAGCTAGTGCAATGCGCATCAGCGTGTCAGCTGCGTCGCATGGGAGACGAAGCCCTCACCGACGATCCGTCGATCTGCCCACCTCACGGCAGACACGCGTACGTGTGTGGCTTTGTCGCACTAATAACACCATGGGCTTTACAAGGGACCTGACGTTACAAGGGACCTGACGTACAGGTCCACTCAAAGTGGAAATGAATTTGAAAAATCTAGTTACCGTTTCAACAGCTCCACTCATCCAACGCCACCGAAAGAAACCCGGGCGATGGAGTCTCATCGGCAACTGATTAAAAAAAACACAGGTCTGAGAGGAAAAGGTGCTATTTTCGCGGACACGACCTTGGAATGCGCGATCCGCCGAATCTATACGCTGGCCTGCCGCGAGCGATCAAGAGAGGAGGACGTGGAGCGAGGCGTTCTTGGTGGCCGCGCACACTGGGCACGCGTCCGCGGCCGCCCCGCACCCGGCGCACAGGCACAGGTGCCGGCACGGCAGCAGCAGCACGCACGCCTCCGCCTCGCCGCACGACTTGCACGTCGTCGCCCTCGACGTCCGTGCCTCTTGGTCGGCGCCGCGATCCTCCTGCTGCTCGAAGCAGCACGACTGCGCGTCCTCGGCCTCGCCCCCCGCGCCCTCGGCGCACGGCGGCGATCGCAGGAGCTGGTCGAGCGTGGAGCGAAAGCCCGCGGCCGCGGCCTCGTGGCTCTTGGCGACGCCCTGCCACGCCTGCGCCTCGGCGCACATCTGCTGGACCTTGTGCTCGAGCTCGGCGTGGCGGCACAGCGATCGCGCCAGGTCGGCCTCCGCGTCGCGTAGCCGACGCGCGGCCGCTGTCTCCAGCGCGGACACCGCCGCTCTGACGTGCCGGCGCCGCATCTCCTGGAGCCCCGCCCGCAACCTCTCGTTCTGCACGCATTCAAGCAGAACCCAATCAAACGCTGTTCACGAGAAACAAAGCAGAGGAGTGTTGTGCGGTTATTGACTAATCAAAGCAGCTCACCTCGATCCGGATGAGCGCGTCAGTCTCGACGCTGTGGCGGTAGAGATGCGACAAGATACCTTGCGAGACCGGGGCGGCGCAGGCGGGCCGCCCACTGGTGGACGCGGCCCCAGAGCAGAGCGCCCTGCTCTGTGCGTCCGCTGCGGGCGCGAACACTTGCGGCAACGGCGGCAGAAGAGCGCGTTGGCCTTCCGCGATCAAGCCACCGGCGGCGCCCGCCACGTCGCCCATGCGCGCGCGCTTCCTCGGCACGAAGCAACCGCTGTCGTTGTTGCCGGTGAGGTCGCTGATCAACACCGTGTTGCCGCCGTGAAGCACCGGCTGCATCTCCGCCCTGCTGTGACGTAACGACACAAGTGATGAATCGACCAAGACGTGCCGGGGTAATAAATAGGAGGAGCGGTTTGGGTTGCGGAAGGAGAGGCGCGCGGGGCGCATGAGTGCAGAGGCGCGAGGCGCATGCAACGCCGCGCCGCGGGGACGAACCTGATGATGGCGCCGTGGGCGGCGTACTGCAACTGCACGGCCATAGGAGAAGGCCTACACGCGAGGACGGCAGGAAGATGGGAGGAGGCAAGCGCGGCGTCGGGCGGTGGAGTCGGTCAGTCAGGAAGGGCTGTAGGCTATAGGTTGCGAGGTTATATATGGGCGATGGATTCAGCGGTAAGGACCGGATCAAGAGGCGACAAACCGCTGATTGTTTGACGAGGCATGTCGCATCCAAGCGGCAACGCAAAATAAAAGCAGAGGGAGGCAGCGGATGGTTGGGGGTTGGGCGGTGGTTGATAGCGGGATGCGGATGCGGAAATGGTGAAGGTACGTCGGGTTCGGCACGACGACTCCTACTTTATGTGAGGAAGTTCTTGTTGTTCCCCGTGTCTTTCTCGTTTCCTCAAAAATCGTTTTCCGTCCGTTTGAAACCGAGTCAGGATAGCGTGATTTTTTTCTTCAAATCTTTCGCTCGGTTCGATGCTTCCAAGAAGTTTAATTATTCACACGAGGAGTAGGAATTGGACGTTTGGGGGTGCAGATTATCCTAGTAATTCGTAAAACTTCGAAAAGAAACTTTTTAGTGTTCATGTGGGCTCAAAATTGACCTCATATATCCAGCTCGTTCGGCTGCTCTACTTTGCAGCCGGCTGCGGCTGCAGCCCACTCACGTGGCTACAGTGCTGCTGCCAGCGGCTACAGTGTTTTCTCTCAGAAAAACAGCGCAGCGGTTACAGTAAACAGCCTGCCGAACAGATCGATCTTCCCTACTGTATGGGTTTTCTCAAAATTGCCGCATATTGGGTATTCCAAGTCCATGCACGGCATTCTCAAAAAAAAAAGTAACTGTCCTTAGAAACTTGATTATTGAAACCACTCAATGACTCAGTGGTAAGTTACACGAACTTGCACAGTACCGACCATTTCCAGGTGCAATGCTCGAGAAAAGTCCACGTATTGAAACCTACTACCATGCATGGCACTAATATTTGGCTTAGGGATAAACCTTCACCGCTGCTCCAAAGCTCTTGCTCTCTCTCGATACTTCCTACCGCTACAGTTGGGAGAGGCGAAAAGCGAGGGATTCCGGGTCGCCGCCGGCGGATCCGTCGATCTCCCTCGCCTCCGGCGGCCCTCGGGGCGTCGGGAGGCGGCGGAGATCGCGGATCTGCCGGTCGGCGGAGTAGGTCCTAGGGTAGCTGTAGGGTTAGGTCTCCCCCGGCCGTCGTCGTCGATGGCGGTGGGTGTCTTTTGGTCCTCTCTTGGCGGATCTGGTGGCGGTGGCGTCGGTGACGGCGGCGACGTCACTGGTGATGCTTGGTGGAGGGTTTGGTCTCCGGCTGGCGGCGATGAGGCGACGGCGTCGACGTCCGCGTGGATCTGGTCCTTCCGAGCTCTCCCTCGCCTCGTCGGTGCTCCGCTCTGGTGCCGGCGACGAGTTCGTGGAGGTGGGCTTCCCGTTGGTGGGGCCTCGTTTAGGAGTTTGCCGGGCCTTTCTTGCTCCCTGTTCGGCGAGGTGACGAGGGGCTCGGCTTGTCGTGTCAAGGATGCGGGAGCGGCTGCGGTTTGGCGGCAAGATGGTGGAGGAGTCGTCCTCAAGGGTCCGGCGATGGCTGCTGCTGCCGTCGGCGAGCGGCGGCTCCGGCTGGAGGGGCACGGGGCGTGGCCCCGGTCGATGGGCCTTATGCTATTGCGCATCTACTCCGACTCACTTCAAAGCGTTGGCGCGATCTCGTTTCGGCGAGGGTGGTGCTTCCTTCGGCTTCGTGTTGGTGGAGGCGGCTGGATTTGCTGGTGTCGGCTCCGGCCGGCGGTGGTGAATCTTGTTGTTGCTGTGGAGAAGAAGGCCAGGGACTTGTTTGCAATTTCTAGTTTTTCCAGGGGCCTTTTTGCTCTTTTGGTGGGACAGCTGTCCTGTATCCTTTGTAATATACCTGTGCGCGTACGCGTATTTGTACTTTTCCTTAACTTCTAATACAGGTATGTTTGATCAAAAAAAAAATATTGGCTTAGGCTAGTCCCAATGATCAATTTCATTTTGTTGTTCCAACATGCCACATCATCTAAAATGATTTGAAACCATCAAAGAAACAACTCTCTTCAATGTTAAATTTCATTTTTGTTGTTTCATAGGCAAGTCATGGTATTTAATTCTTGCATTGTGATTGGGTGGAGAGCTCATGAAATGAAACTCAATGGCTTCAATGGTGGTTTCAATGGGTTTCAAAGTTTTGGAAATAGTGCAACACTAGTTTCATCTAGATGAAACCACTTTCTTCTCTTTCTTCATAAATCTCATGCCACCTCATCATCTTTGCTTATGTGGCACCTCATTTATTGAAAATGAAACTCCCATTGGGAGTAGCCTTAGAGCAAGTTTTATGACCTCGCCCGCTGCCGGCTGCAACAGAGCGCGCAGTGCTGGTGGACCCCGCTACTATTCAATGCGCGTCAGCATGCTCAACGAATAACAGCGCGCGGGCCGCAGTGTCCTCAACCCGAAGCTTCTTTCCCCTTGCTACAGTCCCGAGCGGCGATTCAAGGGTGAACCGCGTCTTCCCCCGCCGATTCGTCGTCGCCCTTGCCTCCGGCGCCCTCGCCGGCGTTGGAGGAGAAGGGGGATCGACTGAATCGGCGGTGGGATTGGTTTCCTTCCTTGTTTCTAGTATAGCTAGTAGTTAGGGTTAGGTCTTTTGGTCCCATGGCGTCCGGCGGAGGTGAAGGTGCCGGCAGTGCGGGCGGTGGCGGCGGCGGCAAAGCCGGTGTGCCGGCGGAGCTGGTGACGGCGTCGTCTCAACCGGTATTTTCTCTTTGATGGAGGCTCATGGTGAATAAAATGGCTTTGGATGGCGGCTTGTCGATGTCCAAAGTCTTTTAGCTTCTTGTCGCGCCGTCGTGGTCGTCGAGGATGGCCGGCGGTGGTGACGATCTTTTGTGCTGGCATTCGATGTCCCGTGTTGTGGCGACCCCCGTGTTGTTCCTCGTCGACGTGCTGCTGCTCGAGATGGAGCTGCAGGCGGAGCTGGAGGCGACGCTGATGCTTCGGTGGGTATCGTGGCAGGGACGGCGATGCTTGGCTGTTTTTGTTCCGGTCGGCGACGATGGCCACCGTGAACTTTTCTTCCTCTTCCTTCTTGTCTGCTCTGCGATGAAGAAGGAAGATGGACAGTGTTTGATTCCAGCGGGCGTTGACGGCGAGCACCGCTGGGATCTGGAAGTTTCGCCGTTGGATGTTCGAGTTTTCGCAGGTACCTCTCACGCCTGGAGACACAAAGGGAATGCGACGTCCCTCGTCGCGCATCGGCGCCTGATGGTTCTGATGATCTCTCGATGGACGCGATTTGCTTTGCTGGGTATAGATGTAGGGATGTTTGTGTGCGTTGAAGTGCGTCAGTGTGAGTCGGCGTGTTTTACGTGTACGAACAGATACTACATTTATATTCAAATTTGAGAGGTTCAAAAAAAAAAAAACAGCGCGCGCAGCAGGTATCCGCCCGCTCAAGCGGGCGTCTCACGAACCACCCGTTCCTTTCTCTCTCCTGTTTTCTCTCTCTTTTTCATTGGTTTTCGCCTGCTCAATGATGCTTAAGCCAGCTTCAATGAAAAGTTTCATTGCATTACTACCAAGACTAAATTTTTGGTAAACGAGCCAGCTGAGTTTTATTGGGATGAAACTCCTCTCTATTCTTATGAAACTCCACCTTCTCTTTCCTCGTAAAATTGCTGACGTGGTATAAATTTTAATGCTTATGAAACTCATTATGAAATCCCATTGAGACTGGCCTTATAATACTTGCTCTTACCCACGTATTCATCGGAAATTTGATGGCTTAATTAATTAACAGAAGTTAGCAGCAGCAGCCAAAAGGAGGAGGCTTTCAACGGCCCTTTGTGGCCTACATGGGTTGTAGTGCCGTTGCATGCATCCACCGCGTAGAATTTGTGCCTTCCCCAGTTGATGCGCAGAGTGGCAGATCGATATATAGAGCAATGAGCTGTGTAGATCGTAGTGAGCTCCTGTAAGATCAGCTACGTACGTCCCTTTTTCTTTCTGCACGGGAGTATCCAGAGCATACACGTACTACCGAGCCATTTCCACCCTTACATAAGTAGTACGTGGTACGAGCGTAGAAGCACACTTGTGAAAAAAACGAAACCACCCCATGGTACGCAGTACGTTGCCGCGAGAGCTTCGTTTAGTTTACATCCTAGTATAGGAATACGTCCCGATCCGATCCCATCCACGGCATCGATCGTTCGTATAGCCATGCCAACTCCCAGTACACCCGCGCATGGCACGCGTCATGTCACCATCCTCTCCAAGTCTCCAGTCTCCACGGCGCGAGTGGACGTAACAACAGTACTGTACCGCTCCCGACGGCGACGGCGCGTACATGCTTGCACACTGAAGGACCGAGAAGGCGACCAGAGGGGGGGTGAATGGGAGCCGATAAAAATTCTTGCAAAGAATTCGGCCTATGTCCCAACCCGCCTCAAGAATGATAACCAAGATCACACACACACATGAGGGGTGTTGTGCTGACTCTAGGAGTGATCAAAGATGATGTAGGAATACTTGCGGAAGCAAAACAAGCGAACACGCACTCCACGAGATAGACCGATGAAAATCCAACCGAGACCTTCCACCGGATAGTCCGGTAACCTGTCGGATACTCCGGTATCGGATACTCCGGTGAGGTGTCGGATACTCCGGTCGGATACCAGGTCCGGATACTCCGGTAGGGTGCCGGATACTCCGAAGGTATCAGGTCCGGATACTCCGGTAATGTGTCGGATAGTCCGATCGGGTACCAGGTCCGGATACTCCGGTACTCGGTCGGATACTCCGGTAGGCGATGAACAGCAAGAACAAAAACGCGCGACCGGTTTGCTCCAAAATCCGAAACCCAATCAAACGACCTCCAAAAATCACCAAACTTGAACCCTAGGTGCGTGACAAGATTGGGAACCTCATCCAAGTGGATCCATACCAAAAACCCAACCAAATCCCCTCGAATTTCAGATCACGTGCAAGAACAAGGGTTTGGTCAAACTTAGACGAAATCCACAAATTCGAGGTACTCGTGGGGAGATCTTGAACGAGATCACTCAAGGCATGTTCCCACACACCCTAGCACCGAATCCATCCAAGAAAACCATCCCAAATCGCAGCCAAAAAGGAGATCGAAAAATCACCCGAAAATAGCTCCGAAAATGAGGAAAAGATAAATTCGGGAATAAGATGGGGAGGAAGAACAAGAGCACAAGATTGATTCAAACAAACATCATCCCATTGATTCAATCATGAAATCCATAGGTACAAAGCTAGGGCGCCGCCCTCTTCCTCCCTCTCTTGTTGAAAGTTGAAGATACAAGCTCTCACCTTGTTCCCTCTCCTCTCATCTCTCTCTAGCTCTCCCCTAGCTAGTCCTATCCTCTAGATGCAAATGACTTGGTCCCTCAAGGCTCAAGGTGGCCAGCCAACTCCACCTCCCTATATGGGCATTTTCTCTTTCCTAACTTACCCCTAAGGTATTACATACTCCCACCTACCACTAGGGCAAAATCGTCCAACTCTTTTTCCTTCGCCCGAACGCCATCGGGCCCTTCACGACTTCGCTTCGCCTCGACGCAACCTTTGCGATGGTGCCACGTACACCACCATGCGCCGCGCCGGTTTTGAGGCCCAAACCGGGAAACCGTCCGCCCGCCGGTTTTGAGGCATAAACCGGGAAACCACCTCGATGTCGACGCGTGTCACCTCGTCCCGCGAACCTTGCCATCAAGTCTTCTCGTCCCAGCCCGTCGGGACCCATCACTTGACTCGGCCTCCCGTTCGCCTTTTGACTTGGTCAACCCGCCGTCTTCATCACCTCCACGGTTTTGAGGCCAAACCGCGAAACCCTCCGTGCTTCTTGTCCGCCACGTGTACGGTGTGGATCACCCTTGACCTCATCCGGCCTCTCGATCGCCTGGACCCAAGCCCCGCTTGTTCCTCCCGATCCTCTCGCCGTTGACCATCAAGTTGACTCTATTGACCTACACATCATTAGACAAGCAAACACATTTCTCCATCTCCTCCATACTTCCCATCACCTTCACCAACTCCGGTTAGCCATAAACATAATCAATATACATGCTCATGCAAACCTCAAGTTCTCACATTTCAAACTCGAACCCTATGTCAACTCAAACTAAGTCGTTGTCAATTACTCATCACATCATGAACCATGGCACATCTCAACATGGTTCCTCACACACAGTGCGCAAGGTCAACGTACGCACGAAGACGACGTATTAGCCCATCCCATCATCAACGAACAAGCGGCGGCAGCCACGATGGCTGGCGCTGCTCGATCGGAGCACAGCATGACACGTTATTGGTTCGAGTGAGATTGCGTTTGCCTGGCTCTGGCTGTTCTACCGGTCGGACGTGGCCGGCGACACCACCGGCGATCCATCGAGAGAGAAGCCCAGCCGCGTGCTTGCTTGACCGGCCGGTGCACGTAAGCCCGGTGCCGTGGTGCTGTGTAACGAATCCATCCACGCTCTGCGATCGATCGGATCGCTAGCACAGTAGCACTGTGGCGCGGGAGATATCAAAGCCAATGTTCGTGATGCCGCCACCACTGCCCACGGGTCAACGGATGAGTGCGAATGAACGAGCGACGTCTCGGTCGTCGGTCCATTATATGGCAACTGCATGCCTTGTCGGCCGGCGTGCTGTCTAAACCGTGCATCGCGCCCATTGATGGGCCGGGAGCAATGTCGATCAAATGACATACTAGTATTTTCTTGGTGGGCCGGGGACCCCAGGTTGATCTACACAGCCAAGTGGTACAGCAACATTCGCTAAAAAAAAAAGGTACAGCAACAGGCAACAGCTGCCCCTATATACTCCTTCCGTCCCAAAATACTTGGCATTCTAGCCAAGTCAAGTTTTCTCAAAATACTTGGCATTCTCACTTCCCGAAACACCTTTATCTCTTCCCAATACACCTCTATCTCTATCTCTCTCCTCCTCGTTTTCTGCGCACCTACCTTATTCCTCTTCTCCTTAATCTCTGTGCCGGGGCTACAATGCCAACTATAGTGGGGCGGAGGGAGTAGCATTTTACGGTACTCGATCGAGGCAGGTAACTAGCCGTGCGCTCTGCTCACAGTCACAGCCACCGTTGCTTTCGCTGTGCATGCATGCTGTGATGCGTCCATCCAGAGCTCCACAGCTCCCTACTGACTTCCAGAGCGCGTGTGCCGTGTGCGTGCATGAATTCCGTCGTGTGTGCAACATCATTGCGACCGACTAGTACCTGCACGTCTCCCTGGCAAGCATATACAGATACAGGAGTACGGAGCACCTTTTTCTTTTCACTTTTATCGTCCTGCGCGTGCACGAATGCATGGGAACAGGAGGCGGCAGGAGCTCGGGCTGCGGACTAACAGAAGAGTCGTAGTACTGCCATCACCAATTGCGCGGCTCAGGTCACTGGCAGCAACAAGAGCAGCTGCAGTAAAATAAAAGTACTCCTACCAGTACCAGCAGATGTACTACCACGGCGCAGGTCTCCTCGAAAAGCAAAGATGACGAGAAAGCAAAGATGACGAGGAAAGGAAAGGGCTGCAAAACTGCGCCTGTCGCCATATCACATGAAAGCTGAAGAAAGCTGTGCTCTCTATACGGCCACAGTGGCTGCTAGGCTACTAGCAGCCGTACGTGCACGAGCAGATTCGGTCGGATCTCGCCGCGCACGCGCAGGGGCAGCCACCGGCACGGGCGGCCTGTCCGCACGAACGCACGCGTGCGTCGTGGACCGGCACGGGCGGCCTGTCCGCACGAACGCACGCGTGCGTCGTGGTGCTTGTTGTAAGCTGTGCCGCGATGGCGTCCCGTACCTGTGATCTCTTCTCCCCGGCGGGCGCGCCTTTCGCTTCGAGCGCCGTGTTGGTGGCCACCTTTTGGCGGAGGTAGTGATTGGATCGATTGAGCTCGATCTGCGGAGATCGCGTGGTTAAAGATGACATGGCCGGCAGTCGCGGTTGTCCGGGCTCCGGAGCATGCAGAACGGTGACTAAGGGTGCGTTCGTTGCACTCCTCTCTAAAGTTTAGACCTGTCACATCAAAGAGAATCTTACTATTTAAGAATATTTTTATTTATTTAATGACAAAACCTATGTCACGACCCCCCTCTAAATCGCGAGACGAATCTAATGAGCCTAATTCTATGTTTCTCTACGTGATGCTACAGTAACCATCGTCTAATCACTGCTTAATTACCCTTATTAGATTCGTCTCGCGAATTCGAACGGAGTCCTGAAATTAGTTTTGTAATGAAACTTTATTTACAATCACAATATTTGTTGCAAAAACTCTCTAAAATTTAGACCCCATGCAATGAACACACCCTAAAATATAGAGAGAGCTATAGCTACTACTAGATCATGGAGTCAGAACAACATCCCTGGCACGAAATCCCGAATCTAGGCTGGGATGCACGATAGGCATCATGGAGTACTATCGCAATGTAATGAGGGCCGGCCGGGTCGCCTCAGCTGCTGGCTGCTCCACGTATTGACCAGCTGATGTACGTAAGCATGCATCCGAATTTCCAGCTTAATTTACTTTTGCACCTCCTGGGCCTGGCATGTCTATTGCTTTCATCACCATAGTCCGGCCATTAGTACCCTGCGCGCACCACAGTTAGCTGCGCCGTGCACTTGATCAAATTAAGCAGCTGCCGGTTCTCCCTTGCTGTCGCGTCTCTTTCTCGTAGTATGATTTGTCCGAGGAGTGCGCGTGGATGGATGGGCCACCAATGCATACCGTGGAGTATATGAGATGTCTCTCGATCTGGTGCCCGACCAGCCGGGAATTAAGCTAGCTAGCGTAGCACCTTAAACGTGCTTTGGGAGTTTCCAGTGCGAAACGGGTGTTCATGGGGACCAAGCACCGAACAGGGTGGTGAACGGTTGCCGCAGGCACTTGAATGCCAGATACCAATATGCGTTCGTTGCGCTTTCTTGCCAGGCCGGACACTCCTTACACAGAATCTCTACCTATCTAAACCGTGTGCGGTTTCTCGGCCTCTGATTGGTCGGGTTACTGTTCATTCTTCTCCACCGTCGATTTGCAGATCAACGATCCTACGCTTTCGTCCTTGGTGAGAATCGAGAAGCTTCAAGCTTCTTCTCCAGCAGCCCCGGCGCGTCGGGGAGGCCCCTTCCTCCTCCTCCTCCTCCCCGCCGCGCGCGACGCCACCGCGGCGCCCCTTCCTCCTCCTCCTCCTCCCCCTACCCCCCCGCTCGCGGCGCCGCCGGCGACCTCACCCGCGCATGCCGCACCGCCGCCCCCCTTCCTTCCTCCTCCTCCTCCCCCCCCCCCCCCCCCCGTATGCGGGCCGCGCCGCCGCTCCCCTTCCTCCACCACCGTCGATTTGCAGATCAACGATCCTACGCTTTCGTCCTTGGTGAGAATCGAGAAGCTTCAAGCTTCTTCTCCAGCAGCCCCGGGCGCGTCGGGGGAGGCCCCTTCCTCCTCCTCCTCCTCCCCGCCGCGCGCGACGCCACCGCGGCGCCCCTCCTCTCCTCCTCCTCCCCCGACCCCCCCTCGCGCGGCGCCGCCGCGACCTCACCCGGCGCAGGGCCGCACCTCCGCCCCCCTTCCTCCCTCCTCCTCCTCCTCCCCTCCCCCCCCCCCCCCCCCGTATTCGGGCCGCGCCGCCGCTCCCCTTCCTCCTCCTCCCCCGGCGGCCCAGGCAGGGGCCGCACCGCCGCCCCCTTCCTCCTCCTCGCCCCTCGCGCGAGCCGCCGCCGCCGCCCCCCCCCCGCCCCCTCACCCTCGCAGGGGCGCACTGCCACTGTGTTATCTGGCCCGGCATGGTCAGCCTCGACGGCGAGCCGCACCCCACCCTAGCAACCTTGCTCCGCCCTGCTGCGCTCCGCTGGTCATTCTACTACCCTACAAACACACTCGTCCGTCCTGCCGCGAAGATGGCCAAGCAGCGGGGACGGGAAGACAGTGCGGGGAAGATGCTGCCATGGCGAGCTGGGTCAGTTGGCTCGATAACTTTGCTACTCTTCTGCAGTCTCGCAAGCCATGGCCATGCACGCTACCTGTTTGTAGAAATGCCTCACAGGCGTTATGTTTGCTGTCCATCAACATACGTAGTTAGCATTTTCTTCTCTTAGTATTTCACTAAGCAAATCATATTAAGATATAACTAATAAAGTATATCAAAACACATATGAGTGATTTTAGATTGTAGGCTGCGAAAGCACGAGTATATAATGATGCACAGTCAATTGCTAACAATCATAGCAAATACCTATACAAAAATTAGACATATATATCTTGATTCAAAATATATTTAGTTTGACAAGAGGGATCTACAGTTTCTATTTTTGCTCGGAGATTCTTTCTATTAAAATTTAACCCAAGTGAAGAGATGCTAAAGTGATATATCTTAACAATATGATTGTTACCCCAAAAAAAAAAAACAGTATGATTTCGTACAACCTGGTGCAGAGAAGTGTTCTAATTGTCATGTTCGTGCTATCACCTTAGGACACTTCTAATCTGGTGTTCTAAGTGTTCTACAATCTGCGCACCAAACATGTGCTTTTCACCATTGAGGCAACAGATAAACCATACCTTTGACTTTCTATGCCTTTCTCTATATACAGTTGGGAAGCAATAAGCAAAGATACAGAATGCCAACATCCTATTGGACACAATCACTTTAGTTATTAGATTATTGTAACATAACAGAATTTCCATTTGTTTCAGATATAACAAGTTCAGATGTGCTGTGTTACTTATACAACTACACTCAGTTCAAGATATATGTCTTCATTACAACAAATGATAATTCACAAAGTTGTGCTCTTTCTAATTGGATAGTAAATTGCAAAATTGTTTGCCAATCAGCCTCCACCATTCTATAAGATATTTTTATAGCTTACTGTTCACTCTCAGGAAATGCATTTGGAAATGAAGAGTGCTTGAAACAGCCTAAACAACTTTCAATCAATAAATTTGCATGGTTATTATAGATTAGTTCCACTATACTGAATTTTGCTTTCTCTAGATTAGTTGCATGGCCCTGTCTCCTTTCCTGAGATCCCGAGTAATTGCCTGTTCCTTTACTGATGATGAAGTTTTATGCAGAAACTGTAAACAAAATGGCCCGGATGTCCTCTGAGGACATTGTATTGTGCCTTCTTATCGCTGGACAGCCAACGAAACCTTCACAGCGATGAGCCAAAAAGAGAAGCGAGTGCTACTCAATATGTTCATGTCAAGTCTTATACATATACTAATCAACTACTCATTATTTGTTTCATACTGTTACAACCCTAGGTGCTAAGACGTCCATGAATAAAAACTGCAGTGATCAATCTAGGTATATTTCAATTTTCATTCCGCTTTCGATTTCAATTCTAACGAGATCCTATTCATGTACAGAGGTAAAACAACAAGTTGTAACATAAGAACTTTTTTATCTATATAAAGTGGTAAATACGTTACCACTGCTAAATGTGCTCCTTTTGTGTTTGAAGAAAGCAAGTTTTAATTTATGCATCTACTAGCAAATGCCAACAATTATTTTAATAAAACGTGAAGACCCAGTTGTTACTGAAAATAAAGCACTATGAATATTACCTAGCCAGAGCCATGCACTTATATCTTAAAAGTACTACTATGATCTGAGGCAAAATTCTTTACTACTAATTCCTCCACCATATCGTAGATGAGAATTGGCCAGCCACTCTATGGTGGTCAAATTTGCTAAAGACATCCTAGATAAGCTTTAAGCATTTAGGGTTTATAATTTATTGCCAATATTTCTCTGTACCAGTATTAGCCTCTATCAATTGCAGGCAGAGGAAATAGGGAAACGCTGGCCTATGACAGAGAAATATCTCGCCGCAACATGCAGCGAAACAAGAACATCAAACTAGCCTGGTCCATTCGCCGACTTTGGGAATTCCACCTGACATAGTTAATTTCTCCTTTCAGTTTCCCTCCTTTTCTCTCTGACACTAATCTCGATTCACTGACTGTTATGCCAACTTGACCAAAGCCTGAAATATAATCAACCATGATCCACATAAATATTCTGATGAGTTTGATACAGGTAACACCAAGAAAGCAACCTACGCGCGGCAACGCCGCGCGAGTTTTCTAGTTCGTAACTGAACCACGAGCGGTTGCTGTATCAGAATTCTCTGTACTCTATAACAAGAGGACGGCGATTGATGCCTCTTCTTCGTCTGGTTTCTTTTCTGTTGGCACGTTTTGTGCCATTGGTCACACATGCAACGGGAATGGATCTGGAATCTTCTTGACTTCTCGGATCGCGTCTCATGCACAGTGCTGTCAACACCGTTGCATAGCGTTCGTTGTCGGCATGTCTGTCAGCACATAACCCTCTGTAGACTGAAAGAAACACAGGAACATCTCGCAGACAGGTGTATGAATATGAAAACCCGGTTTCAACTTTACCATCAGAAGTGTCAAGCGAGACCATCCACGAGAACGTGATATAAGACCACACGCTGGGGAAGCAAGAATATATTAGTGGCCGCCGGTGCCGGTGTCGTAAAGGCAGGGCTCGTCGGCGTGGTCGGCCGGTCACATGTTCCGTCAGGTCAATACACACGGCACATCGTCCACCATGCTCTGTCGCAATCAGTTTCGGGGGGAATCATCCCTATACTCGATCAGGAACATGTCCATCTCAGTGGAGCCCCTCAGTCAAGTAATCCAGGACATTATCAAGGGCTCGACAAGTCGTACGACTGAAACTTAACAAATGTGAATGAGTGAAGCTGGTGCACACACATGGCTGCTAGGGTTCTTGGACCAGCAGAAGGTGTGGGCTAGCTTCGAGAGGGATAAGGAAAGCTTTGAGCGAGACAGCTGCTGCTCTTCGTCCTGACGGGGACAATAAGACTTGATCGGATTGAGCTGGTTAATCACGAAATAAATGAGATCTGAGATCTGGAAAAGGATACATACATGGGTGCACATTGATCGACTGCTTTATTTAGGTGTCCTTTTTATGGCATTAGGATACAATCAGATGATACAGTATGTTTGACAGTGAGATTGTTGTCCATGGAGCACGCCCAGTGTGGCCGATACCACTCAATGTCAGATGAGGTATCTGTTTGATCTAACAAACATTTTAAAGTGGGCATCTATCTAACTTGGTATTGATTAAGATTGCAACCTAAATTGCAAATATCATTGTTATCATCGCTTTGTCAGAAAGATATGTAGTAGGAGGCCTAATAGGTATCAAATCTGAATTTCAGAAGGAAACATATCGTGCAAATTATCATAAACTAAGTGTCCAGTCAACACTATGGTACCATTTATCAAGGACAATACTCTCCTTTGCTTTCATATTACGACTCCACGTCTCCACAAAATGTAGTATAGTACTTGTCATACGTAACCAACAAAAACTGCTTTGCTATAAAATACCAACTACTGAAATATTAATGGCCGTTTAGCTTACTGTTTCCTCTGCCTGAAGAATTTCGTTGACACGCATGCCGACTTTGAACGCTGGGGAACTGAGAATACAGAACCGATAGCTGGTTCAACGATCTTGAACTGCATTCTGCTGCACATGACGCGATACTGAGATGGAGAGAACATTTCAAAGTCAATTCTTGATCCGAACACTGACCACCATCTCCTTATTATATGATGTTACTACTATAGCAGCCACAGCATGTTACTTGGTTCATGACTGACCCATCTTTCTTCAGAAACTAGAGTAAGGGATCCATTTAGTTTGGAAGCTAATGAGTAATGATTAGGAGAGCATCCGAAGTGAATAACAGCCTGAACGAGAAACTGAAGCTGGGGATGGAGACTGGAGTCATCGATAATGCATTTGTAGACTGCAGGGTATGCACTGAGCTTTAGTCAGTCAGTCTACAGATTTGATTATTGCGTTTCTGACTTGGAATTTGAGTCTTTGCTGTTCCAGTCACGGGGTAATCTTGTGGTCACTGGTCATGAGCAATGAAGAGAAGGTCAGTAGAGATGTCAACACATACCATCTCTATCTCTATATCTCTAAAACGCGTGCGTTTTCTCGTAAAAGAGCCACGCCACGTCACATTTTGATTCTCCACCGTCGGATCCCCTCCCTGAGAAATCCAGGGTATGGGCCTCTGGAAGTCTTGCGTCTAGGTCCTTCACGAAACATCTATTGTTTTCCGGTCCTCCCACCACCCCTCAGCGTACTTTGCATTGAGATCCTTCCAGAACTATCATTTTGTCTCCGGTCCTCCCACCAGCCCCCTATGCGTATTTTGTCTTTAGAACCTTCAAACTCTTCTATTTCGCCATAGATATAGATCCTTCCACCATTGTCTAGAACTTACATCTAGCTCCTTCAAGAATCGTATTTGATATTTTGGGTCCTCTCAGCATTGATTAGCAAAGTAACTTTGACATATGACCAATAAATAGTTGAGTATATTGTGTAAACAATGTAATACCAAAAATATACAATAAAATTTATTTATATTGCTATCCATTATTATAGAGATTGGAGTAATCCTTTGGAATAGAATATAGTTTTTTATTTGCAAGTATGAAAAAAATGATTATTTACACATTGTTGTGATAAATTAAGATACGAAATCATAAACCAAAAAATTAATTTCTTCAAAAACCAAAATATTAAAATTTGGGCTTATCATTTTTTTTTAGTTTCAGCATTTTTTCATCTTTCAAAATTACACAAAAATGTTCGTTTAAAATATATGTATAATTTGTGCAATTTTGAAGGACAAAAAAAATGTTGAAACTAAAAAATATAATAAACCGAAATTTTTAGTTTTTTTTCAAGCTAGGGGTAAAATGGTCGTTTTACCTTGCACTTCACACCGTTACCACCTAAATCTAACGGAAGGGAGGAATCAAAAGTTGCTTCTGATCCTTATAAGGAAGTTCAATTCATTTTGGGCCATAGAAGGAAGCACAAGATTTTTGGGGCCATAGGAATTTTCTCTAATATAACTGACCATAAATGTTAGGATGCCATGATGTCAACAAACAAGCCCGTTGACTCATACGTGTATCTACACGTTGACGCTCTATTTGCACACATGTACATATAAACTGTCTCTTTGATTGTTAGGTTCCAATCAAGAAAAATCCATTTCTTTATCGCATCAATTTATGTCATGTCAACTATAAATAATTTATCTAGAAATCCACATTACTTATGTACCAAAAATATATATTTTCCTTTGATGCTTCAATTATATTAATTTTAAATTCTTAAAAATGACAAAAGGAAGTATCAAGACTCTCACGTTCTTTGTACCATGCAAAAGTTTGTTTTACATCTAATTTTGAATGAAAAATCTACCTTTAATATATGAATTCCAACCACTGTTTACTAATAATATAACTATTAAGAAATAAATATTTTTGTTACATGTCTCACCTTTCAAGAAATGTGGTTAGAGCATCCTTTCCATCTCACCTATATTGTTTTGTCATAGACTTTATCACGACTTTTCTAAGTCCAATAAAAAATATTTCTTCTCGCATGAAAACTCCTAGATCTAACACCATAAATTTAATCTCATATTCAACTTAAAATTGTAATACGATACAACTGTTTCCTCCTACAATTCTTATGTAATTAGAACATCGTATAAACAAAGAGCACATCGTATTTGTGATGAAGAATTTATGGCCAATACGGTAACTGGTAGTTTACATGAACTTTTCCACTGTATCGCTACTATGGCACTAAACATGTAAGATGGGTATTTGTCCTTAATTTTCTCTTTGCAGATTGGAATCATTTTGATGGCCCGAGCTACATATTTTGCATTTCTGCCAAATTGCCATGCAAGCCTTCCTATTTTGTTTGTATATGTTCAAATTGAAAGAAGTTTTCCGTAGCATATCCGGGTGTACCAACAAGCATATTCATGGATACAAACTCACTGTATCGATTGAAAGACTTGGACAAGCCAAAAATCAGCAATCTTAGCCTCTAGGTTCTCATTCAGCAATATGTTTATGGCCTTCACATCCCTGTGAATGACAGGTGGAATCCAATAAAGTAAATGAACTTGCATGTCAAATGTGTAAGAAAAGATATTTGATGTGTGCTGCAACCATATATTATTTGAGGCCTTTCGACATCCATAGTCAACTAATCCACAGAATATGTATAATCTTCAATTAAGTGGAAACAATTCTGATTTCAATCACCATATTTTCATGGAACTTTTTTATGTATCAAACCTTGTAGATTCATTGAAAAATTGTCTATTTATTGTTTTATCTTCTCTATCAACCAGATAACAATTTGCAATATGGTAACTGGTTATAACAATGGGACCAAAAAGGGGCCAATCAAAGAGGAGAGCAACGCCGCGCGTCAATTCTAGTTGTCATCTAAATCGGTTCGAATGAGAAAGAGACTTGACAGAAAGAAATTTTCGGTGACAACTGGAACCGAAACGGACATACATGCACATGTAAGGTCACACCGCAACGTCCACAAAACTTGGCTGGGGACGGCACGAGCTACTAGATCTGCCGCGCCCTACCGGGTCAGCAACCGGACAACGGGGAACGCGCACGCATGCATGGAGTAGGAGTAGTTGACGGGCAGCATCGATCGATATGGAGTTGTGGTCTGTCTGGACGCGCGCGAGCTTTGCGTGACCCGGGGAGGATGAGGACGACGCGTGCACAAGCGACGACGGCACGTCTCGCGCGCACAACAGCGTCGCTTGCAAATGCGTATCTCGATGTTTATAGTGTGAGATAATTGTTGGGCACTGAAGGTCCATGATCAACTCTAATTTAGCAGGATATTTGTACGACGTCACTTGGCAGACCAGATAGATCTCAATATCGATGTTAGGTGTGGACAACGATCGGGGTGACTTCTCAATTGCATTATTCACTTGCTCGCTAGCTAGTAGTGCATTATTCATATGCTGGTATCACATTCGGGGATAGACTGACCGTGCTGCATGGAGTCACGGACTAGTAGCACTGGAGTGCGACGGGCAACACAAGACATCTCCTCTCGACCGGACCGTACGTAGCCTCTTCAAGCGCAGTCAGTACGCACTGCGTGCAGAGAGAGCAACGAGGAGGGCCTGGGCCAGCCCGAACGAAAATTCGCGTCTTTGACCCCATCACGCGTGCGCCTTCCCAGATTCCATGCACACGCATTTCCCCATTTCGTCGTCCCGTCACCCGTGAGTGCGCGCCGGACAAACGCGGCGGCCGGCCACCTAGCTCGCGCCCGCCCGCGACGTGATCGTTGAGTCGAGCCGCTCGCTCCACGTGAGTAGACCGATCGCACGCAGGGACTGGGTAATGACCGAGGCCACACGGCAACCAAAGCACGGGGCTCCGGACTCCGGAACCAAGAGTCACAGGCGCTCGACGTGCGCGTGCGCAAGTGACCGGCCACCACCGCCTGTATCTGCGCGCACGCCGGCCGGAATCCCGTCGAATCCGCCGCGCCGCTCGCCCGCTCGGTACAGTGCAGCTTTCAGCTGGTTCTAAACGCGCTCGGTACGCGCCTGTTTCACCGCCACTGCTCTCTAGTCGCAATCGCAGTCGCAGCTTTCTCTCTTCTTTTCATTTTCATTTTCTTTTCTCTCTTGGCTTTAATTTGAGGATGAGACATGCACTACGGCGGTACTGGAGTGCTGCCAGTAGCCCGCCCGGGCGGCAGCTGGTGCTGGCACGTACGGCCACGGTCTGCTGGATCGGCCGCAGCCCAGGCTCTGCTTCTGCTACATGTACTCCCCTGTGTCTGCCTGGTGCCTGCCTGCAACGCCATGCATACACGAACAGAGCGGAGAAAAAAAGTGAAAAGAAAAGGTAGTTTCCGAGCTTTTATCACTAGCACTGTGCTGCCCAGCAGACTGGACATCGGACGACGACAATTGTACACCGCGTCAAGCAGGGATCTGGACGCAGTTGTAATTGTAGCTGCAGCAGTAGAAGGGTCATGGCGTCGTTGCGCCCGTCGCCAGGGATCGATCGAACATGGCGTCGCGCCGTCGTCGACGCTCTTGAAACAGAACAGGTCCACGTACGGGGCGAGGGCCACCTGCACGAAACAGAGTACTGTCCGTTGTTGCTGTGCGACGAGATGGGGCCGTGATTTGCGTAGGGCCGGCTGATGATGTACCGCGCCAGTCGTCACCACCCGGCCCATGTGTAAGTAAACAGCACGGATGGAAAAAAAGATGGCTCGGATGAATTTTAACGTGCCGTGCGATCGACCGTCATGTCCATGCATGTGCACGTATCGGTGAGTTATGTATGCATGGACCCAGCTGTGCATTACAGTGCCCGGGCGGAGGTGCAGGTACGAACACGCGTACCGTCATCGTCGTTTGCGTCGCACCGCTTGTAGTACGTATATACGTCACGTAGTACCGCCAGTGTGGCAGTAATTCCACAACGTAAGGGTTCGATGCGGGACCAGACGGCGCCTGCCGGGATTGACTTTGGTGTATAGCAGGGGTACGGCACATGTACGTGTGTCGTACGTACGGGCAATGTGGGCGGCCCCTGCATACTGTCAAAGGTAACTGGGCAGGCTAAGATCGGATCGTGCATGATTCATGCACCAACGTTACTGCAGTTATGTGCAACTGCACGTTGGTGCAAGAACTTGAGATCCAAGACAAAAGTAATGTTAATGAACCCCATGCACGGCGCAACTAATATTCGGGTGATCTTGCGGTGGGGGCCTCGTGTCTAAGGCGTGAAAACTAGTGACTCTTAGGGTCGCTTCCGACCCTCTTGAGTTCAATCAAATGAATTAGATTTTCAAAATGAATGCTAAAGAGAGTTTGAGTTTACCTTTACGGACACCTATTTTTACACCCCTACTCGTGTCCTCTAGCCATAACACCCGAAACTGCACGGTCGCACCAGCCGTTGCTCGAGCATTGAACCTGGAAATGCTCGGTTACCGAGTGACTAGTCAAGTGACTCAAGTGTAGTCAAAAGTGAAAAAAGGAGAGTAGGCAAGGGTACCTGACCATTGGTAAACCGGCCGTGTCCTCCGGAAAGTTGATCCGCGAAGCCACGCGCCCACGCGTATGGTGCGGTGGCCACCTAATTAAGCTGCGACCGTGAGGTGGGGATACCCAGGCACTGCACGGCGTTTGGGCGCTTGGTGCTCGTACATTCGAGCGCGCGTTGTCTCTCACCGTCACCGGTCGCATCGCATGTACCGGCGCTCGACTGTTCCTGTTCTCTCGCTTACGATTTAAAAACGGCGTTTCTTTTCAAAGCGTACATCGAGTTCAGATGATTTGACGCTGGATCGCATATTTTTCCAGTTAAATTTTCAGTTCTACTACTAATTTTGACTGTATCTTAAGTTCCAAGGAAAATAGGAGCAAATCCCTGGCGGATATAGTAAACCATAATAAAACTACTATTAAAGCTTGGAATGAGGAAAGGCCGGCTACAAAATGCAAAAGGCGTGGCATCCGCATCCAGTTAGGGATCCGCTACCCAACCCAACCCGACCATTTCAGTATCGTCTCCTTCCGCTTGCCGGTTAGGTTATTGAAATCCAAGACACAGCCATATATAACCCTCGCACTCCCCTGTCCCATGGCAACTGCTCGTCTGCTCGCCCCAACCCAGGCATACGCGATCCCACGTCGTACGCCACCGCCCAACGCCATCCTTGCCTTCTTCTGTGAGCCGTCCTCTCCTCGTGTACATGAACTGAAAGCTCATGGCCGTGCAGGCGCGGTACCTCGCCCACGCCTTCCCCCATGACTCCCGCGCCATCAGGTATGTCTCTCCGTCCGTGCACGATCGACGCCATGCGCTCCTCCTCACCCCACCACCCACCGCCTATTTATGCATCCTTCCTTGAAACCACACCAAAGCCTCCACCGATTCATCAGTTTTTTGTGTCTCGTGTTTCGCAGGCCAGAGCTGGATAACGCGTCGGCGTTGCTCGGCGGCCGCGAGCCGACCACCACGGCGCAGCTGGCTGCTGTCGGTGGCAACACGGCGTTCAGCGACCTCACCTGCAACAACAACAACGACGACGGCAACAACAGCGGTTGCTTCGTGCCGCGGAAGCGCGCGCGGGTCGGCGACGCGGTGGGCGCGGCCGGCTTGATGATGGAAGGACTCGGCGCACTGCTGCCGCCCCTGCCGGTGCCGCAGGCGTTCGCGCCGGCGGATGACGTGCAGAGCAGGGCGCTCTGCTCTGGCACCGCGTCCACCAGCGGCCGCCCGTCCGGCCCCGCGCCGGCGTCGCGCGGCCTCCTGTCGCATCTCTACCGTCACGGCGTCGAGATCGACGCGCTCCTGCGCATCGAGGTGCGTCGGTTTTTCGTCCTGTTTCGAGCGATGGCGTCACTGCTGGGGTTCTGCCGTGACCGGCGTTTGATGATTGCGTCCTGTCTCGACTGCGTTGCAGAACGAGCGGCTCCGGGCGGGGCTGCAGGATGCGCGGCGCCGGCACGTCAGAGCGCTCGTGTCCGCGGCGGAGCGCGCGGCCGCCAGGCGGTTGCGCGACGCGGAGGCGGAGCTGGAGCGCGCCATGGCGCGCAGCGCGGAGCTGGAGGAGAAGCTCCGGCAGGCGAGCGCCGAGGCGCAGGCGTGGCAGGGCGTCGCCAGGAGACACGAGGCCGTCGCCGCCGGCCTCCGCGCCACGCTCGACCAGCTCCTGCGGTCGCGGCCGCGCGCCACGTGTGAGGGCGACGCGGCCGAGGACGCGCAGTCGTGCTGCTTCGAGCAGGAGGGCGCCGACGACGACAGGGCGCGGACGTCGAGGGCGTGCAAGGCGTGCGGCGAGGCGGACGCGTGCGTCCTGCTGCTGCCGTGCCGGCACCTGTGCCTCTGCGCCGGGTGCGAGGCGGCCGTCGACGCCTGCCCCGTGTGCGCGGCCACCAAGAACGCCACGCTCCACGTCCTCCTCTCCTGACCTCATCGTCATCGACACGGCAGGCAAAAAGTATAGGCTTCGCCCAAGAATAGCAATGCACACTTTGGCAGTGAGAAAGCATTGCTTTGCCTGACGATCGAAGCCACTACCGAACAAAAGCGATCAGCTAATCGTTGAAGCAACATAGTTTAGCACGTAAGACGACGAGAGCTAGTGTACACTATACGTGCACAGTGCACAGCGATGAAATGTATGGAGAATTCCAAGTAAGGCTCTGCACTACTGGAAATTAGGTTGTACAGTGTTTGACTATTTCGAAACGTACAAATACCATGGTTACTTCAGATTTGTAAAGCTAGCCAGGACTAATTTTTGTTTCTTGGAATTGGGAAACCTTGGGCTAGTATGTGTTGTGTCACGCAAAGTTCAGAAAAGATGTTGACATCAGTAAGTAGCGTCGTAGTGAAGAGTTTCAGAGTTTTATTCAGGAAATGTGTAAAAAGCCTTGCAGCACCATCATGGCGCCATGGCCGCTTGTTACAACAGGCTAAGCCCTTGTCACTCGCTTCGACCTGCCATCTGCCTTGTGTTACAAGTACAGACATGCGCCTTGTGCCTGAGATAGCTTGCATGCTATATATGTAAACGTTACTGTCTGCCGCGAGCTGAACAGATGAACCAACCCACCGATCCTCGTCGGTGCTGCCTTCGTCGGTGCTTAACATTGGGCAAATGGGCAGCAACCCAGAAGCAGTAGGTGATCTATACATGCCCGGAGAAAACGAATACCTGACCGAACCGAAGGAAATGGCGAACCTAACGTGCATACATGTGCAGACCGTGCTTGAACATCTTGGCACTTTCAGGTAACTTATCGTAGAACAAATTACGCATCCATCTGCCACAGATGTGAACATTGATAGGATCACAGCTTAACCGAATCAAATGATGTGTCAGTATCACACTCTAGTACCTGTCTAGTAGTACTATATATGATGTCTCAGGCTCATTACTTGATCGACCGCTGAAATATTATGGCAGAGCAGTGTACATATTATAATTTCTTTGTTGATTGAATAACACAACTTGGTCAAATATACGAGCATCTTGCAGATAACAGTTTGTCTGAGCATGGGGAGTACTAGGCAACTAGCTATCTCTATATGTGCTAATAGCCTCAGCTTCTGCATTATATTTTGTATCAGTGAAGTTAAGCTGGAGTACGTCCATGAGAACATGACCGAAGACCAATCAAAAGCTAGGGGGTAGCCAAGGAATATAGAAGTGGCTGGTGCCGGCGTCGTGAAGGCAGGGTTCGGCATGGCCGGCCGGTCACATGTTCAGTCAGGTCACCACGCGCACAGCATAGAGCCCTAGACCACTTTGTTTTGTCGCCATCTGTTTTTGGGGAATTGTCCGTTGCCTGATCAGATACCTGTCCAAGTCAGTGGCGTCGTCCATCAGTCGCGTAATTGCTGCCGCCGTCCATATGGTACAACCGGGCTGGTAGCTTTCAGAAACGGAGGCGAGCAACCAACCAAAGCATAGGTTCATTTCGGTCGTTGGTACAATTGCACTGCCATTGATGCATCATTGGGGACAGGATTGAGTTGTTTGGTTCAAGCGCACGTCAAGTCCTACCGATCGACTGCAACTTTCCAAATGCAAATGAGAGGATTCGTGGCACGCATGGCTGGTATTCATGGGCCAGAGTATTGGAGGCACATGTGACGAGCTGATGAGGACAGGAGAAAGGCCTAGGTCGACTGGTCGAGGCAGCTAAGCCGGAAATGAAGGAGATCAGAGATCTGGGAAAAGGAAGCATGGCATGGCTGCAGAGAGGACTCATTTTGATTGATGGCTTTATTTTGGCGTCCTAGTAATTGCATAGCGACACTGTTAGATGGTAGTGGTGTTGTGGTCCATGCTGATGATACCAGCGTGGCAGCGATTATTGTTGAATTGTTCAGTGTCAGATGAGGTACCAGTTTGATCTGAGTTTATAACTTTGAGTGAAGATCTAACGCAACACTGATCGAGATGTCCAGCCAATTGTAAATTGTGTAGAACGGAAGCTGCAAAGAAATGAGGTAGAGGGCTAGCATGAGCTGACAGTTTAACATACTTTGCAAGCAATCACATAAAACGCCTAGTCAATGCTACGATATAATCACTTGATATCGAGAAGACTCTCTTTGCTTTCATGCTACCGCTACTGAGTAATATTGTTGGTCAGTTGTACTTGACTTTCCTAAACAATGGGTATTGAAAACTGTTGGAAGAGTCTGCATAGAATCCCGTATGTGTAGACAAACGCTTGGTGCATGGAATCACAAGCCATTGACTGAAGAACTTAATACTAGTTCTAACGTGACTTTCAAGTTCAATCAGTATACTGTTTCTTCAGCCTGCGGAATTTTTCTGACGTGCGTACTTTGAAAAGCTAGGGGAACAGATAATTACTAGGTCTAACGTGAGTATATAAAATCTCAGTTCAACGATGCACTGTGCATGACGCACTGTCCAAGAACATTTCAAAGCTGCTGGTTTCTCGCTGATTGCCATATCCTAGTCCTCTATGGCTCAGTTTGAAAGCTACTCGTATATGATTAAACTAACAACTAACAACCTCTCCAAAACCCTGAAAGGGTAGCTAATACTTTGCGTAATACTACTACTAGTATTATACTAGCAATAGTAACAATGGGCCTGTCTCCATTTTTCTAGGCAAATATTTGGTGGCAGTGAAACTTTAGATCTCCGTACGCGTTGGTTGACGAAAAATAGTCAGCCTGTTCGGCTGCCCGTTTCGCAGCCAGCTTCTTTGCAGCAGCTACAGTGTTCCAGTTATTTCTTCGACATCCGCTACAGTGTTCGCAGTTATTCTTCAGCAGCTATAGTATTATTAGCCTGCCGAACAGGCCGAGTACTACATATTCAGTTACCCTTCGATCAATCAGTATGTGTGGTATACCTGGCGTTTCCCCAGTATAACATGACACTTCTGCAGTGTGAAAATTAATATATCCCAAAAAAATTAAAAACTGTATATCATGGCTGTTCTGATTTGAATTTCGCAAGATGCTCGAGTTGAACCAACCAAAAACAGGGTTTATTACGTACAGACAACCAAACTCGTCCGTTCGATAGAGATCCTATATATGATCCTGGAATCCTCCTCCTCCACTCGACATCTCATTCCGTATGTTCTTCCTGATCGTGAAGCTTCTTTCGGCCGCTCGTGCCTCTATCATGATAACTTCATTGTGCTTGGACGATGCCTTTCATCCTCCACACTTCTGTCGTCAGACTTGCCTGAACAGCGATGCCGCTACCCACCGCTGGTATCCCTTTGAGCTCAGGCACCTTCCGAACCTCGATTCCCTGCATCGAAACCCAATTCATCGGTGTGCTTATCATCCAGTTAACATATCATCGTGCTGATGTAGTTCAGGTACATTACAATTTCGAGTTTATACTATCACAGTAAAAAGATAAAAAAAAAATCTTCAAGGGTCCCAATCGAATGCGTAAGCGGACGCCGGGCTTCCTCTCTGCCACGGCGGTCCATCCAACAACGGCCCAAATCGAGGAGGCACCTTCATGATAGTTAAGATCTTGTCGACTCGACAATGCATGCACTAACAATTCCCCTTTCTGTCGGGTCCGATACTAGTACTACCAGAGCTTGTAAATGCACAGACCCAGTGACACCGTGCCATAGTACACTTTTTTTTTGCGAAGGGACCGTGCCATAGTACACGTATAGGAATACGCCCGTACGATCCTGCCCCCTCCTCCGTACGAATGGAGAATGGACCGATCCCAACGGCTGCAGCATTCACGGCCTTGCCTTCCTGCCTGTGTGGTGTGTGTAGGGCAGTAGGCCGGCAGCTTGATTTGGCGGGAAAAGGGAGCACGAAGCGAGCTCCAATTGGACCCCGTATCGTCAGAAGCGTTGGTTTATAGCGACGGCCAAGTTTGGTTGAGTGATGCTATGCACACAACGCAGTAATACTTTTTTTTCTTTTCCTCCTAATTTTCGACAGTCACTCACATCCGCATGACGGCATCGATTGTGAGCTGTGAGGAGAAATTAAGAGACGTGGCAGAGAGGAAGCCCGGTGGCAGCTGGTGCCGAAAGCCCGAAGCGGACGGGTACGCATGCGTAAGCGGACACCGCAGTATCCACAAAAACTCCCCCCGGTGGATGGCTGGAGCTATCGGCGGCCGGCCGTCCATCACGCTACCTGATCTCCTCTCGGTCAGAACAAGTCTGAACCGGACACCGGGAAAGTGCGTGTAAGCGTGCATGAGTAGTCGATGACGGACGACGATGAAAACTTTGCAACTAGCGAACCGAGCAGCCCACGCCGTGGTCATCTAGCAGTAAACCCTGAACCTTCGTCTTCGTGTAGTGTGTCACCCGGACGGGAAAGAAGATGCGCGTGCTCAATCAAGCTACGTCACGCGTGGCCGCGCGCCAGCCGCAAGGTGTGGTTGTTAATTGCAAGAGCAACTGGGTGTTTGGTTATTGAACGGCGGCTGATTGTTAGCTTGACAGTTTGGCAGAATCGATTGTTAAACGCCAGTGGCAAAGTCATCCGGTAGCTGATTATAACTAATAGCCGATACGGCGATATGTATATCTGGAGAGAGGTCTCGAGCTCTCGGCGTTAGGTGGTGCGAAGGCATCAACTGACATCACTCGCTTACTGGCTTAGTAGATGTGCATGCTTCGATCTCCTCATCAGGACTATCATGAACTGCCCGCTTGCTGGCTGCTCGCGCGTCTCACATGCGCGACGATAGAGTAATCGTGCGTGGACAAGCATCAGAATGCGACGGAAGCACGAGGTGTTGATACGCTTGATCGTTGCCTGTTACTGTCGTGGATTGGGTTTTGTCGAGCACTAGGGCACAATCGCTGACACGCATGGCGCGGGCGGTGAAGGACAGCATGGGAATCTTTGAACGTACTACAGTACTAGTACTACACCTTGCTAGCATGGGGAAAGCCAGAACAGAAAACCACAAAGAGTGCCCTGTGTCTTTTTTTTTAGAGTTCAAGGGCCAAAAGGCCCCGGTCCCAATTGCATTAAGCAAAAGACCAGAGTTTTAAGTGTTTACAGCACCCAAAAACATCGATGCACTTTTTGATGTTACATCAAGCAGGACTCCCTCGAACGCACACTTTCACTATCCTATTACAAGGCTTTCATCAGCAACATGAGGTTGCGGAGCACTTCGCGAGCTCACCACCATCCCCGGAGATGACATGCCCAAGCAGTTTTCCAGCCTGCCACACCTCCGCATGAGCCTCCCCAACTTGCACAAGCTTTGCTCGAACACTTCTGTTTTCAGGAATGGGCATAAGATCTTCCACTGCCCAAGCATCGGGACCATCCTGTCCCAGATTTGGTTCATACCCTTCCAGGTAACATTCTGAAAAACAAAAGAATTCCTCAGTTTCCATAAGCTCCACAGAGCCGCTGATGACATTCACCAGCCAAAACTTTTTGCTACAAAGCCATTTACTAGCTACTGAAATGTACTCACTATTCAGCTCAATTTCTAACACTTCTGCAATATCAGCCCACATCTTTTTAGCCACAACACAGGAAAAGAACAAGTGCCCAATCGACTGTTGTTCTGCACAGAAAACACATGTAGCATCATCTACCTTTCTCCTCTTACTAAGATTATCCCTAGTCAGCAATTTGTTCTTAGACAACAACCACAAGAAAATGTGAACTCTTGGAGGTATCTTAATCTTCCAGATTGCTGGAGTAAAAACAGGGGTAATCCCCCTGAAGTTGATAACCCCATATAAGGATTGTGAAGAGTAAATGCCACTTGAATTATACTGCCAGATCATTTTATCTTCCTACTCACTAAACTCTATTGTTGATGCTATTTGAACTACCTCCTCCCACAGATTAAAAAGTCTTTGATCTACTCCCCTTCTAAACGTACACTTAAGATCTATTCCATCCCAAAGCTCAGCTATCGTAGCTGTTTGGTCATTCACAATGCAATAAAGCTCCCAGTACTGTATAGCTAAGTTGGAAGTCCCTACCCAAACATCTTCCCAAAATTTGATCTTATTACCATTCCCCACCTGCCATCTATAACCCATTTTAGCTACCCTAGCCGCCTACATAACCCCTTTCCAGAAGTTTGACATATTATTAGTAGTGCAACAAAAGACATTAGGTCTATCTGTCATATACTTACTATCAATTACCAGCTTCCACGGTTTTCCATTTTCTGCCTCATACCTCTTAATCCAAGACCCTAATAAACATAAATTTAAATCTCTCAGATCTGGAATTCCCAAACCTCCATATTCTTTTTTCATGCAAACACTTTGCCAGTTAGCTAAATGATAATTTGGGTGTCCATCAAAGTTGTTCCACAGACAATGGGCCATATGTGTATTACTAATCATATTGACTGCCCTGTGTCTGTACTTGTGGATGAGGGCGTGGGCGTGGCGGCACAGCATCTAACAGTGCGAGATCGATCAATGTGCGCAGCTGCGCCCATCACTTGCCACCTCCGTCACCTCTCATCCGTACGTCGCGCAGTTTGGCAGGATCGTTAATAGTGACACAAATGGCCGGAACGGACAGTACAAGGCACACGCCTCTTTCAGATCGAGCTTACTAGTCGATTCGTGCCTGCCAATAAACAAGCGGCAATATATCGAACGGCAGCGATCGCCGCGAGGAGAATCACGAGCCCCACGACGACGTCGACGCGCGCGCATGGGCGGGCGGGTTCGTGCAGAGACCAGCGCGGCGCGAGGGTGCGCCTTCGCGCGCGGTGGCTGTGCGTGCACGGTGCCACACTGTTGCAGTTGCTGCTTTCTAGGCTGCTCGATGCTCGACCGACGGAGACCTGATCGAGGCACAGTGTCAGGTGCTGTGGCCTGAGCAGCAGCAGCTGGTGATGCATGGTACGGACACGGTCTTCATGATCGCGCATGGCCGCTGGTGATGCATGGTACGGACACGGTCTTCATGATCGCGCATGGCCGTGCCCTGGCTCTCTGCCCTCGTATCCGTACATGCATGCGCAGGCTGAGAAAAGGTGAAAACAAACAGTGTACTGCTTGGTGGACCCGGGATTCTCGGTAGTACTGCACGCCTGGCGAGACTCTTTTTTTTTTTCTATAGTACGCCTGGCGAGACTTGACAGAGAACGCAACATGTAAAACTCGGCGCCATGGGGGATGCATGTCTGGTGCGCTCGTGGTCTGTGCGGACTGTGGTATATATGGGCAAAGACCGAGCCACCACGCGCTTGTTCGTTCGTTCAGTCGTCGTCCATGCATCTGTGACAGATCGGGCCGCATTACACGGCAACAAAACAGATCGAGACACAAGCAGCTTTGACCACGCGCCGCAGCTACAGCTTGCCTACAGTCTACAGGGACGCCGGGGGCGCATCGATCCCGCCGCTCAATCCATGGCCCCCGTCAGGAAGAGAGCCATGGCTCGTGCCAGCGTCGGTCGGTCGCTCCTCCGTGGTCGTGGCCATGTGCAACGATGATGGGTTCGTAGTACGTTGACCATGTGCACAAACTTCGTTTCGATGCGCCAATGGGGCCGCGTGGTACGTACGTTCCGGATGGTGATATGATGTACCCCTACACTGTTGCATGCATGATGATGCGGGTGGGCCGTGGTACCGCCTAGCTCTGTAGACGATGCACTGTGCACGGCGGCCGTGGCACTGCTTCAATTCATGCAGATGGAGGACGTACCTTTACTGATTTACGCGCGTAGAGTACCTTTCAAATGGATGGGTAACTAGGCTACTTGTATGAGAGTTCCGATGCCATGATGCCAATGCATTTACGGGCGTCGTGCAATCATCGTACTAACATTTTGTACGCGCGTACTGCTGGCGATCGGCGTGGTACACTGATCAGATCCCGGTTCAAAGCACAAGCTCAGGCACATGCGTTTTCGATCATCACTTGGGTCACCTGGACTGCTAGCCTCTCACACTGGCATTGGCATCCCGTGCATCAACAGGGAAACAGAGATCACACGTAGAGCATCTCTGCTACTATTACTCTTAGCATAGTATGCACCCAGCAACAACGGCAGGGTCCGCCGTGCAAGCCATCAATCAAATATCATGCAGTCACAGCTAGTACCACGTCACTTTTTGCGATTTGCCCATGAACGAAAACACAATCATTGTGCTGTTGAGAACGGTACAATTTACAACTCTGTGCTAACCACGAACACATGCATGTGCCGTCACAGACAGAGCTGGTGAAGTGCCGCGCGGTGCTAGTCTGTCCTACCAATGACAACTTGTATATAGGGGTTTGAACGTCCAAACAAGGCAAAGACGAGATCTGGTTCTGCAGGGCGGGGCATCACGGCAGGCACCGTTGCTACATACTTGGCGTACGTCGCTCAGATCCACCGCCAATAGTTTAACGCGCCCCATGCATGCATGGCAGGTTAATTACGGCCGGTCTAGGTGGGGTGTCTCACATCGTACGTGTCCTCTCGACATGATCGAGCCGGCCGTAGCGCATGGCTCATGCTCGAATTACGAGCAAGTTACTCTGGTCACTATGGATCGACCACCGATCTTTAGCGGAATTAAAGTAGTAACCCCCGGCTTTCAAGCAGAGCACACGCGCGGTGGGGTGGCCAGCACGCTCTGCCGGCGTGTGGTGTGGGGGGCCGGTGGATGTACGGCACCTGGCATGCTCGATCGTGTCTCGCGTGCCGGGCTTTGACCACAACCGTGCGCCTTTTTTTTCCCCTTTCTTTCCCTTCCTCCCCTGGAATTGAGAGTGCCAAGCTTCTCACTGAAGAAATGAACCGGATGCAATAATTCGGCGGGTGTCCCGCGCTTTTTTTTTGGGGGGTAGACAACTATAGCTAGTAAAAATAATTGAGTGTTGCATTGTGTAGCTTGTTAAGGCCAGGTAATTTGCTGAAAAATTTGGCATAAATGTCATGATGGCAACACCGTGAGATCTTAACAAGCTACACAATGCAACACTCAATTTAAAAAGGCCAGCAACCACGCCATGGACAGGACAATGTCTTCTGATACATGCCAGACATGTTACTTGCCCGGCAAATTTTGTGGCCACGAACGCAATGGAATAGTTGGCAATATATGATGTTGTTTCGTTAAAGTTAGTAGCGACCGAGTAGCAGTCAAAGCGATTATCATGTGATACTTAGTCAAACTTGGAAACAATGCGAAGAAAAATATCCTCACGAAAATCCGAAGGTATTCCATCCGTTTATTTTATTTTCCTTTCCCTTTGACAACAAAAGGAGTACGGCATGCACGAGCTGGGGCCTGGCTGTTCCTGAAGCCGCGAATCCCACGTCCCTTCACCGTCGCTGCACCGGAAAGCATGAGCAGAGCCCCGGCGAATATAGTAAGCGAGGGAATTATTAAAGCTGGGAAAGAGAGAAAGGCAAAGGCATCCGAATCCACCCGCCCGCCCCATCCGTTGCTTGCTTGCTTGTTTGTCCGCCCCATCCGTTGCTTGCTTGCTTGTTTGTCCACTCCCCGTGACAGCCTTTACCTCGTCCAAATAAACAAAGCTTTTGTCTCCCCTTGATCCAACGTACGGCCCCACCCATGCCGACGTGTTCTCTACCCGCGCTTACCGCGCAATCCATGGCCGCCCCGGCCATATATAACCTGCCCTGCCCTGCTCTCCTCTCCTCTCCTGCTCTCACGGCCCGGCCACGCTTTGCATGATCTCACGTCCTCACATCCGTGCCTCGGTTGAAGCTGAACCAGCAGCACTGTACGAGTCGTTGCCTCGCCTCGTGCCGTCCTCTCTCCTCTCTCGTCTCGTCGCTGTGATGGCCGTGCAGGCGCAGTACCTCGACGCCCACGCCTTCCGCCATGACCCCCGCGCCATCAGGTCCGTGCCTCCTCAACCACCCAGTGCCGCGCCGCGTGCGTGAACACCGGCCAGTCCATCCTCTCGCTCACGCGCCCTGCGCTCCCCTCCTTCCCCACCTGCTTTTCTCATCACTTCCGTGCGTGCATGTCTCACAGGCCGATGGCACTGGAGGACGACGCGAAGCGCGCCGCTTCGGTGTTCCTGAGCGACCCTGACACGGGCGGCGGCGGCCACCTGCTGGCCCAGCTGCTGCAGGCGCGCGGCAACACCACGGTGTTCAGCGACCCGCGCAGCGAGCTCACCTGCAACAACAACCACGGAATTAGCGGTTGCTTCGTGCCCAGGAAGCGCGCGCGGGTGGGCGACGCCGGCGCGTGCGGCCTGATCATGGAGGGGCCCGGCGGCGCGCTGATTCCGTCGACGGTGCCAGTGCCGCAGGCGTTCGCGGTCGCGTGCGACGTGCAGAGCAGGATGCGCGGCTCCGGCGCCGCCTCCACCAGCGGGCGACCGGCCGGCGCCGCGCCGGTGGTCTCGCAGGGCCTCCCGTCGCAGCTCCACCGCCACGGCGTCGAGATCGACGAGATCGTCCGCATCGAGGTGAGTTCGCATGATCCGTCAATAGCAAGCACCGTATGGATCAGTCGTGAATGGAGTTTGACATGGATCGGGCTCTTCGTGCAGAACAAGAGGCTGCGTGCGGGTCTGGAGGAGGCGCGGCGCCGGCACGTGCGGGCCGTGGTGTCGGCACTGGAGCGCGCGGCGGCGCGGCGCCTGCGAGCGGCCGAGGCCGACCTGGAGCGCGCGCTCGCACGCAGCGCGGAGCTGGAGGAGAAGCTCCGGCAGATGGTCGCCGAGGGGCAGGCGTGGCAGGGCATCGCCAACAGCCACGAGGCCGCCGCCGCGGGGCTCCGCGCCTCGCTCGACCAGCTCCTGCGATCGCCGCCGTGCGCCGAGGGCGCGGAGGGCGAGGCCGAGGACGCGCAGTCGTGCTGCTACGAGCAGGAGGACCGCGCCGCCCAACGAGACCGGACGAGGGCGTGCAAGTCGTGCGGCGAGGCGGAGGCGTGCGTGCTGCTGCTGCCGTGCCGGCACCTTTGCCTGTGCGCCGGGTGCGAGGCGGCTGCGGACGCGTGCCCCGTCTGCGCGGCCACCAAGAACGCCTCGCTCCACGTCCTCCTCTTCTGACCCGCCTCACGTCGACGCGACCGGCCGACGTATAGATTCGGCAGATCGTGCATTCCAAGGTCGTGTCCCACTTTTTTTTTTCTCTCTTTTTTCTTTTTGGGGTTCAGACTTCAACCTCTCATCAGCTGATCTTTGTTTTTCACCGGCTGTCCCTCAAGAATCTCCTTTCGGATTAGTGGAGTTGTTGAAATGGTTAATATACTAGATTTCTGAAATTTATTCCTTGGTGGCAATTCAATTTGTTCAACTGTACTTGTTGCCTTCTGTTCACATGCGTACGGGCGTGCAGGTAACCAAACTTCCCTCAAAACTGTACATGTACATGACGCAAAAGGCTTGAAATGCCGGCAAGGGGTGCAAAACTTTTACAGCATGCATCGTCACCGGTAAAGTAGGATTTACTTCGTAATCAGCTGCTTGCTGCCACATTGATAATGGAACACCCGCTTAGTACATTTTTTAATTGTACCAGGCCACTTTACGAGCTTTTGCTGAAACTAGGTACTAAGCACACTCGATGTTTCACATGACATCGCTCTCCATTTTCTTCCAATCTTCCTCGACTTCTTGGGTACGTATATCAAGTTTTCGCTGGCAAGGAACCAGGGAGCGAGATTTGCAAATTTGCCAATCGTCAAAAGCTTTAAAATCGGTGGTACAAATATGCAGTTCCCTTTCCTTCAGTACGAGAGCATCTTCCTGCAGACAATGCAGAACTGACGGGAGGTGCTGTTTCACAAAGCAATTCAGGCTACAATAAATCGTACTCTCTCCAATGTGAAAATTTTTGTCGTTTAGGACTGTTTCACAAAGCAATTCAGGCTACAATAAATCGTACTCTCTCCAATGTGAAAATTTTTGTCGTTTAGGACATTGATACGGTCTAAAACACAACTTTGACTAATACTTTTTTCAATAAAATATTTATAAAATATAGCTAAAGTGTACTTTTATAAAATCATATTTCAATACGAATCTAGTCATATTATTTTCATATTTCTAAACTTAATACATAAAAACATATTTGCAGTCAAAGTTTTAAAAAACTTTGACTTAGGACAACCTCAAAACGACAAGTATTTTGACACTGAAGGGAGTACTCCTGAAAGCTATCAGTCATGACTGATCTAATCTAACCATGCAGACACCACCAGCTGTATTAATGGGATCGTCTTTGATCAATAGAGTAGAGTAGAGTACAAGAGTAGAGGCAACCACTAACCGCTGTCTGAATCTCGACAAACACCGGCGTGCCTGTACTCTCCTAAAAATGAACAGAAAAACGGACAGGAGAGTATACTAGCTGCCCATGCTGGCCGGACGACCGATGATGAATGACTTGTCCGGTGAGATGCACTAGTACCGCAAGATCCGCAGCTGTTCGAGATCACGCGCATATAAATGGCTCCGGGCAGTACTCCATCAGTGCAGATGCTGTCTCCATTCGAGGACCTGTTCTTCAGTCGAGGGCCTCCAATTATTGGTTTTTCAGGGGCCCGTTTTGATCATGTACTATATCCGTTACTGATTGTAGTTACTGCGATCGATCTGGGCAGTACTCTACCATCACAACGTACAAATGCTGCCTAGTTCCGCTTTCGCAGTAAAAACTCATGATGATATAACCCACTCTCAGTTGTTCTTTGTTCAACGTTGGGCTGTTATCGTTTGCGCCGGTTCATTGCAATCCGCAAACAACGAAACGAGAGTTCACTATTATGCCAAATATATAGGTTTGTCAGTGTTTCTCTCTGCATATCTCTCTCTCTCTTTTTTCTTCGATGACTCTCTGCATAACTACAGCAGTGTCAGTCAGTACTGCATGTCTATCGGTGCACCCATGCATCCCTGCACAGATCGTTCGTGCAATGCAATGCTCGTGCATGCCACCGGCAGGGATCGATGGAGGGGACACTTGATCGTGCGTCCGAAATATTTCTCTGTTGACCACCCTGTCGGTTCTCTGTTCGCCGTTGCAGCATGCATGCCGGAGTATTGCTTCAACTGCTCCTGCCACCTTTTGCCTTTTCCCCAGTCACTGGTAGTACTACTGCTCGATTCCATCGTGCTTAGAAGGATAATTGCGGTGTTAGTGCAGGGTGTCAGCCTTTCTTCCCAAGACAGCCACCACCACCACGCCTTTGGAGAAGCGTATGGCAAGCCAGCAGGGGAGAAGGCCTGAAGGTGCGTGCACGCGCCTTCGGTTACTTTTGGCGCCAAAGCTATGCGTATGAAACCGTCCTTTTTTATCAGCAACAATGGCTGGCCAACCTCGGCCATTTATCATCTTCCACTACGATCCAAGTACGAAAATTTGTCCATCTTTTCTAGAGACGTTAAACTATTTTATCCTGCCTTGGAATAGGCATGCTACTTTTCCTAAAACAAAGGGCGCACATTTTTTTCCTGCAAACAAAAAGTTACCCGCCCCTTCTTCTCTCTGTTTAAGTGTGGACCTAATCGATCAAGGATGCGATCGATCCATCTAACAGGCAATTATTGTGGCATGTGTCTTTGTTTGTGAGCCCTTGTTTTCATCTCTGCACCAATGGCCGTTCCGGAAATTCTGCAATCAAGCGACAGTGTGTGAGGAATTTTTAGCATACTCAGGTTCAGAATGTCGTAGTAGTAATGATCTTTAATGAAATACCTACCTAATTAATCACTTCTTGATATTCCAGATCTTGTCCAAGACGACAGCAAATTTAGAACCGGAGGGAGTACCCATAATCGCGACACCCCATTATTTTTCGCTCGATCCCTGATACCAAAGAATAAGTGGGAAACAACTAGCTGCAAAAGAAAAATCAAAAGTGTATATATTGCTGCTCGTGGATGCAGGCGTCCATCGGACCGAAAAAGTATGAAATGGAGCTGAAAGGAAGAGTATTCTTCTTGCGCCATGATAACTTCCGGCAAGAAAAGAGTGAGATCTCCCGTGGCAGCGGTGGTGGGGGTAGAGGCAGTAAAACAACAAAGGGAAAAGCGAAATATAGGTGGCCAACAAGACAAAGCAACATAATCTGCCTCACACGTTTTATCTTTTTTTCTCCCATCTCTTTCCAAGCTCTAACCTAGATTTCGCCACCCATTGGCACTGATGGCGTGCAAACCAAGGCGTGATGTATCTGAACGCATCATGCATGTACATGTGTGCCGCGGGAACTGAAAGTTGCGGCAGCAAAGCAACCACTGCTCTTTCTTTCGACGCAACAAGAGAAAAGAAGGCCTCGATTGTGCCTGCCGTGTGCCCCCACATGAGGTGGCATATTCCTCTCTGAAAAGCTTGGGTGTTTGCAACCTTTGTTTAGGGCGATGATCTCCAACCGATGCAGGGGCAGGGCCTGGAAGGCAAAGGAAAAGAACACTTTTGTAGCGCCCCATGCATGATGGGTGATGAGCGACTGCCTTCACCTAAAAACAAACACATCCTGATCTGCATGCTGGTGCTTGTTGCATGCCCGGCCTGGGGTGGAGAAAAAGAATGCAAAAGCGAGATGAGGAGATCTCATCTTTTCCAAGGTTGTGCATGACCCACTTTGAACACGTCTTGGACCTGATTGATCATGAGGGCAAAAGATAGATGCCCGTGTTGTCATCACCCCACCCCTGTCCACAAGGACACGCACCTTCTTCCCTTCATCTTTGCGCGTCACTTTACTGGAGTCATACATGTTTTTCTTTCTTTCTATCTCTCCATCCATCGATCCTTTTCTTTGTAGCTAGTAGCTGCATTGGAATCTATGCATCTTGGAGAGCCATCTACTACATATCTATACCTATATCTAATGATGATGGATCACACTAACAATCACACACCTTTGCTTGGCATGGTGGTGGTGGTGGCGTCTGGATCCATTTGGAATTGAATTCCTTGCCTCTTTTCTTCTGCTGATGAGAATACAGTAGTAGCTTGGAAGTTGCAATGTGGCCGGTGGTGGTGTTGGTGTCAAGGTCCAACTGCCCGGACCCCCTTAAAGGAAGTAATGGTATTGATCAGTGCATCTATGCATGTAGGGCATCAAAAGCAAGCATGGAATGGAGCGGATTGGATGCCTTGTTCCTAGGGCTCATCTCGGTGTCATCGATGATCACAGGCCACTATATGCTGCATGGCATATGCATGCTAGCTGGCCTAACTTGTTCGTCTTGTTGGTGGAGTGGCGTTGCTGCCATTGCTGCTGTTGGCCACCATCCAAAAGGTGAGAGAAAAGATGTGCTAGCAGCAAGCATGTGTCGATGGATCATCGACGCTCTCGTGTGGAGTGAGTCCCACCGAAGCCATCTCGTCTCCTTGTTGATACTGTGGCCTCGTTTGTCATATATAACCATGTGTGTACCTTGATTTATTGGCTAGAGGCCAGGCGCCAACAAAATAATGGCTCTACTAGGCTATCCAACCGATGATCGGGTCATCGATTCCTGCTAGTAGTGGAAAGAAATGGCCATAGGGTTTCCTTACTCTAGTAACTCTGGAATTACTACTTCTTTGTATCTGCTTGCGTAGTGGTACAAGATACGGTGAAGCGTCCGAAATGCAATTAAATTCACATTCATACAGCGCCGGCCGGCCATATACTGTTGGTCCTGCGTGATCATCAGATCTGCGTGCACCACATTAACTGATGCTACCGGTCTTGCTGTTCATCATCACGCACGTACAAACTAAAGTATGGCGCTGTGCACCACTGCAGTACGCACCAACAACAGTAAGTAAGCGCCGGGAGATCACGATCGCGAGGGCGTTGTGCATGTGCTCTGCGGTACCATACCAATGGCAGCTGGTACACCGAGGGGCCATTGGGCCAAGGTACAAAGATGCAAATTACTAATCGGGCCGATAGCCTACCAGGCCACCCACTCACTAATAAACTCGGCCCAAGTACTATTAAGCTCCGGAAGTTCGAAATCGCCTTCGTACGGATCACGCAAAATTTGCAAGAGGCGTGTTCAAAATCGCTTTTTGCTGCAATATGACCTGTATTAGTGCTCTCTGAAGAGAATGACTTTCGTAATTAGCTGATTCAATGGCACAAAGATTCATATTTATTGCTTCAAACGTTGAAGATCAAATAGGACTACGAAGCATACAGAAACTAAAAATACTTCTAATAGACTCAGATTGCTGACGCTGAGGGGATTACAATCTAGGTCACAACAAAGAGATATGTAATGCCAAAAAAAATTCATCAAAACGAAACTGATATGTGCCCAAATGGCCTAATTTGAAATGAGCACCAGGCTCTACTAAGAGAACTTTCCCGCTTCTGCCAATCTCATATGCATGATTTCATTCAGTCAAGAGGTATTAACATCCATTCTCGCACGTTCATGCATCGAATAGGAAACCAAATGGCATATAGCAACCACTAAAGAAAACCAACATGACCCCAGAACAAAAACTTGTAGACAACATTTACATGCACAGCAACCATATTTTGCAACAACAGAGCCATAATCTTGAATCAGCAAAAGCTATTGCTACAAGCTACCAGCTACAGGAAGTCAAGAATAAACGCCGCTTATAAATATCATAGCAGATTAAGCCACACATCAGCATATTTATCCTAAATTCCACAACCAATTGCCGAAATACACCCAATATCAATCTTATGTACCACAAGTTTCGATTCCAAATGCATCAGACATCAACGTAAGCAATAAAGAAAAGAAGACGAAAACAGGTTAATCCTTTAAATTCATCTTTTTTGTTTCTCCTCAACAGGCTCAGCCTGTTCGGCAGGCTGCGCTGCAGCTGCGGCTGCTGAAGAAATAACTGCGAACACTGTAGCGGCTGCTGGAAACACTGTAGCAGCTGCTGAAGAAATAACTGAAACACTGTAGCTGCTGCAAAGCAGCCAAGCGAACAGGCTGAGCATCGTATTGTCAGTTGCATTATTTTGCTACATTAAGAAACAGAATAGGGAGTGGAAGGTCAAAGCAAGAGGACATACTATTTTGGTGGTTGTCCTCTTGCCAAATGTACAAAGTACTACAATGCAACTACGATGCTTTTGAGATACAAACTTATTCTCGTAATTGATGTCCAACAATGCAAAGAATAAACAATGGAACCGGGAACTTGAAGAGGGATGCGAATTCTGCCAAAGGAATTATGCAAATCACACCTTTTACAGCAACATGACTTATATGCCTGGGAGTTTAGAGTACGGCAGTCAGACTCCTAGATGCCATTCATGAAGCTTCAAGGCTCAAGTAAATTAGGAAACGCGAAACTTAAGTTGCAAAAGGAGGAGCTTTAGAATTGCAGACATTATATAGACAATGAACACAACAAATGGCTTTTTGACTAGAGTAACATAAAACGTACCAAAAAGGTCACTGATATGTCTCTGCAAGCCCTCCCATTCAGACTAGTGGTAAACACCAATTTGACAAATCCATGAAAAGAAAAGTAAACCACAAAACAGCTAGCATCCACTAAGAAAATTAAGTAATGCCTAGAATGAAAGTAAGGGGAAATATAAAGCAATACCTCAAATAAACTAAAAAAATAAAACTAAAGTAACACCTAGAATATGACACAAGTAGCATGCATTTACGTACATGACAACATATTATGATGCCAGTCATGCCACTGTTGGAACATTTAAAAGAACACCCCCAGAACACCCCCAGAATTGCAACCAGCGCAAACTTTGACTATGAACAGCCATGAGCTAAAAATGTAGCATACAAGGTTCACAGCAGAATAGAAGATTACATCACGCACATCAGCATATAAAACCCTAACATCCTACCTACAAAAGCAAATATTGAGGTGGACATCTGCAGCGTGAAATTAAACCAAAGGAGAAAAATATAGTATATGGAGATGAACCAATTATCTACAGCCTTGCTTGTAAACACAAAGATAACCAACCGAAGAAATCAATAAAGCTACCATAGCATCAACACATAAGCAATCTTATGATTTACAATGCACACAAAATGGCTGCAAATTCCAACAGGCAGGTTAAGAGGTAAATAAGCATGCTACTGGGCAGAACTACCAACGGAAACAACACGAGTATCAGTTGAACCATGATTGCAATCACGCAGAACACACACCGAAATAACTTCAACACTCTTAGGCAATCTTATAAGTTATTGAGCATATATGATGAATGCAAGTTCCAACAAGCAAGTTAAGAGGTGAATCTACATGCTACTGAGCAAATCTTAGCACAAAGAACAGCTTTTCTACAGCTCCCATTATCACCAACACTAATTAATCTAATATCCAGTTCATTGCCAATTCCAGCTTCTAACTAGCAAATTATCTGTTCTACCACTAGAAAGAACCCACCATGCACATCCATTACCCACAATAAATAAGCAACACAGAAGCAATTGCAATATCAACCTCATCCCGTTCCCTGACCTCATCACCCAAGTTTGGCTTCTTTTCTCCTTTCTGTGAGACATTTGAAATCAAGAAGTCAGACCCTGAGAATCTGAAGCTTATTGGCGAATGCAATGGCAACCCAGTCAGGCTGGGTCGCTGACCACTGAAGCTGCTCAATCTCTGCCCCTGCCGTGTATGCCAGAATGGGATCAAGTCCACCCTCTGCTGCTGCAGCTGCCGCCGCGTTGCCATTTCCATTGCCACCGCCATTGCTCCCAGTGCCCATTGATGAAAGGTCCCATATCAGCGCCTGCGAATCATCCCCAGCGGTGCAAATGTGGCAAGAAGAGTGAGGTGCCCATGCGATAGCATTGACAGGCGCATGGTGACGGTGCAGCTCTACCACAGGCAGTGTTGGGTAGCGGATGTCAAGCACAACCACCTTGGGGCTGTCCATGATGATGGTGGCCATGTACCTTGGGTCCTGCTTGTTCCATCCCAACCTGACCAGTGGTGTGGGAGACACAGCACCACCATCCCCAGCACCCGAATTCGAGCCACCGCCACTGCCAGAACCAGATTCATAGATGATTGTGGAGTGCTCCTTGTCCCGGAGGTCAAACACGCGGACTGAGCCGTCAGCAGAGACAGAAGCAAAGACACCAGCACCGCCCCAGGCGATGTCATAGACTTCCTTGTCATGGGCGATGAGCTGGGTGTCTACGGCCTCGCGCTCGACGTCCCAGATGGTGCAGGTGGTGTCGATGGAGGAGGTGCCGATGCGGCGCGGGTCAGCTTCGTTCCAGTCGAAGGAGGTGAGCGGGCCGCAGTAGTCGCTGTTGCGGTTGCCGTTGAGCTCGCACCGCAACTCGACGCCGGGCTGCTGCGGCTGGGCGTTGCCGTTGCAGCGGACGGAGCCGGAGTTGGCGTTGGCGGAGGGGCCGTCGTCGTCGTCGGGGGAGGTGATGCGCCAGATGCGGAGGTGGTCGGCGGAGGTGGCGAGCAGGTCGGGGCGGACCGCGTGCGGGTCCGGGATGAACATGGTCTTGGTGGGTGGGTACTGGTGGTCGAAGGAGAGGACGGGGGCGATGTCGCCGGAGGCCTCGTCGAGCTGGACGACCTCGACGCGGTTGGAGAGCTGCTCGAGGAGGCTGGCGATGGCGAGGCGGTACTTCTTGTCGCGGCGCACGCTCCAGTTCATGCCGTAGACGTGCCACGGCGCCTCGTAGGTGTAGATCTCCGACCGCTTCGCCTCCCCGCCCCCGCCGCCGCCGCCGCCGCGGCTGCCCCCGCCGTTGCCCTGCTCCTGATCCGCCCACGCGTCGTTGTCCCCGCCCATGGCTCCGTCGCCTTCGCCTTCGCTTTCGTTGCCGCCGCCGCCGCCGCCGCCGCCTGCTCGATGGGGGGAAGCGAATCCGGTGGATAGGGAAAGGGACCGGATTTGGGGATTTCCGTCCAGGGGGAGAGGCTGAAGAGCGAGAGTCGACTGACCAGCTGCGAGGCTCGCGTCGTGTTTTTTTTCTGGCGTTAGTGTAGACATGGGTTGGGCTTTTCCCCTTTGGTGAGGCCGAATTGCATGGCCCAATAAATCACCACATTACGGGCCTTTTGAAGCCCATGAGCTACGTCTTCATCCACAATTTCATCGGACATGTTGAAAACAGAAACAAAAAAACAGATGTCCCCGCCCACGGCAACGCACGCACGCAGCCTTTTCCACATTTGGTGCTCTTTTGTAGACGCTTTCTCTTGGACCCAGCAGGGACATGGGGACTCGTCGATTGTTTTGTCGAGATCGCACTATGGAAAATGGACGTTGCAAATCAATGCACACTGTGTGGTACTCACTGGACTGTCAGCACTCAGCAAATGTACATATCGGATCTTGTCGGATCGGTCGGTATCTTTGGAAGGGGATTGAAGTTTTTTTTTACTATCAACTTGTAAAGCAATTGGGATGACTGCATGAACTTATGCCAGGGGCTAAGCTCAAAGTGCAACCAACATGATGCAGGCACTCTATCTTAGTTGTCTATTTGCAGTGGATCAGTAGTTCAGATCCTGATATCCTATCCGTGGCAACTTATCGAAGAAGGATGGCAGGTTATCAGGTGTCCTCTTCGATTTTGTGGCGGTTGTACTGACGCACGCCGTGTTTCTGTTCAAACTTGCAGCGCCATCGACGCCGGCAACTCCGGAGCCTGATGCGCCGGTTGATCCCACCGCGACGGCGCCGGTGAGCCAGGGGCAGACGAGGCCGGCGGTGCTGCCCAGCTCCGCCGGGAGAGCCAGCTCGCACGTGTCCGCGACGGCGGCGTTCGTGCTGGTTCTTGCGGCTGGAGCCGCGCTGGCCTGATCGCAGCATCCGACAGTCCTAGCAAGCAGAGTTGTATGGTTTTGTGCTTGTGTAGAAGCAGAGTGGAAGCAGAGCAGATTGTATTGGTGTTTGTTTGCGTGTGATTTGTGCCGCTAGATTGGCTGTACATGTAATTAGCTCATCGAGGGCCATGAGAGGGCGAGGACGGCGATTGCGGATCGCCCCCGTTGGGGAGATTCGCCGTCGGTGGGCTTCTGCTCTCACGGTGGAAGGAGAAGCAGATGGTTCGGCGACGATGGTGGATGCAGAAGCTATAGAGACAACGGGTGATGAGGAGATCGAATGGGCGACACCAGCAGAGTTCACGAGGGTCACCGTGGATCCATTATCGGGAATTCGTCCTGAAGGATCCATGGCTCGTTTCTGGAACGGAGGCGGTGACAACCATTCTTCTGTTTCATCGCCGCCGGAGTCTCCTTCAACAGCGACCCTTCGTCGCAGGGCCGAGGAGGCAGGGTTCTCAACGTCGCAGATCGACGAGACAACGAGGTTACTTGAAGATCCAGAAGTCAGTGAGCAGATCCTTGCATCATCAACGCCGATTGCGATGAATCCTTCAACTGCGATGGCAAGGAAGATCGTGTCTACGTTGATGCAAGGTAGGCTTACACATGCAGGATCATGGCGTGGTCCGCTTCCACCGTCAAGGATTTCTCCGCCGATGACGCTTGGGGCATGTCCGGTGGTCAATGACAACAACAGTGTGATGCCTCACCGGAGCTCAGGCGAAGTCCGGCGATCCAAGGTGGAAGACGTGCTTCAAAATTTAAATTTAGATCCGAAAAAGCAGGTGGGCCAGGACAGAAGTGGGCCGGTTCCAGGGGTGTGGTTGCAATCGGGCTCCACTTGGATTCGTGTTCGACTACGATCTGCTGTTGGCCGGCTACTTTCACGCAGAGGCACCTTGCCCCTGGAGTATCGTGTTTCCGCCGCCGCCGCAAACCTAGCGAGTGCTGATCGCCCAACATACGCCACCGCTCTTCTTCGAGGCTCGGCGACTATGGACGGCGCTGGAATGCAGAGTGGAGGTGCGGCTCATGGGGGGTTCGGTGCTGGTGCTGGTTTCCAAGGGGGCAATGGAGGTGGAGGTTTCCATGGACAGGGCGATGGCCGTGGTCAGTTCAACTCCGGTGCGGGATGGAACATGGGGGCACCAATGGCTGCACAAGGTTATCAAGGGTCGCAACAATGGCCTGGGTTCCACCCGATCCAGCCTAATATGGGAGCTGGATTTGTGCCACATCACGGTGGTGGTGGTGGCGCACCGTTTATGCCACAAGGAGTGACACAGTCCAATGTTTTTCCTAATCAAGCTGCTGGTGGTGGACGAGGAGGTGCGTTTATGAGTGGGCACAATGGAGGACAAGCAGGACCAATTTTTCATGGAGGTCATCATGGGGTTGCTGGTGGTACTGTTGTCAATCAGCACGGTAATGTAGCTCATGGTGGTGGCTTCGCCCAGGAGAATTTCAATAATGGGAATAACAGTGGTGCTGCTTTTGGCCGTGGTTTCAATCCTGGATACGGTGGACCGACCGGTGCTGGACGAGGCGGGCACCGTCAGCGTGGTAGAGGCCGGGAGAGAGGAAGAGGGAGAAACAATTCTGCTAGAGGGCGTGGAGATTATGAGCAGCATCAGCAGTTGAATAATGTAGTAGGTGCAGCAGGTGTTGGCGATGCAGGCACAGGGGCTCAGGTTACAACGGCAGGGAATTCTGGGACTGTAATTCCTGTTGTCATGGAAAAGGGTGCCACATCCAAGACTACTGATATGGCACAAGCAAGCACAATGCAGCTACAGGAAACAACTGAAAAAGAGGATGCAGATATTCTTGATCCTGAGGCAGAGAAAGGAAAAAATAAAGATAAGTGGTGCAAGAGATGCTGCTCCAAGGGCCATACTAAGGAGGAGTGTAGTACTGAACTTTTTTGCCTGATATGCGAGAGTGAAGATCATGTGGCTGCCAAGTGTCCGATCAAAAAGAGGCCCAGACCAGTTGCACATGCAGTGGGATATGCTATCGACGACCTTGGTTTCTACCATATTCCTCACGCTCCATACTCGGTAACGAAAACAGATGGTAAAACTGCTCTAATAAAGGTTATGGGTGGACATTTGGAGGAGGCTGATCTTGTAAATCATCTCAAGAGACTTATACCTGCGCCTGCTAGTTTTGAGTGGGATATCCAGCTTCGTGCACCAGATACTTGGGTGGCACCATTCCCTTCGAAGAATGAATTGAAGAGAACCATAAACTTTGGGTCGGCAGATCTGAAAAATGGTTTGACGCTGAAATTTGATGAGTATCAAGAGGAGGAATATTTTGGGACGGAAATTCCTTCGATCTGGATGAAGGTGGTTAATTTACCAAAGGTGTTACGGTCATATGAGGTTCTATGGGCCATCGGCACTATGTTTGGTGCAACTCAGAGAGTCGATATGATAACCACTAGGAAAAACAACTTCGGAAGGTTCAAGGTAGCGGTGCTTAATCCGAAACGGGTTCCTACAAAATGGATTGTGTTATTGGCACTAGATTTTTTGAGCTTCAGTTTGAGATTGAGCCATTCGAAGCAAATTATGGGGTGCCTCGCATAACTGGGAAAGGGGACAATGATGGAGATGATAAAGATGACGGGCAGAACCCAGACAAAGATGGTAGAATGGAAGATAGAAGCAAAAAGGCCAAGAATGTGCAGGTTTCAAACACTACCGACCATGCACAGTTGCAACTAGAAAATTCTAATGCAGGTGATGGCATGGTGGAAGACGTCACACTGGAAGATTTAGATGAGGAGGACGAAGAATGGGATGGGCTGGATGATTACATGGGAGATAATATGACTGTGTCGCAGGTTGAGTTAGAAAAAAGCAAGAACGCTGTGAGCAGCTCAATGTGGTCTGGTGGTGCAGTGATCGAGCAAGTGCTGGAGTATGCCAAATTACCTATTGGTGAACAGCATGACGATCTGATCAGTGAACATCATGCTCTGGAGTCTGGCGCCAATACTGCTGTTGTGCAGTTGACGGCTGGCGCTAAATCCCAGAAACAGGGGTGCACGGTGGAGACGGAGTCGGTCGCGCCTGGAGCGGCATTGCTTCACGCACACGAACCACGTGACACGGAGGCGCAGGCCCGGACGTGCAGGACAGCAGCTGATGTTGTCGTGCCGGTCTCTGGCGGGCTTGTGATGGGCGCTGGAGGCGTGCATAGTGAGGCGGTGGGGGTGGGATCAGTACCGGTTTTTCCTGGGAACATTCTCGCCCTGACAACAAGCAGGCGCCGGCTATCGGGAATAACATTTCGCTAGGGGCGGGGATAGTACCGGCTCACGAGCAGGGGAAATCTCTCGCCCAGAGCGCTGTTTTGCAGGATTTTTCGACAGAGGAGGACATGGCAACTCCTTCGATAGCTCTAGGACCTCTCTTGGAGAGGGCCTTGACAGGGCTAAAGGAGTCCATGGACAAGGATAAGGGCGCGGTGGCTGATGATGCCAAGGATGGAGATGGAATGGTGGCTATGCCACCTGTTCTGTCCAAAGCCATGGAGCTAGAAGCCACATCGCTGAGGAGGAGTAGGAGAAGGCAACACTCGGTAGATGAAGACTCGTTTGAAAGAGCAGAGAGAGTGGTGGCCAAGAAAAATCTAGAAATACCAGAAGGTACGGAACTTGAGAATTCTATTCTTTCTTTCACAAATAAGCAAATTACAGATAGTATAAAGAACATCGGTATCTCTTTGGGTAAAGAGGATAGTACTGTTCAATCATCTGTGTCGCTTATCAAGAAAATAGAAAAGGATAGATTTAAAGTTCCTGTTTCTAAAACTGGTGAGGATAGCCACTTAGACGTAGATGACTCTGATTGTGACATCGATCAAATAACTCTGGGTAACCTTTGTGGGGACCTAACAGAGGAGGTAATGGATGATAATAATGAGAGTCTGTTTTTAACTTCTGTTGTACATAAGCATAAAGCCAATAAATTAGATAAATGTAAGTCCAAACGTAGACTGCTAGCTTCTAAAAAACAGATCATTTTCAATGAGAGGAGTTTTTTGGAACAGCAGAGGTCTACGGGACTTGGCTAAATCTAATTTTTTGCATGATCTTTCTTGGATAAGAATCTGGATTTTATCGCCATACTCGAAACACACAAAAGGGATTACACGGATGATTGCCTTAATACTTTTTGTGCTGGTATAGAATTTTTTTGGCATTGGATTCCTCCAAAAGGGAGATCTGGTGGTATTCTTGTAGGTGTTAACTTAGAATCTTTTAATGTTGAAAACATAACTGGTGGCGAATTCTATGTGAAGATTCATCTCAAAAATAAGTGTGATGGCTTTCGTTGGGTTCTTATGGCTGTCTATGGTGCAGCCCAACCTGAACATAAAGATCGCTTTCTCGCTGAATTGGTGAATGCTAGTAGCATAGAAAAACTACCGTTGTTGATAGGTGGTGATTTTAACTTTATTAGAAATCCTAGTGAAAAAAACAATGATAGGTTCGATAACAGGTGGCCTTTATTGTTTAACGCCTGTATTGAAGCTTTGAACTTAAGAGAACTAGAGCTTTCTGGTAGGAAGTTTACTTGGGCTAATTCGGCTGTTAATCCAACCTATGAAAAGTTAGATAGAATCCTTGTTAGTACAGATTGGGAGCAAAAATTCCCACTTTCTACAGTCGAGGCCCTTACAAGAGATATTTCTGATCACACACCCTTATTGCTTGATACTGGAAATGCTTCTCATAGAGGTAACAACCATTTGTTCAGATTTGAATTGGGTTGGCTCACTAGGGATGAATTTCACACTATGGTAGCTAGGGTATGGCAGAAAGAAACTCGAGGGAGAACTCCACTACAGAGATGGCAAAATAAAATCAGATCACTTCGTCGGTTTCTTAAAGGTTGGGCTAAGAATCAAGTAGGAGAAAATAGGAAAAAGAAAACCTTTTTGTATTCTAAACTCGATGAACTTGATAGAAAACAGGAATATATGATGTTGACGCCTCAAGAGTTAGAGTATAAGTTTTGTCTCACTAATGAATTAACCAAGCTACTTCGAGAAGAGGAGATCTATTGGTTTCAAAGATCGAAGTCTGCTAGGTTACTCAAAGGTGATGATAATACAAAATATTTTCAACTCTTAGCGAACGGTAGACATCGGAAAACTAGAATCTGTCAACTCGAGCAAGATGAAGGTATAGTAATAGGGAATGAAAATCTGAAAAGTTATATTACAGAGTACTATAAGAATCTTTTTGGAGCACCGGAAAGTAATGAGTTTAGCTTAGATGAAAATGAAATAGAAGATATTCCACAGGTCTCAGATGTTGAAAATGATTTGCTAAAACAGTCTTTTACTGAAAAAGAGATTAAGGAGGCGATTTTTCAAATGGAACACAATAAGGCGCCCGGTCCGGATGGTTTTCCGGCTGAATTTTATCAGTCTTTTTGGGAAATTGTCAAAGAGGACTTGATGGCACTTTTTAATGAGTTCCATGATGGAAATCTACACCTTCACAGTCTAAATTTCGGTATTATTACTTTGCTACCAAAGAAAGCTGAGGCAATCAAAATCCAACAATATAGACCGATTTGCTTGCTTAATGTTAGTTTTAAAATTTTTACAAAAGTTCTTACAAATAGAATAGCAGAAATAGCTCATAAGGTAATTAGGCCTTCTCAAACTGCTTTTCTACCGGGAAGATATATCTTAGAGGGAGTAGTAATTTTACACGAAACTATTCATGAGTTACATAGAAAGAAGAAAAACGGTGTGATACTTAAACTTGATTTTGAAAAGGCATATGACAAGGTGAAGTGGCCTTTCATGCAACAAGTGTTGAGAATGAAAGGATTTTCACCTACATGGTGCTCTTGGATTAAACAAGTGGTATCCCAAGGTAGTGTTGGTATAAAAGTAAATGATGACATAGGCCATTTTTTCCAAACCAGAAAAGGTGTGCGACAAGGAGATCCGTTGTCCCCCATTCTGTTTAATATAATTGTTGATATGTTAGCTGTTCTAATTTCTCGAGCTAAGGATAATGGTCAAATTAGAGGGCTAGTTCCACACCTAGTAGAGGATGGTTTATCTATTTTGCAATATGCAGATGACACAATTGTTTTTATGGAACATGATCTAGAGGAGGCTAAGAATATGAAGCTCGTGCTTTGTGCATTTGAACAACTTTCAGGCCTAAAGATCAATTTTCATAAAAGTGAGATGTTCTGCTATGGGGAAGCTAAAGATTTTGAAAGGGAATATTCACAGATTTTCGGGTGCGATATGGGGTCATTTCCTTTTAGATATCTTGGCATACCAATGCATCATAGAAAACTAAGAAATAGCGATTGGAAAGAAATAGAGGATAGATTTCAAAAGAGGTTAAGTGGTTGGAAAGGGAAGATGCTTTCTGTAGGAGGTCGTTTGGTCCTCATAAACTCAGTTCTTAGTAGTCTCTCTCTCTTTATGTTATCATTCTTTGAAGTCCCTCGTGGGATCCTCAAGAAGTTAGACTATTACAGGTCTAGATTCTTCTGGCAAAGTGATGGTCATAAAAAGAAATATAGACTCACTAAGTGGGGGATTCTTTGTACTCCAAAGGATCAAGGAGGTTTGGGGATTATGGATCTTGATTTGCAAAATAAGGCTCTTCTAAGCAAATGGTTATATAAGTTAATTAATGAAGATGGGGTCTGGCAGCAAATTCTCAGAAAAAAATACTTGAGACACAAAACTATTACACAGGTTGAACATATGCCTGGAGATTCTCATTTTTGGTCCGGCCTGATGAAGGTGAAAAAAGACTTTTTGAGAATGGGCAAGTTTAATCTAGGTAATGGAAATCAAGTTAGGTTCTGGGAAGATGTTTGGTTAGGAAATTCAACCTTTAAAGATCGATTTCCATCTCTTTATAACATAGTTAGAAAGAAAAGTGCGACGGTTGCGACAGTACTAGGATCAAATCCTTTAAATGTGTCCTTTAGGAGATCATTAGTTGGAAATAATCTTATATCATGGCAACAGTTAGTAGCTTTGATTGTTAATGTCCAACTAACAAATCAAGAGGATACATTTAGATGGTCCTATCATCCAGATGGGAAATTCACGGTGAGATCAATGTATAGAGCTCTTGCTGTCCCAGATGTGTTACCTCGTGACCATCCATTATGGAAACTGAAATTGCCCCTCAAAATAAAGATTTTTATGTGGTACCTAGTCAAAGGAGTAGTTCTAACTAAGGATAATCTGGCAAAAAGACAATGGAAGGGAAGTTTAAAGTGTTGTTCTTGTAATCTTGATGAAACCATACAACACCTTTTCTTCGATTGTCACATAGCTAGACTTATTTGGAGAGTTGTGCAAGTTTCTTTTAATCTACCCCCACCTAATAACATCGAGAATATGTTTGATGATTGGTTATTTGGGATAGATAAGAAACTTAGATACAAGATCTTGGTTGGAGCTAGTACCATTTGTTGGGCAATTTGGTTAAGTAGGAATGATGTCATTTTTAACGATTCCCAAGCTGTTACTTCTATGCAGGTTATCTTCAGAGGAACATATTGGATTCGCTTCTGGAGTCTCTTGCAAAAGGAGGACCAGCCCCAAATAAAATGGGGGTGTCGTGTGCTTGAAACAACAATTATGGAGGTTTTCGCTAATAATGGCTGGCGTTTCAGTAATAGAATTGCCTTTTAGTGCAATAAAGACAATGGCTAGTTTTTCGTCTGTTTTTATGTTTATGCTTATGACCGAACCTTATGAGGTTCATGGTGATGTAATAATGAACTATTTAAACAGCTATATGCATTGGTCGATGCAGAGGCTGGAATATTGAAATATATTCCCGTTTCTAAAAAAGGTTATCGGGGAATCTGTCTGCAAGAAGCTACGTGGAAACACAAAAGAGAATCTGTTTCGACTTTACATCCTACTCTGCTAGTATCACACTGAAACAAACAACAACAGAGCTCCGCGATCTGGTAATAGAAATGTTTGCAAACAAGAAGCATCAGCTCCAGATGTTAATATACTCCATCACCTCCGAATAAAATACAGAAGATGTTGATGCTTCCACATCTACGTGGAGCACTGAGAGCACCAGTTGTCAAGACCGGCATGAACATAAGCTAGCAAGTTACAGCGGTGGGAGAGAGAGAAGGGAGCTAGATCTAGTACGGCTTGAGGTAGTCGAAGAGATGGTCCCGGAAGGAAGCCGCCTCCGCCGTCGGCGATCCAACAGGGGACGACCACACGCCGGCTGGCTGCTCCCTCGGGCTCCCCTGGCCCGTAACTGCACTCGCCGCCGGCGGCTTTCTCTTCTCCGTCTCTATCTGCAGCATCTTCATCTGCCGCCGTTGCCGCTGCTGCTGCCTCTGCTCCCGGCGCTTGTGCACGTACTCCTCGTGGATGAACACCTCCATGCTCTCTGCTAAGCTGACTCCTAATCTGCCTTCTGCTAGTTCTAGGCTAACACTTCTACGAAGTGCGCTCTGCTCCACTGAACTAGGAGTACCGAGCTACTTATACCACCACAAACTGACCACAACAACGGAATCGTTACAAAAGCTTCTAAAGATCCGGAGAATGCTACTCAGGTAGTACAAGTAAGTGGTGCTCGTATCTGTGCCGAGCTAGAGCTAGCTTTCGGCTTCTTTATAGGCCATCAAGTCAAGTCAATTATTCGTGTGTCCCTAATTTTTTACCGATTGATCAGAAAATTAAAAATTCGCGCGTTCAATCGACACCTGTCCAAGTTACATACAAGCCAGCAGCTTCCACGGGACATGGCTCATGACACTGCTTGCACCACCAAACAAAGTGACAGGAAAATGCCTGCTTAGGTGCAGCAGCACCAAAGTTACAGGTATTATTAAAGCACGCAATCAGAGATATGCAACAGTAACTGCCATGTGATGCGAGTGTGGTCTTGTTGTTTGGCAGGAATCGGATCCCATTCCCGTCCACTCGACCCTATCCGTTAGTACAAGCAACAAAGGATTGATGTTTTTATTGTATCCCAGCGTGGATCTTGTTTCAGGACTTAATCAACGATTAAAAGATGCTGCCATGGATGATCTGTCGAGCAGAGGGGATTTAGAAATCAATCAGGCGTGCCGCTCGATGGGGACAAGCTGCAGAGGGACGGTCTGTGTCAGTCCAGGTGGCCGCCTTCGATGAATTCGTGCGCGTGGTAACTGACAAAACGGGATTAACTGACACTGGATTTAGTTTGCGATGGGCTGCGGCGAATTGCAGCAGCATGGATTACCGGTCAGGCCGGCAACCACGCATTTGTCGGACTTTATTCAGTAGCCGGCGCACTGTCTGTTTTTCAGTCTGGTACGGGATGATGGTGCCTTTGTTGCGAGTACACGCGCAGGTGCTAGTGGTGCTGTTGTGCGCGATAATCATGGCAGGGTGCTGTGGTGCTCTTATGCTTACCATTGAGGTTATTGCAGCAAGAGATGGCCTTCTTCTGGCATCAGTGAAGGACTGTGGTAGAGTGGTGTTGGAGCTTGATAATCTGACACTGGTAGAGTTTCTCAAAACTTCTACGGTGAACATGTTTACAATTGCTGATTTATGCCACTAGTTCCAAGAGCTAGGCGGGACTTTTACTATGTTTTCATTTATTTTTGTTAGAAGGGTGTAGCTCATTGTAGTGCAAGCAAGCCTACCTGTGATTATCATGTGTATTCTTGGTCTGATTATCTCTCAATGTGGCTTTCGGAGGTTGCAGCCAATGATTGTAATTCTGCCTCTATTGCTAATAGAGCTCTTGTGTTTGCCCTCCAAAGAAATAAGGGTAGCAACTCATTGCTCGCGATGACGGCGCTTTTCGCACGGCACCGTAAGTAGTGATGCTAATTGCACCCGTTGGCCCTCTTAAAAGAAAATGAAAAAGATTAATCGGCCGGGGGCCACAGTGAATTTACACTCGGTGGGCATAGGCGCGGTGCAAATGTTTCGTTATGAAGATTCCTTTTTAAATGTATTTTTATATGTGTCGAACGCTAAACTCGATAGGTTCCTAAACCCAATGAATGCTCGGAGAAACCAGCACATGTATGTAAATTTTCATCTTACTTTTCATAGGTGCGGGTTTACTGAGTTTTAACTTCAGCTGCTTCCAACCCGACCCATTACTATCCGAGCCGTGAGTGATATTGGTGTGTCTTGGGGCCGCGGCCACGGGCAGATGCCGCGCTCCGTTCAAACTAGCATCGACGGGTTCATCCAGATGAATCATCGATCGCGCCACGCTCCAGTGCTGGGCTAGGACAACCTGCCCCATACCTGCACGGACCGGAGCAAAGCATTCAGCAATCGATGAACAGAGAGAGAGAGAGAGAGAGAGAGAGAGAGAGAGAGAGAGAGAGAGAGAAAGGAAGCCCAGTACACGTCTATCTCCAGCCAGCACCAAGCAATGATCTCTCCGTCTACCGTAACCACCCCTCACATGATCATGACGGGGGCAGGCAAGGCAGGGCCCGGTGGTTGGGCGATCAAGAGCCCTGCAGATGCCAAACCGCACCAAATGCAAATGGAGTCTATGGAGACCTAACTACTGTGTATATGGAGGACGGGCCGTTGGCCTGGTGGTGGAACCGCGTGGTTCGCTAGCCACCCGCGCGAGTTCGAGCCCCGGGACTCGCTCTCGCGTGCCTCACCTGGTCAGTAGGCTCCAATAAATAATCCCGTGACCGGGTTTATCCCCAAAAATCGTACAGTACCCTCTCGCGCGCGTGAGCCACAATGGGAGGACGTCCCCGTCGTACATCAGGATCGAAGTATTCTGGTGATCTCTCGAAGGACGCGATCTTCATAGGCTGCGTATAGGTGTAGGTCTGAGCTTGTGCGTAGGGGTGGTGTTGGTGTGTGTTGAGGTGTGAGTGCGTGCGTTCGTACAAGAACATTTTCTACAGCTGTATGGTTCAGTCTGAGAGGGTTAAAAAAAAAAACTACTGTGTATATGGACGTAACAGAACCGGGGAGGGCAAAGGCCAACGGCAGCGGCCTGAATGTATTTACCTGGACTGCACACTCTACTCGGCGGCAACGAGGTCACAGACCTATTTGGATCTACTTTCGCCACATACGTACTCTACCCGTATCAGATCTTGTCCTATGCACTCAGAACCCCGGTTAGATTTTCCGGTAGTGGATAGAACCTGGATTAGATCAAAAGGCTAGCACCACTGACAAAAACAATGAGGTCCCGTCCCAATCCCAATCCCAATCGCAATCCATCATATTCTAAACAGAGAATTTGGCAAGAGAGGACTCGGCAACCAGCCAACCAACCAAAGCACCCGCATCGTCCTTGACGTTACTCTCTGTCAATCAATAATACACATAGCTCTGAATAATTCCTGACCGGCGGCACAGCTGAAGATTTTTAAGAACAGCACTAGCTCTAACTAAAAGGAACCGAGTGTTGTGAAAGAAACTCTGCAAAGCTATCTACATGCAAATCCGCACCAATCAAGTTCATCGTGCCCTGCCCAACGGATGAACAAACCTCCTGATCACTCTGAAGTGAAATTTACTTGAAGACCACATCTCAGACATAAATTAGGCGGGAAGCACTTGAATAGTCTCGAATGGTGGTAATTACACAGAGCTGGAAGGCGGACCTTCGTTTTTCACCATGTCTCAACTCACGATCCAGTTGAGATTGTGTAGGAGCAAGGAGCCGTACCGGGACAGGGGAGTTGTTTCATCGTCTGAAAAAGGAGGGATGGGAATCAAGCGGAAAACGAGGGATCCCACACGGAAACGAGAAGAACAAAAGAAAAACAAAGCAAAAAACTCTGGATCACAACAAGGGGAATACTAATAGGCTCCCTTCATCTGACAACGACATCTTCTGTTCTCTCTCTCTCCCTTGCCCTGCTCGGTGCTCCTCTTCTTAATTTGTTTCTTGGTCGGACGGCTCCGGCACGGCGGGCCTCACCGCGCCTGCTGCGGCGCGGCGGACTCGAGGCCGGCCGGGGAGGTCGGCGGGGACGGGTGCGGGTGGCCGTTGTGGCCCTGGGAGTTGGTGCGGTGGAGGCGGCACTTGAAGGACCCCGCGTGGGTCGCCGGAGCGCACACGCACTTGTGCGTGCCGCCGCCGGACGACGCGGAGGAGAAGCTCCGGCGCATCGCGCGCGGCGACGAGGCCGCGGCGCCCGTCGGCGTGGTGCTGCTGCTGTGGGGGCCGTGGAACCTGCCCTCCTCGCCCGTGCTGTCGACGTAGTTGGACGCCATCGCTTCGCCTTGAGATTGATGGACAACAAACAAGAGACGGTGAGCTCGCAGCAATCGCAAACGGAAAGTCTAAGAGTAAAAGCTGCCCCCATGCCAATAAAAATTATGACCCGGTTCTATTACAACAGGATCGATCCCGTGCGGCCTCGATGCCAAGAACAGAAAACGGATCCAGATATCTCGTTCTAGCCTTCTAGGAGCAAAGTTCACCTCGTAGTACGTTCTAAGCAAATAAAGGCTCCTAGATGCAAAATTCAGTTGGAAACACAAGAACGAGATAAGCTTAGCATGTTTTCTTCACATTTTATCAGCAGCGTCAGTAGATAAGATTGGATGAAGATAAGACAGGGATTGGGGATGGAGAGGCTACCTACGGTAGGAGGACGAAGGCGCCGAAAGGGGATGAAACGGCAGGAAGGAGGCAGCGGTGTCACAGAGCGGCAAACTGCGTTAATCCAGGCCTTGGCGCGCTTTTTATAACGGCCGTGGGACGCTGCCCGCCGGCAGGGAAGGGGTTGCCTGCCCGGATCTCTCGTTCGCCCAGCCGAAACGCGGGCCCCGCAACACGCAGCCGTGGGTCCATCCATACTTGCATCCAAATGACGACGCTGTCCTCGGCGCACGGGACCGGCGGCGGATCCTCCTCCGGGGCGAAGCGGTCACTTGCGACTGGCCGGTTCGCGCTCCCGCGACGGCGTCGTCGTTCGCGCGCGAGCAGATTTGGCGCCATGCGGCCATTCGGGCTGGATGCACCGGATCACAGCCGTGACGTGGATGCTGCCGAGTTTTACACGCGTAGTACATTGCATGCGTATCGTATTATGTAATCCTCCTCCTGCAGCACTAATCTATCCGTTGGATCAATGGGCGTGCGACACCGAGAATGCAGATCGGGATCGCGGCTGCCCACGGACCCCGTGCCCATTTCTGCGTGCAGTGGCCTCGTTCGCAGAGTGAGTACCGAGTACCCGTGAGAGAGACAAATATGACCGAGCGGCTCCTGCCTATGCATGCCTCCAGCTAAAAAGAGGCGGCGAATGGCGGATGCTGCATTGTTGCGACGTGTCAAGTTGACAATCATGGAGGGGAGGGGAGGCACACGTGCTACCCGGCACATGGCTACGGCTCGAACCCATGCCTACAGATACCCTGGTTTATTAGTAGTAGTATTTAATATTTTGTTAACACAGAGTAGAAAAAACAATTATCATACTAGGTCTCACTGAAATACTGCTGCCGCAACGTTGGAGAACGTGTACCTTGCGCCCGGCTTCGAGATCCCTTGCGGCGGGAAGACGGTGCCGGTGCGGCGGTGATGGGCGAAAGAAACGCGAAGCTCTGCCGACCATGCATGCCGCGCGTAGTCAGCACGTACGCACGCACCGCCGCCGCCACATGGGTCCGTGACGCGTTGCGCCTGGGGCCGTGGTGCGTTTGGAATGGTCCGTCCCCGGTGATGACGCTCGGCGATCGCGCTTTCGTCGTCGTCGTCGCGTGTGGACGTGGCCGCGCGAGCAGGTGGGCAGGTCGGCGAGGCGGTGGCGCCGAACTGTGTCTGGCGTGGCCGCGCGCGCGCGAGTAGCTGGTATTTTAGCCAAAGCAGAGACGCGTCGCCCGGCGGCGGACGGGTGGGCTGCGCCGGAATCCTCCCTCATCTCGTCCCGCCTTTCCCGTCGTCATCGGAGAGCAATGGACGGGCGGGGTCCAGAAGGCCGTGGCTTTCCCGGAGTTGCCGTTCGCGCCGCGCTGTCAAGCGGAGGGTGCGGATACGGCGCGAGCACGCATTACGCTACGCGGCGGCGAGCTATGGCCGGCCATTGCGGGCCGGGGATGTGGATTGGGTTGGGTCATCTGCCGTGGCGTGTTAGCTACTACCACCACTCTCCAGTCTCCACTAGTACGTTTCACTCACTCTTCGAGGCGTCATCTCCTGATGGACACCCATGACAACTGCCGCTTGCTTACCACGACTGGAAACTGAAAGTATCGCAAGGATCAGGTGGGTGGGTGCGTGAACGGCCGGTCCCGCGTGGCTGTTTTGGAGGAGGGTTCCATGATTAGGGGACAAGAAAACAAAACATTGTGGATAAACACTACCGAGGACCGGGGGCCCTATGAGGTACTGTAGCTGCGCGCGGTTCGTCGCATGCATCTCGCCACGGTGACCACCGTTGCCGTTGGCCCGTTAGGCTCCGCTCCAGCGCCCCACACTCGGGACCTTGTCCTATTTTTGGTGGCAAACTGTACCACTTGTTCGTGTCATCGATCGACCTTGTTGCATCCAAAGGTTACGACCTTGCGAGACATGCTTACTTGGTCCCGATTAACAGCGTCTTTTCGGATATTTATTTCACTTCTTCGTGGTGGGTGAATTAAAACAGAACAACAGAACGGCCATCGGATGCCAACGTCGATCTTCCGCGCCCGTCCTAGCTTGCGGGGAAGCCAAGCTAAGCTAACCAGAGCGTCCGTCCGCCTAAATCCACCCCCCTCCGCGCGTTGCTTTCGGTGCCCGTCTCCATCGCCGAGAAACGGACGCCGTCCTAGCTCTTAGCTAGCTGGACCCTCTAATAAATCTCCGCTCTGTTCATGTTTACCGACGTGTACTGCCACGCATGTGCATTGTGTTCACGGCACCGTCCGGACGCGCCACATCGCCATTCATTGTTGAACCTGAAGACTTGAAGCTTTCTCTTGTCATCAGGAAAGTTCTCTGGAGTTCGACACCGAGAGCCTTCTTAACCGAGGCGTCTGCCTACCTTGATCCAGGTAAAGACGCATGTGTAATGTCTGCGTCGTCTAATGTCTGCGTCTACAGCTGCGGGGTAATCTGTGAGATGACACAACAGAATTGAAGGCAGGGGGCGGTTATCTACCCACCTAACCGGCTAACCCTGTCGCTAATTGAGCTGGTCCTAGTATAGTGGAATCGCGGCCCACTTGTCAGGAAGGTGCGATCGAAGCAACGTCCACGTGGCCCGACCTGTCCACATGTTTGCTACAACGACCTGCGGCCTGTTCGGCATGGCTGGTGGCTGAAAGTACTGTAGCAGCTGATTGAATAGTGTTTTGTGAGAGGATTCGAGCACATGTAGCGGCTGTTTAGGTACTGTAGCGACTGGTTACTGTAGCGGCTGGTTACTGAGCGGCGGTGCTGTATATCCCGATACCCGTATTCGAAAAAATACGCGGTTACTGTAGCTACAGTGGTACTTAGCTACAGTAACCACCCATGTTTGCCGAACAGGCTGCTGCTATCTGCATCTGCTCGGGCCGTCCACACTCCACACCTCATGACAGCAGCCGTCGGAATGAACCAGCTGGTTCTCGACCTTGCCCGTTCCCCCACCGAACAAGGAACAACGTCACCCATTCAGAGCACCGCTCCGATGTTTTCCGGCGTCGGAGTGAGAGGAGGCACTTTTTATTAGTACTAGGGACGCAGGATCCAGCAATACGTTAAGGCCCCTTTTGGAACGCAGGATTTTCATAGGAATTTCACAGGAATCAGTTGACTGTTTACAGAAAAAACGCAGGAATGAGAAAAAATCCGCGTTCCAAAGGCCCCCTTATAAAGAGAGTAAAACAAAGCATACTGGTCCGAGCCAGATAGATATCTTCTTGTCTGTTAACGATTTTATAAGATGGAGCAATTCACCGTTCGCTTTGCGGTCCCGGCTGTTGGCTCATGAATCTGAATCTGTCAACAACTGGCAGCAATCTTGTTCTTTGTGGTGGTTAAATATAAAAAGTTAATGGCGACATCTCCTGAGTAATCCTGAAAACTTATCTCGTACACAGAGTAATCCTGAAAACTTATCTCGTACACGCTGCGTTGGTAGGAAGGTGTATCTATCAATCGGTGACTGGACGAGGTGGAAAGCAGCAACTCATCAGGACCACATAGAGGTTGCATTTTTTCTTCTCGGGCTACCGAAATCATCATCAGTCGATAAAACAATGGCCGCCACCATACGTACGCGATAATTATGTTGAGCAAGTCAATGCGCTCCGATTATTGGCGCCTTCAAGCTCGCTCTGCTTCTCCCATGCATAGACGCGCCAATATAAAAGAGAACGTACATGTAGCCGTGGCGTGGTACTACCATGTGGACGTGGTGTACACGTTAGCTAGGCAATCGTAGCCAGGTTTTGTATAACAGGATGAAGTCAAAGTCAAGTGAATGATTCTAGTAGCTCAAGATTTTCAAAGTTGTGTGACTCGAGATACAGTCTTGTCGACGACGGTTGCTTGCAGTTTTCACAATCGTCGACCGTCATGCCATGATCTTAAGAGCTAAGTTATCAGTTCAAAGCTATCTTCAGACGAGTGAACCTCATCAAGGGGGAAACATTCGCTGAAATCCACTTTTGCTGCAACTTGAACCTGCTTAAACTTAACAAATTACAGTAACGCTTAAGAAACTGCTAAATACATGTGCACGGTTGGAAGTTCAGCCACTGACAAGTGATTCCCAGTTTTGTTCCCCAGATGACAGCCTTTTGCACGATTCAAGCATTCATCATTGTACTGCCATCTGAAATCAAAAGTTCTGACGCCAAACGGTACACAAGCAGCCGTCGCAACAGCAGGAGGCGCAGCACTGGAAAGTGCTTGGCCATTCGGAGCAACGAAAGGGTGCTTCAGTTTTCATCATCATGGAAGCAACAAGACCGACCGCCAAGGACGTAGGGTCACCTGATCACCTCGCCCAAAACCATGGGCGCGCCACTCCAACCTAATTTAGCAGATGCTGAATCACGGCGGAGCGAAAATATCAGCAAATCTCATCATTCGATCCAGAACGAGCAGTGCATCGTGTAGGAATTAATATTTTGGTTCATGGCACACATTGTCGTGATGCGGCGTCTGCCGTACAGGCGTAAGCATGTGCTTAGTGGCGGCCGGCAACTGGTCGCGATCACGTTCTTAGGGGAAATAAACTAAGCTAATTATGAAGAGTACTAGCAAAGCATAGGCGATTAGGGGATGCTTATCCTTAAGATATAAGATAATCCATCAATAATGGGGGCAACAGCGACCACGATGATAGGGTTTGTTGGCTGAGCATCGATCATCAAAAATCGCCCCTGGAGTAGGGTAACGTGTGTACTTTGCTATCAGCTTCATATATTTTAAAGGAAAAATACATTTATATAGGTCTAAACAAATATATCACCTTAGTCTCGGTCTAAAACAAATGCCATTGGGTTACATATCACGGGCCTTGTCTCCAAAATCCCAACCCAAAGGGCTAAACTTCAACGCTATTTGCTGAGTATTTTTTTTTTTGACAATATGATGTTTGTCAGTCATCTAAAACAAAGGCATCTTTTTAGGCAACCGTCCGTGAACCTTTGAATTCAAATCCAACAACGGGCAACCTTTCTTGACTTGGGCAGAGTATGCTTAGAGACCACTTGGGCACAATATGGCCCGTTTTAAGCACATCCCTTCAATGGGCCTGAACACGTATTATGCCACGGGCCGTGAGGCAACAACTTCTGAGCTTTAGCTCAAAAAAAAAAACTTTTGAGCTCTCTCCCTTTCTCTCTCTCCAAAAAGAAAAAAAAACATCTGAACTACTCCCTGGACACACGTGAACTAAATTCAGACCCGAGCGGAAATACCAAACCATCTGCTTAGCAGACGGGAAGACGGAATCTGAGGGTGTGTTTGGCAAAGTTTTTTGCCTGACTTATTGGATGACTTATGAGGAAAAGAGAGAAAAGCTCTACCAAACACCTCTCTTGAAACGGCTTATGAGCATTGTCAGAAGAAGCCGAAATGAACTTGAATGGCTTGGGGGGGGGGGGGGGGGTGGGGGGGGGTGGGGGGGGGGGAACGGGCGGGGCACGAACTAGGCACATTCGGGCTTCACGAACAGCAGGAAGCATGCCCTTGAGGTTTGGAGAAAATTACGAGTTTTGCCACCGCATGCCCACCCGTGAGTCGTTGGCCCCATGCGACCGCTGTCGTCCGTCTATCCCTTCCTCGCCGTGAATCCCCTGATGAGGCGGCGTTCGTCCAGCGCGTCGTGCGGCCAAGGAGGCGGGGCTCCGGTAGGATCTGGAGGAGGGACAGCCGACGAAGCTTCCCCCGAAGGCGCGGCAGCTGATTTTCCCAGGGCATGGATCGACGGCGCCCGAATCGGGAGTTCGTGGCACGGCGGCGGCCTCTAGCGCGGCGGCTGGGTGCTGGCCTGGCGCTGGAGCAGCGGCGCCATGTCCGGGTTCGGGCGCCGGCCTCTGGCCAGGCGGCGCCAGCATGGCTGGCTCGGCGGCCGAACCACGGTCCTGGCCGGGCGTTCCCGCGCCGCGCCCCCGCGCTCTGCCGTCGTGGCCCCGCGCCGCCGCCGCTGCCCGCCGTCATGGCCCCGCGTCGCCGCCGCCACCCGCCGTAGTGGCCCACGCCGCGCCCCACCCACCCCGCGTGCTGCGCATGTCGCTGCCGCCAGCGCGGCGCCGCGCGCCACTGCACCGCCGCTTGCCGTCGTGGCCCCGAGCCACCCTGGTCCGACGTGCGCCCCATCTGCGAGCCGTCGTCTCCATGCTCCTCCGGCCTCCTGCAGCGGATTGGAGTTGTTGGCGAGCTTGGGCGGAGTAGACCTGCAGCGGCGACATCGCTCGATTTGCTGGGTGGTGGCGGAAATGGCGAGGTGCTATCTTGATGCTAGACGCCTCGAGAGCAACTCAGCTCGCATGCCCGGCGCGTGGCCACTACGTGTCGACGCTAGTTCAACCTCGCCATTTTTTTAGTTGTAACCAGATTAGAAAACGTATTTCTTGAGTGTATTATATGTTCAATAATATTTCACTATAGAAATTATTAGTTTAGTTTTATTATTATTTCTTTTATTCCACAAAATCATATGTAAGATCATGTATAGTTTGATGTATGGTGGCATGTTATGTGAAGATGATGACGTTTTTGTAAACACTATCGTACTTTATGGTCGTAATGGTCTTTTGAAAACATTATTGTACTTTATTATATTAGTTGTCACTATAAATTAATTATTAGTTTAGCTTATTTATTTTAAATATTATTTCCTTCATTCAACAGAAATTACATGCGTATAGCCATGTCAAATAGGTAGGGGCATTAAGGACATTTTGATAGGATAAACCGTTTCTAGAAAAGACATGACAAGCTGTTTTGCCAAACAGTTTAACAGGATAAGCTGTTTTCATAGATAAGACAGAATGAGCCAGAAAAGCTATTTTCACAAATAAGCCACTGGGATAAGCTGTTTTCAGAATAAGCCGAATCTCTGCTAAACATACCCTGAACATGCATCCATGTTGACTTCCAATTTCTTAGAGCAAACTTACAGGGATCTGAGAACTCATCAGCTTGTTCGCCTTGTCTGCTGCAATTCAGCATCCGCTACAGTGTCGTGGTGCAGCCGAACAGGGCGCATACCTCGTGCTCCCACGTCCACGAAGGGACAACTCGGAAAGTGGGGCAAGTCAAAGCCCTGAATTTCTGAGGCTTGTTCAGAAAACAAACAAAAAACAGGAATAAAAGAGGAAGCTCGCGCATCGTGTGAATGGCCGGCAGGTTCTGTGGATCAGATCTATGCTTAAACACGATCAAAATTTTCTTATCCGGCAAAGATGCTATTAGATAATCATATTTTTCTTATTTTAGGGGAACCATTCATGGAGAACCTTCTGTTCATGTTAGTAACATGCAAGGCCCCATGTGAGATGCTGCAACTGCAACTCTGCAAGTGGTGGGCTGGGATTTAGGAGCACGATGTGTTGCAATGAAACCCTGGCTCTCGTAAATGATCCTTGATCTGGTGGCTGGTCATCCAAAAAATTTATCTATATTTTTCATCCTTTTTGCAATAACAGTAAAATGTCTACCCATGTGTTATGTTCAACTCGATCTTACACGGTAATATTCCTCCTTATGTACTGTACAAATAGAGATAAGTTGAGATTGGGATCAAGTTGAGATTGGGATCCACGTGCTAAGTTGTTACACCGGACGCAGCAACGCCAACCATATCGCGTATAAACTTTAATATTTCCTATGTGTGCAAAGTGCAAACAGTCTCTCCCTAACTTCATATGAGCATGCCAAGTTAATACTGGTAGAGCATGATATATAATTGCGTTGCGTGCCATCAACTCATCAGTCGTCACATATGCATCTGAAAATGACACGATGTATGGACCCGACAAGCATATGGAAGACATAGTAGGACGGGCTTGCTTTGCTTGATTTATAAGCTAAATTTGTGCTGGACAGAGCTACCAGCGTGCATTGCTAGTCAACGTCACAAACTGTTGCCACTGCCTTTTCATTTGATAGAAACTGATGTTCTTTTTTCTCCATCCAGAACACAAACTGGAGCTCAAATTGAGCAGGACTCAGTTTGACTCTAAAGTGACACGAGATATTTTTCTGTCCCTTGGACCCTTGTGGATCCCCGAACAGAAATTGGTCCCAACGTGAAGTTCAAAATCTCTAACCAATCAGCCAAAATTTTCCACACCCATCCTTTTCACTTCATCGTTAGGGCAACCGCAATGTTGCAGCTAAAAGTAGTCCATACGAGTGGATCCTATAGCAGCTGGTCTATAGTTATAGATAGGTTTATAATGTTTGAGTCAAAACCAGTCCATAAAATAAGAGAGGGTGAGAGTGATATAATATTTTTTATTCACTACAGCCAGTTCGCCTATAAGCATATAGGCGGCTTTTGCTATTGACTCATTATAGACTAGTTGCACAATGTTTCATGCAGTCAATAGTAATTACTTTATTTCTTATTGACCACTTTACCACCACATTGTGGTTACTCTTAGAATTCAGGCACGCAAGGTGGATAATTTCAACCAACAATGTTAACATCAATCCATCCCCTCGTCTTTTGTTTTAACATCGCCCACAATTACCGTATTTTTTATCTATTGATAGCAATGGATGCCCGCGCACATTTTTCCTTGAAGTTCCCATGCTAGAAACATGCATTTAAAGGCTGAAATTAGCAGTTCTTTTTTATCAGCATTAGCAAAATATGGGATGTTACGTACGAGAAACGTAATTGAAAGTATATCATAATTCAAGTTTCAAAAAGAAAGCATACTACTCCTTCCAACCGTTTAAAAAGAAGGAACAAACTGCAAGACGATTTTACCTAATCGTAGGACCAAAGAAGAGACCAGATTCATTCAAGAAGAAATTTCACAACGAAGACCAGCTTTCAAAACGTTAAGAGCGAAATGAAGGATAGTAACAACTGCAAGTTAGACGAAGATATTAATGTAGTTGAGTACATCTTCAAGTTACAAGCAATCTGTAAGACAAAGATATTACAACCAAGAGCACTCATATGTAGCTCTAACTCAAATCCACCTGTGTGAAGGTTCATACAGAAGACTGTACAGGCAAATGGCCTTCGTCGTCATAGACGGCTCAACCAGAAATAGTGCCACAAGTGCCTAATGAATGGCAGCCAACATACCTGTAGGCGGAATTGAGCATCATCTTCTTTCTCATGTCTCTCTCCTTCTCGCTTCTGCCACCGAAGAAGAAGAGAAACTAGATCCAAAGTTTTCACTAGACCTCCATCGTGATTGGATCTAATCACGACAAAACGGAGAAGGGCCCGGAGAATTTTATTCCATGGCGGCGACATCATCCCCGTCTCCATGTCGCCGTCCGGAAAACTAAATCTCCATATCGTCGAGAAGTAACTGCAAGCCATCTTAGCAGTCTACGGAGTAATTTTCAGCCTTGAAACTACTCTATAATAGTAAGTGATGTTTAACATCTAGATAGCACGCTGAAGATGATATATATTTCAACCTTCTCTATCAGATATCTAAGAAAAATATGTGCATGGAATTAGATTACATATCACTTATTTTGGAGTTTCTGTTGCTTGGTAGAGATCCAAACTGAATTGGTCACGGTGTCGTGATCAAGGGCATTAATCAAATGTCCAGGTGAAACCCAAAATCTCAAACCAACCAACCATATATATCAACGCCCATCCTTTTCAGTTCATCCTATTCAAGAATTCATGGTGGATGTTTCAACTAAAACATTGATTAAACCACTCTCCGTTTTGTTTTCGCTAACCTCATCGTATATCGCGAGATATGTTAGTTGCAACTTGCACGGTAGAACTTGATCTCTTATGGGCTGTCGATCGTTAACATGGCACAGATGTTAGCTGCAACTAACACTGCTGGCTTGCATTGACCCCCGCCAATCTTCTTCTTCTTTCTTCCTTCTTTTTTTTTTCTTTTTTTTCTTTTTTGCGATTACACATACCCGTCAATCTCTTATCTTCTCTGCCGCGACTCCGTCGGTCCGGCGTCCGCGCGTGATCCGGGCGCGCTCCGGCCGCTAGCCGTCGGCCAGCTGTGCGTGCGAGGAGGCAGGCGGCCGGTGCGATGCTTCCTCCACCAAGTGGCCGTGTGGATGGCGTGAGCGCGAACGCTAACGCATTTGTTTACTCGCTCGCGGGCCGCGGCTCGCCAGCGACAGTTTCCCCGTCTTCAGAATATTATCCTCGCGTTGTTCGTGCGCGCCCAACCAGTGGGGGAAAGAATAATCAACCTTCGCTCAGGATCCACCAGCACGGCTGGTGCAACGCAATTAGCCATTTTAATCAACAAGCGCTGGATGATGCTGCGCTGTCTGAGCGAGTAAAAACTAACCAAGTAAACCCATTAGCCTGGAATGTTTGCTTGATTGAGTTGTAAAAAGAACGGAATGAGTTATGACTTATGAGCATTTGGTTTAGGGAATGATTGAACTCTTGTTTAGGTTGGTTCATTATTTCCTTCCTAAGTTCAACCAGATTTAAATGATGACAATAAACAAGTGCCGTGACCACGTTGCAGCTCGTATGTGACCACGACGAGTAATGGACTGACCGGTTACTCAAGGCGATAAGCAGTCTGATAATAAAGTGAAAGATGAATTCTTCGTATTTACTCCGCTTCAATCACTTAGAACGAAGAAGCTCCCGGTTAACATTCAAATTCGGAGCTTTAGCGTCGGTAGATTTGAGGGCTTTGGGGTTTGAGATGAGAGCCTCCATGACCACCATAACTAAAAGGTTGGTCTGAGGTAGGCCAGCTCTTACACTGGTGGCGAGCAAGACGGTGAACAGGGGCGTCGTTGGCCGTCGGCGGTAAGAGAAGGTGGTTGGGCAAAGTCGGGGTAGGGAGAACTCGAAGACTACTAGTTAGAGAAAATACTAGCGTTTTTCTGTCGCTTTCCACAAATTCTTCTTGTGTGTCTGCTGGTTTCATTTGTGAACAAATTCTTGTAGCTCTCTATTTACGGTTGTATTCTTCATCTCCACCTAGTATCGTTTTGAAATTCGTCACAATTTTATTTTGATATCAACATTGACACAGGAATTGAACCAAGAAAGTCACCACTGGAAAAACATGAGAATACAAAGTCAACACATGGAATGGACTCGGCCGGTGGCCGTCGCAGCGGAGATCAACGCTCCTCATTTATAAACTCCTCGGTAGTCATCGCTGACGCCGCCCGACCCCCGCCTGGATCTCACTGCACCTCCCCCCCCAGCTCGCTGCCTCGCACGCCGTCGCCGTCGCCGGCCACCGACCGACACCCGCGCGCGGCCATGGGCACGGCCAGCGGCGACCAGCCGGCGGGCGCCTCCTCCGACAAGCTGCGCCACGTCGAGTCCATGTCGCAGCTGCCCTCCGGCGCCGGCAAGATCTCCGGGATCAACGCCGTGGTCCTCGGCGAGTCGCTCGCGGCCGAGGAGCACGACCTCGTCTTCCCTAGCCCCGAGTTCTCCGCCAACGCGCTTGTTTCCTCCCCGCAGCAGGTAAGGAGCAACCGAATTTGAAACTCTCGTGTCGTGCTGCGTGTTTCTTGATCCTTGTCGTTGAAGCCGAAATCTTCTGGTCTTTGGACTAGTCGATGGCTTGCTCTTGATCAAAGGTCTTCGCTCTAGCGCTTGGGCGCTTTCCATTTCGGGCGTCATGCAACTTTGCTAGCATGAGCGATTAGTCAATGATCAGACTTACGAGCGAAGTACGACAGGGACATAAATAGAACGGCTAAAATCGAGAGTGTTCATATACACTCGTGCTTATTTTCCTTTACGCGTTACATGATTGTGATGTTGCTGTTTTCTCATGTGGTCTTCAGTACCGGGAGATGTACGAGAGGTCCATCAAGGACCCGGCCAGTTTCTGGACAGAGATCGCCGAGACCTTCTACTGGAAGGAGAAGTGGAACGCCAGCGAGGTCTGCTCGGAGAACCTCGATGTCACCAAGGGACCTGTTCAGATCAGCGTGAGTGTCGTCCGATGGTTGTTGACTAAATTTAGCACTCCTTAGCTCTCTGTTGCAATGGAATGGGTACAGTGGTTCTGAATCATATCGTGATTATTTGTCTTGGACAGTGGTTCAAGGGAGCGAAAACTAACATATGCTACAATGCTGTTGACTGCAACGTTGAGGCTGGTAACCGGGACAAGATTGCGATGTACTGGGAGGGTAATGAGCTCGGTCAGGATGGGAAGCTCACCTATTCTGAGCTTTTGGAGAAGGTTTGCCAGGTAAATGGATGTTCATAATGCAAAAAGATGTGCCACCACTCATATCAGCTTTTGTCCATGGAGTTTGCGTCGAAGATTTCCGAATTTGATGTGTTCTTTTTATGCATTTTGGTAGCTTGCAAATTACTTGAAGAGTGTTGGTGTCGGCAAGGGTGACGCCGTGGTGATCTACTTACCAATGTTGCTGGAGCTGCCAATTGCCATGCTTGCTTGTGCTCGTATTGGCGCTGTTCACTCGGTACGCTACAGCTTTGTCGGGTATTTCATTTATCCTGGTCCTTCTATGATGTGATACATCATGCATTCAAATTTGTTCAGGTTGTGTTTGCGGGCTTCTCAGCGGATTCACTTGCCCAAAGGATCGTTGATTGCAAGCCAAAGCTTGTCCTCACGTGCAGTGCTGTGAAACGGGGGTGAAGCCCATCTTTCTCAAAGATATAGTGGATGCAGCTTTGGTGGAAAGTGAGAAGAATGGAGTGTCTGTAGGTATGCACTGGCATCTTGTTCTTGGACTTCCATAAACAATTTGGCTGACAGTTTATTCAGCCTCCAGTATATATTCTTCATAGCCAAAACAACTTCTTTGTAAGCATGTGGTTGAATGTGTATTAGAACCATTGGAGGTAATCAAGTTAGTTTTTTTATTGATGCGGACTTCCATTGTGCCATCTAGGTATCTGTTTGACATATGAAAATCAGTCAGCCATGAAGAGAGAAGACACAAAATGGCAAGCAGAAAGGGATGTGTGGTGGCAGGTTTGTGTTTCTCTCCTCTAGTAGGACAAGTACTCATCCTCTACTCCACAGGAATAGCATTCCCATTTTACCATAATTTGTTGTGCAACATCCAACAGGATGTCGTTTCAAAATTTCCGACCAAGTGCGACGTGGAATGGGTGGATGCAGAGGATCCATTGTTTCTTTTGTACACAAGTGGCAGCACAGGGAAGCCAAAGGTACTTGTAATTATATAGGATTTCAAGTTGTCGCATTAGTAAAACATTAATCACTCCTAGTGTATGTAGGGTGTGTTGCATACTTCTGGGGGCTATATGGTGTATACTGCAACAACATTTAAGTATGCTTTTGATTACAAGCCGGCGGACATATACTGGTAACACATAAGCTTTCACCTTTTGTTAGGCGTATGAATTGATCATTTGGTAGTGGAGCTGTTCATAGAAGCTGCTAGTTCCTTATACATTCCACTTTTGTTTGCACCAGGTGCACTGCAGACTGTGGCTGGATTACCGGACATAGTTATGTAACATATGGTCCCCTCCTGAATGGTGCTACAGTTCTCGTTTTTGAAGGGGTATGTTTCTACAAGATTTTTTTTTAGTCAATATGTAAATAATATTATGTTGTTTGATGAGAAAATCTGGCCTTTTTTTTGGTTCCTTTTGGTCAATTTGTTTTCATATCTGGCAACTTAGAGCAGTTAAATCTTATTATTGGAACAATTCGTGGCTGATTGCACTTGTTTTCTCTATTCACTGCATCTTTTCTACATTCACTGCTTGTTTTCAATTGGCTTATTCCTAACGTACTCCTGAATCATGCATGTAGACTCCAAACTACCCTGATTCCGGCCGATGCTGGGACATTGTGGACAAGTACAACAATGTGACAATATTTTATACTGCTCCGACTCTTGTTCGCTCACTCATGCGTGATGGTACTGAGGTATGTGTAGTTCTTTATACAAGCTCCTTTCTTCCTGTACACGAACTAGTTTCATGATATTACCCAGTTACCTGAAGAGTTATCATGTTTGGGGTGTCAAATTACCCTATTTGCTTTCAAGTCTGTATCAATCTGGTAATCTTTGAAGTGATTACCAGCTCACGGTTGGTGTTTAATTCGTTCTGTTCCATTTGCTCAGTCTTTCCAAACTAGTTAGTAATACTGAACATAGATAAAACGATCGTTGAGAGTTTGCTACAGTGCTTGTATGCCTTGCTACTGCTGCATGTTGTTTCCACAGCGCATTGAACCTAATCTTATCCCTTAATGATCTATTATAACCTATGACTTGCAAAGCTCTTACAACTGAAACTGGGAGGGTCACGAAATGGCTCTATTGCATGCTTTGGAGAATGTTAATAGAGTCACCTAACATTTCTTTTATCCTATATGAGCTATAAATATTCCATCTCTGATTTTCTGCTTTGGTTTTGAAGTATGTTACACGTTACTCTCGGAAATCTCTCAGAGTCCTGGGAAGTGTTGGCGAGCCAATCAATCCTAGTGCATGGAGGTGTGTAGAACTATTTCTGTCAAGTGTTAGCTTTACACTGCATTTTTATAAAAGGCTCATATGTTAGTTTTATGTCATTTCAGGTGGTTCTACAACGTCGTTGGGGACTCACGATGCCCAATATCAGACACGTGGTGGCAAACTGAAACTGGCGGTTTCATGGTAATTTCTTTATGGTTTACAGCTCTTGTGAACTTTCTTTGTGGAAAACGAAGTGATTGTGATTGACAATGGGTTGATTTGAACCGTCATGAATGTTTTTGTTAGATGACCCCTTTGCCTGGAGCTTGGCCTCAGAAACCTGGTTCTGCAACCTTTCCATTTTTTGTGTTCAGGTAAACATGATTTATCTAGGAAATGTGAAAACATATGATCCAGCTGATTTTCAATTCTGAACTGTTGTCTGTATGATCTCCAGCCGGTCATTGTTGACGAGAAAGGCCAAGAGATTGAAGGAGAATGCAGTGGATATCTTTGCATAAAGAAATCATGGCCTGGGGCTTTCCGGACTCTCTATGGAGATCATGAGAGATATGAGACCACATACTTTAAACCATTTGCTGGGTACTATTTCACCGGTGATGGTTGCAGCAGGTAAGTTACTCAAGCCTTTCTCCTAATACGATATAGGATGGAAGCGTATTGAGATTGTAGTTTACTCTTTTGAACGATTTAACTAATAGGTTTTGCACTTCAGGGACAAAGACGGTTATCACTGGCTGACTGGAAGGGTGGATGATGTTATCAATGTCAGGTAAGCTACTTATTTGGTTTCATGTCATTATTTGCTACATTTTTTTTTTTTGTTCACATATGGCATTGCCAATTTTCAAGTGATAACTATCTTGTCCTTCATGTGAAATGTAGTGGACACCGAATTGGCACAGCAGAGGTTGAATCAGCTTTGGTTTCACATCCACAATGTGCGGAGGCTGCTGTTGTTGGTGTTGAGCATGAGGTAAGTAACTAAGGAATGCTGCTATTTCCTCTTCCTCCTTCCTCCACCGCTTATTATATTTGCTACCCTGCCATATATGCTTCTTAATCAATAATAACCTGCTTCAGGTCAAAGGTCAAGGAATTTACGCTTTTGTGACTTTGGTGGATGGTGTTCCTTACAGTGAGGAACTACGGAAAAGTCTCATAATGACAGTGCGCAACCAGGTATTTTCTTTACTTTGGGTGTTATGACTGAAAATGGCTACATTTTGTTCTGACAAATGATTTGTGCCCAATAGCCGAACCTTCATTTGTTCTTGGTAGTCGGTTGGCATGGTACCTAGAAATTTTTCATGTCAAAGTTGAGACTAAGGGTGCGTTTGGTTGTGCCATACCGCTCCACGCTAACACGTTGGCTCGCCAAATTTTGGCAAGCGATTTTGCCGCCCCCAATTTCGCCCGCATTTGGTGACACAACGTGAGATCTGGCCACATCCGGCGTTGGCCCGCCAAAATTAATGCTGATCCAAACGCGCGTGTGTGTGTTGGGGGGGGGGGGGGGGGGGCAGCCAGCTACAAATTTTCGTTGGGATGTCTAATCCAAACGAACCCTAATGCCTAGAAATTTTCACATCTCATTCTAGAATATGTTGTCACGATCCTTGCATGAATCACACAAGTAGTCACTATGCAGTCGTTCCAGTAACGTCAGCAATCTTTATATGAAACCCTTCATGGTTCAGGTAACTAGTGTGAAATCTATGTTGACTACAACTGAAAGATAGCAAAGAAGCAGTTAGCTTTGAACCTGTTTGGCTCCTGCAATGCTGATTGTGGCCACTCACTCATATGCTTACATGTGCTTTGAACAAGAATAAATAAATAAATAATCAAAAAGCTTGTCTTCACATGATTTATCATGCCTTTGGTGGCAGATTGGAGCATTTGCCGCTCCCGACAGGATCCACTGGGCACCAGGACTTCCAAAAACTCGGAGTGGCAAGATCATGCGCAGAATTTTACGCAAAATTGCTGCACGGCAACTGGATGAACTTGGAGACACAAGTACCCTTGCTGATCCTGGTGTCGTGGACCAGCTAATTGCGCTCAGCGATTGCTAGATGTAAATGAATCGGTGTGGATGAATTTTTAACTTTTGTATGCATGTTCCATATCTCTCTTCTGTATGAGTATTAAGTAATAGAATAATGTGCATTTTAGTGTCCACCTATCCTCCGTCAATGCAAGTGCTCCTGGGACTGGGTACCAAAGTGGGATCTGATGATATTATATGCTACGCTGTTCGGTCGTTCTACTTCTGTAAACTTTTGTATCACATGTAGGTCCATGAATGTATTGATTGACTCAATAAAAATATCAATAAAATGTCCATTTTTTCTTTTTATATGAAATGTGTTTCTGTTTTTAGATTTGGATCCCACAATCAAGTCCTTGATTTTTCCTAGTAGTAGTAGTTTCTGTCATGATCATGTTCCTTCAAACCAAAAGAAAAGGAAAGAAAGAAAAATACACACACCCACAATTTTCATGTGAAATTTTACACGAAAATGATAACTTCCGGAGTTCATGTAGTATCCTGGTTCCAGAAGCAAGCTTTATTTAGGACCCTTTAAGTTCGCTATATCGCCTTGTAAAATAAATCAAAGGGAAGCCATCCCATGGAATCCTACATTTTTCTTTTATGCTTCCAAAAACGGAATTTGTTTCAGATAAAGCAAGCGCTTGTCTCTAAGCTGAAAACCCAACAGACTGAAGCTATCTCCAGTTTTCTGACAATCGAAGTTTATAAGAAATTGTCGGAATGTACTATATTTCATCTGTCCTAGCTAGTGTGTTACCAATTATCATATACATGAGTACCCATCATATACAATTATACACAAGAGCTCGGGGATAATGGACGCTCCTGCAAGTGGCAATAGCCATTGCCCCAGCAGTGCTGATGAAAATAGGTGAGATGAACGTCATCATGTTAGCACAGCAAAACTCGGCCTGACCGCCTACTGCTGCATCCTCTCAGTACATGCTTAGGCCTAACATCTATGTGCCGTTGTGTATGGCCATAACTTCTTGTACGCCAGCGTATGGAGGGTAATGTCTTCACGCCCCAACGCCAATGAATTTCAACTGTTTTCCAAGAAAGAAAAAATGACATCAAAACGTGAGCTTCAGTGATAGGGTCTACCAAGATTTAGAGCTCAGAGAGTAATATGTTATCGAATGCAACTTACAAGGTTGTTCGTGGGGTCCCTCCAATAGAAGCCACGGATGAACATGGGCAGGATGTTGCATGCCACTAGCACATATATCATCAGCGCGTGCTTCCCCATCCACTCCATGGGATGGTAGGTCTCCTGAATCCATGCACATCCACCTGAAACACTGTCGCTAGTTAGTCCGAAAGTTCTGAGATGATGGTCTATAGATGGGTGACACTAAGCATATGCTTTATCGGGCCAAAGAGGACTGACCAGAACGTAGATTCCAGTGAAAAGTAACCCGCAGCACCAGCAGTAGCCAAAGTGTAACTAATTGTGTACAGCGGTTTATTCATGCGCAATCCTGAGAAGGATCACAGAATGTTTTTAATCCTCTGAATTAGGAACAAAAGAGTTTGTTGATTAGTGTTTGGTAGACCTTACCAACGAAGTCCATTACGAAAGCTATTGCTAACATGCTGAAGGAAGGGGTCAACCAATTGATGATCCGTCCCCTGTGTTTCTGGCAGGTCAATTGGAAAAAAAGATGAGAATATTTTTCATAACTCCAAAAAAAGGTGCTCAATCTAGTATCACAAAGCAGTTTTACCTCAAAATGTACAATTATATGCCCAAATTGCAATCCAATTAAGCAAGTGACAATAGCCATAACAGAGCTGAAAATATGAAGAAACAACTGTCAGAACTAACAGTCGAGTGGAACAACTTGCATTGCAAGATATGCTTTATGGAAATGATGAAAGGAAGTGAGGCACTACCTGAGGAGGCCTTCAGATCAAATGGTGCCTGGCACCATGATGGAGCATCAGTGGAAGTGGTCCATTCTCCGGATAATTTATACTGCATTCCTGAAGAAGCCAAAAAATATGAGTGAATTTTTGTGACAAGGTATCAGAAAAATATAGTTTGGCTTATTGCACTACATATCGAACCTTTGTACGTGCATAAAC
>JAAXCT010001952.1:0-108878 GCA_012490785.1 Eragrostis nindensis
TGAGCTCTGCTTTTCTTGAGGAAAAGGTTGGCTTAGCCCGATGTTAGGATTCGTCTTAAAGTTTTCAGTTCAGAATAATGATTATATATTTTTGTGTGATTCCATCAAGAGTTTTGAGATCAATTCCAATGTCTCAAAAGTCGAATGTACATGCTTCACACTTCTTTTCTGAGAGCTAGCTCAAACTACTCTCTCTCTTTTTTTATTTGAATTTTGGCTGATAGAATACGCTCTTCTATGATCAATTGAAAGGGCAATTAGTTCAGGGGGCGGAACAGATGCAAGAAACAAGGACAACGTTGACCCAAAATGCCAGGTAGGAGTAATTAGCCATGGAACTACGCAGTGATGCTCTTTTTCCAGCTGAATGTATATATAGGTTAATTTGATGATCCCGTGTTTGTCATATGAAGATGTATCCGGGATCCTGGCGGCATCATGTCCGTGAAGGATTTGTCTGTCTTCAGATGAGGAGCTATGCTCTACTAACCAGAAACACTAGGTACTAAAAGCCCTTACGTCTCCCTGATCCATCATTTTTTTTTCCCTTGACATCCATGCATGGTCTCCCTCTGTTCTCTGAATGATTTTCCAGTTTGATGCGTGAAACTGCGCCAGAAGGGCTTATTGAGCTGAGAGGTTAAGCAATGAAGGGCTGTATGTAATGACTTAATGTCACATAGATCCATTTTTCTGAATGATTGCTGCTAGACAACGCTTCTCTGAAAATTACAGACCATGCCCTTTTTCGATTGCCATATTGGATTTTAAAACCTCTTTGCTTTCTTTGCGGAGGAATGCACTGATTACTTGGTGTTTCTTTGGGAGAGCGACCAAAAAACAATCACTAGCGATGGAGTTTCTAACATTGAATGGAGATATATCTCTCCATTATCCAATAAATTTGGATGAAAAACATATATATTCAGTTGAGGTTACAACTTACAAGTTCTGACACTTACTTACCTCCGTTTTTGAATAGTTGTTCAGCGTTCACTTTTACTGTTCCAACCAAACCATAATTTTTTGTTTGCATAATTAAACACTCATAATATATCATGTTGCCAAAGTACTATCTACAATACATCTATCAGTTATGTGATTATTTTTGTAATCAAGTATTTTAGAAGTTATTAAGCGGTCAAATTATAAATAGTAAAGTCAATGCTGCCAATTATTTGAAACGGAGGGAAGTAATTGCTACCCTGTTCGTTTTCTTATTTCCTCTTATTTTCAGTTGTGTTTTAACAAACAACTTCTCGACTGCCATGAATATGAGATAATATGTATTTCTTCCTTTATTTAAGAATTGTACCATGCAAATTGCAGTTTGTGATTGAAATGAATGATTTATTACCCTCGCAGATTTTCATCCACCCAGTCACTTGGCAAGCATATGACATATGAAGAGTATAATTGAAAACAAACGTTGAGCCTGTTAGAGTTGGTATAATGCTCATTTACATTTGTATGCATTCAGCAATACTATTATAGGTGTATATTCTGCTCCGAAGTAATCACATTAAAAGTAGAATGTTGTTGTGCATTATTAAATGACACTTACTCCTAAGTTTATTTTTCCAAATTGATTCATTTTTTCTATTATTGTGTATATGGAAGTTGAATCATATATATTATACTATAGCATGATACGAAATTTGCCTCAATGCAGGCTAAATGTGGCGGTATGAAGGCCATGCCAACTTCTGCTGATGTAGATTGAAGAGGGGCAACCTGTCAATACCAGCCGAAGTACTTTAAGAACTATGTTAGGTTTTGAAAACAAATAGCACCTATTTTGTTTTTTTTAAATGCGTTTCAAGTATTTGCTTTAAACTTAGAACCCCCCGCTGCAACGCGCGGGGCTCAGCTAGTTCTCTATAATCCTAGAGATGGGACCCGCGTGGTTACTGTTACACTGTTTCCGATAGAGATTTTTTGGCTAGGCTCCCATGGATACCCGCCTCCGCCCGTTCAGCCTCCAAGCTCCAGAAGCATCCAGCTCCATCCCCATTCACCGTCCGTTTTCATCTCCTCCCGGTTTCTTCCTCAAATGCTCCGCGCCGCCGATTCGCTCCCCGGCACCGCCGACCCGCTCCCCGGTTCCCACGCTCCACGAAACGGCACCAAGCGTCAACGCCATGTCCTCCTCTCGCTGCTTCCAAGATCGCGGCGCGCCCACTCCCCCGCTGGCCTGCACCTCTGCAACTTCGTTCGCCGCCGCTGCCGCCGCCCCTCGACCGTCGTGGATATGCGCCACTGCCGCGTTGCCGGTTCTGGGGCCCGAATGATCCTCCTCTCCCTTTTCATTCAGCCTGACGGTTAGCTGATTCAGTGGTACGTATCCTTGGATCGTTGTTACTCTTTGATTCCAGCGCGCGGCAGCCAGATTGCTTCTTCAACACTTTGACTGAGAGATAGGTAGGGCATGTCTGAGAGATAGGTGCAAATTGATGTTCATCCACACGTACTGAAGTCAGATTTCATTTGATCATTAACGCAGTGTTGCCATTGCTTGGATGCCGAAGCCATGAGATTTGAATCTGATGCAGCTTGCAGGTACTGTAGGCACTGGGGCAGCCAATAATTTTTAAAAGGCGATGATCGTATACTGACAGCAATTTTAAATTCGTCAATAAACTTCAGCTATTACGCCTGAGTTCTTTAATCCCTTGAATGCGTTTAAATTTTGATGCAGAGGAAGTTTGCGTTGACAGAATGTGGGGAGCTCACTATTTCAGTTATATAAAGAAGTCAGTTCCATCGTCCTTCCAATGCTCATCCAAGTGAAAGCTTCAACGGAAGGTACAGATCAAAACGCTCCATATGTTCAGACTTACGGCATCGTTGTTTTATTTCAATCTCTTAAGCAACATCTGCCGTTGCTAATTATTGTTTGGCACATTGAATATTAAGCTGGAAGGTTAAAGATAGACTTTTGCTATCTTAGTGCTCTATTTGTTTGATTATCTTCCTTTTCCTGTGCAGTTTTAAAATGACTTGAATTGTGCTGGCATGCGTCAAGTGAAGCCGTTTGTAGTATCATCAAAATGATGCCATCATCTTTCGTTGAAATGATGAGACTATAAATAATAGATAAGCTACTTGAGATTCTGAAAAGTATGTATCTACATTTCTAATTTCTCTGTCAAAATGTTGTATGATGTTACTGATCTCCTGGATTGGTATTTTATATGTTCCTTTTGAGTATATTGAGGCAAACGGCAGGGGAGGCCCCTACCTTTTTTTTTTCTATTAAATTTGAAAAAAGAGAATGTACATGGTACAAGGCCTCAGGCCCAAAGAATATCCTACTGGGAGAGACTTTAAGGTATTTACATAACCAATCTACAAGCAAAGGCTTAACACTAGATTTGGCCTTCAAGACCACTAGCAAAGGCTTTTGAGTATATTAGCTTTTGCAATTCCTAAATCAGCATTATTGATTCACTTGTGATCGACTGCATGTGCCACGAACATTATCTGTGTCTACAACTGTTTTATGCCTTCTTTGCCAAAAAAAAGGTATGGATCACACCTTACTTTGAATATTTCGTTCCATTTCTTACCATGTTACCCAAGCAGAAGCAAAAATATGTTGGTGTGAACTTGACTTTAGCACATGACATGAAAAATATCTGATTGAAACACACGTTCTTATTTTATGAAACAACCATGTTTGCTTTTCATTAAAAAAATGGTTACACTATCTTAGTTTATATGCCTGTTTAAGCCACATGAATTTGATGGCCCGGGGCAACGCCCGGATTCCTGCTAGTTATATAATTCTTTAGACTAATTCCGCGAGATGAATCTATAAGCCTAATTAATTTATAATTAGTGCACGTGATGCTACAACAAACATGTGCTAATTATGAATTATTAGCTTAATAATAATTGTCTCGTGAATTAGTCCTCATTTATGCTATTACTTTTGTTATTAGCCTATGTTTTAATACTTTTAATTAGTGTCGAAGCATCTGATGTGACAAGGTTAAAATTAGTCACCCCCTCATCCAACACCCGCACGATAACAACACACATAGAGCGTTATGATATTTATCCTCCGCCAGTGGAAAAACGAGAAAAATCCAAGAACAAAAAGGACAAAAGGACAAAGGGAACTGAAAAAAAAAACTAAAAATAAGCCAGGACACAATGGACATTTAATATGTTCTACTCGCTCCGTCCCAATTTAGTTGGCATTCTAGCTATGGACACAAAGATTAAGAGAAGAGGAATAAGGTAGGTGCACAGAAATAAGGAGGAGGGAGTTAGAGACAGAGGTGTATTGGATAGAGAGAAAGATGTATCGGAAGTTAGAATGCCAAGTATTTTGAAAAAGTTGATAAGGCTAGGATGCCAAGTATTTTAGAACGGAGGAAGTATCTATTAAAAGAAGACTGAAAAGGGTTTTTACCGAACATTTTTCTAACCAGTAAAGCTAGAGCCAAAATAGATGCTTCATCAGAAAAGGCAGAGCCAGAGCCATTTTTGCTGTAGCTTGAGCCGAGTCTCTAATTTCCATCATCTTGGAGGCATACGTTTTTCGTTACACTTGCTGTTTATACATGGACCACCATTCCCCCTCATTACTTACGCTCATTTTCACTGTACCACCAATAATAATGAGATATATGCCAACCGACATCCAAAATAACTAGCTCCACGCTTTTAGAGCCTGGTTGAATGCCATGGGCTAAAGATTAGCCTCTAAAGTGAAAGGGCAAGTCGGCGGTGGAGGGTACGCTGGCTGCTGCCAAGTCAGCAATCGAGGAGGAGGAGAAGCTCAAAAAGAGTATGCAGCGCGACCTGATGCTTATCTCGGACGAGTTCGAGATGATGCATTCTTTCCTCCACGTCGCCAAGGATCGCGCCCCTGACGAAATGGTGAGGACCTTGGTAAGGCAGGTCCGCAACCTGGCCTTAGATATGGAGGACTGCATAGAGTCCGTTGTCCTTGTGGATACCGAGCAATGTTTTAAATAGCGGCTAAGAGGTTTACGGCATGTCTCAAAAACAGCAAATAGCGGAGCTAAATCGGGCTATAGCGGGAGATAGCGTTAAATTATACATGAACACAAATAGCGGTACATTTGCCTCAAAAAGCTATAGCGGGCTTTAGCGGCAGCTATAGCGGGAGATTTAAAACTTTGATACCGAGCCCCACTGGTGGCGCCGCTTGCTCCTCCCATTCTGCATGCTAGCAGCAGCGCCGGCTGCACCACTGGACGGTGCAGTCGTTGCTCTAGAGTTGCTCAAGTCCAGGGTCGAAGCCATGGGCCAGAGGAACGAGCGCTACAGGCACATCGGCAACTCCGGCTCCAAGTCCACTGAGAAGACGACTCTGCAGGCTGTAGCCGATGCAACGGCAGTGGGCATCTTATGGAGGCGAGGAAAGCCAAGGAGAAGCAGAGCAGCCCAAGCGACAAGAGAAGCGGAGCAGCCAAAGCGACAAGGAGAAGCAGAGCAGCCCAAGCGATCTCATCGAGTTGGTTAACAAGATAGACCATGTCGTTCCACTTCAGGTGATCTCATTATGGGGAGCAGCAGGCGATCTTGGGTGGCATCCATCATCAAGAAGACCTTTGACCACCCAGATATCTGCAAAAGTTTCAGGTGCCGTGCTTGGGTGAAGCTGATGCTTCCCTTCAATCCCCATGATTCATCCGGAGCTTGCTGGCTCAATTCTACACAAACTATTGTCCACAGCAAGGAAGCCCCGAAGATTTTCTCGAACTAACAGATGTGATGATAGCTACTGAAGACGTACTCATCAAGGAGTTCAAGCATGTGAGCGCTCAGAGATACCTAGTCTTCCTGGAAAATATATCCACACGGTTGATTGGGAGGCTGTCAGGGTGTACCTACCTGACAAAAAGAATGGTAGCTGCGTAGTCGTGCACACGCAGCAACTCGAAGTCGCAAGCTTGTGCGTCGGACAATCTCACAGAGTATTGGAGGTGGAGGAGTTCTCAGCTGACCATTCTGTATGTGCCTTTTTCAATGAGGTATATGCTCAGAACATCATCAATAATTTTCTAGCAGTTTTACTCCTTCGCTCTCTCTCTCTCTCTCTCTCTCTCTCCTCTCTCTCTCTCTCTCTCTCTCTCTCTCATTTTCAAGATCAACATGATCTATAATACAAACATCTGACAATCATATTTCGTAATGCCAGAAGAAGCGTAGCAGCACAAGAGGCCTCATCGACTTGATCAACAAGAAAAACCAAGCCCATCGACTTGAAGTGATCTCAGTGTTTGCACCAGTAGGCGACCTTGGGGTGGAATCAATCATAAAGAAGACCTGTGACGAGGACCCAGAAATCTGCAAAAAATTCAGTTGCCGTGCTTGGGTGAAGCTGATGCATCCCTTCAATCACCACGAGTTCGTCAGGATGTTGCTGGCACAATTGTTCACAAACTATTGTCCACAACATGGAAGCGCGGCAGAATTTTTTCAAACTGATGATGGGCGCGAAGGTGCACCCATCGAATTCGTGAAGAAGGTGATGAGCGATGAGAGGTACCTTGTATTCCTGGAAGATTTGTCCAACACGGATGACTGGAAAGCACTCAGGGAATACCTACCTGACAAGAACAATGGTAGCTGCATCGTCGTGTACACCCAGCAGCTCGAAGTCGCAAGCTCGTGCGTCGGACAATCACACAGAGTATTGGAGCTGGAGCAGTTCTCAGTTGACCCTTCTGTTCGTGTCTTTCTCAATGAGGTATGCTCGGAACATCATCAATACATTTCACACAAAGTTTTACACCTTCGTCTTCTCCACATTAGTACATTAAGATTACAAATGAAGATAAAAATCCTTAGTCTTCTATATAATCTTCATTAATTTAGAACACACATAATAACAAAAAAACTACCTTGGTGTTACTTTTTGGAAAAAAAACTCCATTTCTCGGTCAAAGTTATTGATAGTTTTTCTAGAGGAACTTAACTGTAGCAATCCACTCTTTTGCGAAAAAATTTAAGATTTTGGGTTTCACTATCATAATGTTTTGAAAGAACCAAACTATCATCACTTTCCTGCAGAAATATTGTAGTAAAACATTGGCTCATAAGCTTAAGACAGTGTACGAGGCATGAGTACACAGGCTGAGCTATTCCTAGGCAGTTTGTTAGTTCAGTTAGCGCACATCGTGCACCCGCTATACATGTATATTATCTCCGCAAGATCAATATAGAATCGTGTGCTGGTTCCACTGTCCTTCATGGTAGCAGAGCAGGATTTAATTCTGGAGTTCAAGAATCCTTTTGCTCCTCACCCATGTGCTGCATTGGCTGCCAATCCCCTTTACGATCAATCTGATTCCTTCGCCATCGGCGTCGCTGATTCAGTCCGTCAACATCCTTGCTCCATCCCAATATAATATATTTTGGGCGCCAAATTACTCAAATGGTGCAAGTTCTTCGACACTAACATTAGGAAAGCCCTATGTATGGAACATAAATCGAGATAGGGAATGTAACTTCATGAGAACAATACATCTTGTGGGTATGAGCTACCAAGAAAAGATAAAGAAAAACGAATTTTCTCATGATTTTCCATAACACGAGAAACTATATATCTAATTAAGATGACAACTGAGCTTCCTCTATGATAGATATATGCCGTTATACAATTGCAAAAAAAAAACATGCCTTTATACCTTGTCAGCAAAAAAGTAAATATGCATTTAGTATTGCTTATGGGAATGAATAGTTGGCTAGCCTGCGCAATTGCGCGGGCCATGGTGTCTAGTTAGAGAAAAAGCGTGCCATGGTATCATCGAGCACCTATGTGAAACATTGCCACTCCATAATGCAGCAGCACATCTTTGCAGGTGCTTGAGATCGATGGCCCAAGAGGGAGGGTGAATTAGGACTCTTTCAAATCTCTAGAACATGCAACAACTTAGCATAGAGTTCTAGTGTTGCCCAAACCTAAATTTTGTGAAGAGATGGAATGCTAGTTAAAGGAACAATAAGAGCAACCTTAACAAGAGTACACTAAAAATACGATTCTAGGTAAGAAACATTTCAAGAAAGTAAATGTTCCAAGGAAATTGCTCAAAGTAAATGCGGGAAAGTAAAGAAATGGGCACCAAGACAACAGATTTTTTCCTGTGCTATCGAGGAGTTGACACTCCTCCCAAGTCCACGTTGGAATACTCATTACGAGCTTTGCTTCCCCTTGATATACTAAGAATCAATTGCTCACTAAAGATAACCACTCTTGTCCATCTACGGAATTGTGGGCTTCTGCGCGACCTTGTATAAGAAATCCTTCTTGGGGCTCCCACAAACTCCAAGAGCTCACCAAGAACCCTCCCAATCATTCAGACCGGCTAGGTGTCGTCAAACACCAAGAGTAACATGATCCTAAGACTTCACTTGATCAGCACTAAGCCTGATCAAGCTACATGCACACTTCATAGTACTAATCTCTTCATTAGACTTCACAGTTAGCACTTTAGAAGATTCGCTAATCACTTTTGTGGCTCAAGCACTCACATATGATGGATAAATTTCCCTGAGTGCAAAAGCCCACGAAATGACCAAGCCAAGGGATAAAAAATAGGCTAGCCACAAAGAACTAGCCCTTGCCAACACCCTATTGAAAATCTAGACGCCGCTACCTCCGCCGTGGACCACTAAAAGTATCGGCGGAACAAAAGCCATGTAACTTTCCGAATGGTCAAAACCACTTTTTCCAACGGCTACCCTACACGCTGCTACTTCCGCAGGTACACACAGTACCAACGGCAGAATAAGCGCCGTGTAAAATATCCAACGGTCAACTTCAAATTCACAACGATCAGCATTGTCCAAAACAGTGCCATACATCGCCATACCTTCCTGCGTGTAGAGGACTTCTACTTTGGCCTTAATGTACTTAGGTCAGTCTCAATGCACAGTTTTATTGGACTGTTACCAATATTGAAAATTAGGTAACTGTGCTAGTTGATGAAACCTCCTACGACATCTGATGAAACTCTTCTCATGTAACCTTCTATGAACTCCATTCAGACTGACCTTATTATTGAATAGAGTGGCGTAAACAACGTCATGTAACGACGTAAAAAGTGTTGTGGACAAGTCCTTCACTGTTGGCCACCACTCCATTCTCAAAATAACGACGAGTATACAAAAAGTAATACCAGATCTTTTGTCGACAAGGTCAACCCAACACTGAGAGCAATTCCAGCTGGGCCCCATGAACATTTTAGGGGCTCCAGCGAAAAATCAAGGTCTAGCAGGGCCTCTTCCAAGCCCCCAAAATGGGTACGCCCCCAAATCCTCCCCCACAGCCCCCAAACTAGAGGCTCCCCACCCCAACCCTTATAGAACTGTTCATGGTGGGACACAGCGCTGTCGCACCACCCACCGGCAGTCCACTCCCACCCCGCTCACACCGGTCGCTGGCCACCCACAGCGCTGGCGAGGCCCACTGGACCCCCCGATCACCGGACTGCACCAGCACCGCCACAGCTCATCCATCTTGGCGCCTCCGCTGGCCTCCTCTGCGCTGTCGCCCACATCCGTGCTGGCCCCGCTTGCCTAGTTCTGCCCCACTGCCGTTAGCTCCCGCCCATCTTCGCAGCGGTGTGGCTGATCCATACCAGCGACCGCTGTACGGCGCGGTTCTGTCGGGGCATGATTGGTGTCGACAATTTCTTTTTTTTTTTTGATTTTTTCTAGGAAAAAATAGAGGGGAAAGGAATAGGGGCTGATATGTGGGGACTACTGCCGGAGTCGGATGCAATATTTGAGGACTTTGAGCTGGGGCCGCCCCAACAATATGGGGCCTTGGCTCTGCTGGAGTTGTTCTGAGTTGATACGGCGTAAACTATGCCATTCCTTTGGCCCAGCGCGGAAAGAAGTGGTGTTGAGACCAACCCTGAATGCCAGAAGAAGCGGTGTATTATGTTTGTTACTGCTGAGTTCAACCCTGAGGCCAACCATTTTTCATCCAAATTAGAGGCCTCAATTGATAAACACCATATTATTTAACATTTAAATATATTTGTCCAAAACAATGTGTTAGTCACCTGGTAGTGCTGTCATTTATCACCAAGACGCCACACACGATGGCCTAGATGCTTTAGTGCTTATGCAGGGCAAGCCATCTCAAGTCGAGTGCTTATATTGGTTTTTTTTTTTTTTGCCATGTAGGATTGATGGGGAGAGTAATTATACTGTAGTTTCAATGCTTGATAAGGCACCAATTAATGGTTAAAACTTAATACAGATGCGTCCATACATAACTAATTAACTAATACTACTACTAATTATAATATAGAGCAACTCCAAGAGACTAGGCAAACATGTTTTTTCTTTAAATATGGCTAATACTATTGAAAATAGCTCTCCAACAGTCTCTCCAAATCCATCTTAAAAATAGCCAACTCTCCGTTCCACATTTCTAGCGAGCTATATTTACCTAGGCACATTGACTCTCTATTCCTTCCTCCCGTGGGCCTTTGATAGTTTAGAGAGTCTGTTGGATTACTCTAGCTTTTTTAGGTGTGTTTTATTTTAGAGACTAGCTAAAATCAAAGAATTTAGAATATATTTTAGCTAAGCTCTTGGAGAGATTGAATTTGCAGAGTAGTGCCTTTACATAGCGCATGATGATGTGGCATGTCGCCTCTTTTTCAATTGAGATGGGTTAGCGCATATCCTGATGTCTATATATTAGTACCGGTTCATGTTACCAACTCATCAGTACTAATATTCCTCCAGGGGTGATGACCTTTAGACCTGGTACAAACGCACTTAATTTTTGTTTTCATATTTGCAGAATAAAGATGAGGATGAGGAGAGGTCCATCAAAGTGGAAGCTGCAAAGGAATGGATACAAAAAAATAAACTTGTTGGTCGTCAGGCAGATACATGGAATCTTAGGACCCGTTCTTCAGGGGTGCGCGCTGTGTACGGGATTGCTGGTGTTGGCAAATCTTATATTGTCAGACATGTCTACTATGAGCAACTAATTCAACATGGATCGCCTTTTCGAAATTTGGTTGGGTTGATGTCTCCCATCCGTTCAATCTATGGGATTTCTCTCGGAGGCTACTCTTGGATTTGAACTCGGGATCTCTCCAACCAGGTAGCATGTTGATAATCAAAGATCCAATTCAAGAGTGTTGCAAGCTTCTACAAATGCATAATGTCTCATTGTTATTGATGGTTTGCAATCCGTGGAAGACTGGGACATTATAAAAGCTGCCATGACCTTTGAAAATAATAAAGAGAGTCGTATCATTGTAATTTCAATTGAAGAAAGTGTTGCCACATATTGTTCAAAAGGAAATTGGTGGAACGTCGAAGGCCTAGAAATTGACAATGCTCTTGATCTCTTTGTCAAAAAAACGGTAACTTCTTCACTCATAATCATCCATGCGCCCATTTTATTAATTATTATAGTGGTTTATCTACATAAGTGCTAGTAGATTTTTTTAAGTACATGCTGGATGCACTTATATACAGAAATCCAATGCATGCCCATGTTAGTGTAATATAGCATAACAAATTTAATCGAAGATGGAACCTGCTACATGGGGGTAGCATAGATGCATACTTTGACAACCGAAGGCTCCTACGTGTGCATATATGTTCATGTCATGGCTTTCTGAAGGAAATATGAGCACTTGAATCTGGGTGGGAATAATCAATCACTTAATTCTAATCTGCATATCATTCATTAGAATTATTTATTGGAGAAAAAGAAGAGAGAGAAGGCTACTAACTCTTCTTGAACATTTATTAAGGCACTGACATGCGGGGCCAGTCATTACTTTAGAGTTGACTAGCAAATTGCCCAAGATTTCACGAAACTGATGAATCTACCAATTTCATATATAAATTAGTTAGTGATTATAGTTAAAGTTATAAATTATAAAAGGTGGAGAAATTATGATAGTACACATAACGTGACTAATAAACTAAGCACTCACCGTCCAAGCTTGCAGCCTGCTGCGCAGAGAGCTCACCAGATATATGCAGCCTAATCTCCAGCAGCTCCCTAGCACGTCGCATGTAGCCCTTGCTCTGGTACTCACGAGAGCCTGCTCGCCGCATCGCCGGAGGCCGCCAGCCACGAGCTCGCCGAGCCTGCTGATCATGCATGCCGCAGCAAGACCTCGCTCCTCGTGCCAGTCGAGCATGCCGCACAGCCCGACCTCATCACGCGCCGCAGCTCTTAGCTCGTCGCTCATGCTGAGCTTGAAGCATCACTTGAAATCACCATGACGCTTAAGCTCCGCCGGCATCTCCTTCGGCCTCGTCGCTAGACGTCAACACGGTGGAGCCGAGGAAATCCGACAACAACAGCCATCTCGAAGACTCGAACTCCTTGTCCGGGGCGAAGGAAAAACACGGAGGCCAAAGTTGCGCCGCCGGTGATCCCCACCACTCCCCGTCCCCGGCCCGTTGCCGACTCGCCCACTCCCAGAATGCTTGCGAGCCACACACCGCGCTGAGCTCGCCCACGCCCACTATCCTCGACGCCTTACCGGAGAGCACAGCAGGGCCGGGTCGAGCTTGTACCATGAGTCATGGCGAACGGAGCGCGCCGGGAAGACTTCACCCCGCCAGCTCGTTCTCCCTGTCGCATGCCGCAGCTCCCGCTCATTTTTGGTAGCGCCGTCATACAAGTCTTCCACGCGCGATCCATGCTCAGGAGGTCGCCCGGAGCCTGTCTTCACATAGATAATCTCGCGCCGGCGCGGCGGCTACCCGAGGTCGCAGCCACACGAATGGACATGCTCGGCGTCGAGCGCTTGGAGAAACGATCGAAACATCGGATTGATCACGAATGGGCCATACAGGCCTTTCTCCTCTTCACACGTTCGCGATGGTCTTTTGGGCCTTTCCCCGCTTCATCTGTGCTAAAAATCAGAGCCCACGCATTGGCCAATAAGACTCACATGGCCCATACCCCTTCAACTGCCTTCTTCCCAACTTCAAATCAAGGTTCTCAATCCCGCGGTAAACCGGACCGGTTTTCGCGAAAACCGGAAAAACCGGTCCGGTCCGGTTTACCCGGGACTCCGGTTTTCGAGTTTAAAATTTAAAAAAATTTAAAAATTTGACAAAATTTGAAACAAAAATATGTAAAAAACTAGATGAATTTGCAGCACAATGGTGGAACAAGAACACAAAAATTCGATCGTTTGATAAGTCAAAAAAATCATGCAAGTTTTCTAGGTTGAAAAAAGAAGGGAAAAAAAGAAAAAAACCCTTTTCTTATTTCTCATTTTGAATCTGAAAGCTTCATCGATTTTTTTGACCAAGCAAACGATTGAATTTTCGTGTTTTTGTTGCACTAATGTACTTCAAATTGCGTCTAGTTTTTTTACATATTTTTGTTTCAATTTTCAAATTTTTAGTTTTTTTGCTTTTTTTTTAAATTTTTCCTCTCCAACCGGTTTTCCGAATTTCGGTCCGGTTTACCGGAAATTGTGACCGTTTACCGCTAAACCGGACCGGTTTACCGTTCGTTCGGATTTTTTGAGTTCAAATTTGGTTTTTGAATTTTGTGGCGGTTTCCGACCGGTTTCCGCGGTTTTCGCGAAAACCGGTCAAACCGGTGGGGGCCGGTACCACCGGTCTAAACGGGATTTCAATCCCTGCTTCTTCCTCCTCTAGTCCTCTGTCTAGCGGCCGCCGAACACAACATAGCAGGAGCTCTCATGGCGAAAAGAAAAGAAATGGCGCCATGGCCGGGGTGCAGATCTGAGAGGGGGAGGAAGGGATTTGGAGACGGAGCTAGATTCACTTCTGTATCCGTGCCCGCACAAAAGGAACAAGATTTACAACCGGACTCAGGAGATAGGACTACGAACTCGAGTTGAACTCGAGTTGAACTTGCCACAAACCTTGGCACGACGAAGACGAAATTAGCGATCTGACGATCCGGTTGAGACTTAATATGTAGTAGAGATATAAACTCTTATATTTTCTCTTAGATGACGTAGAGAGTCAATGCCGCTAGACCTTTGGAGATGCTCTAAGGGCAGGTACAATGAGCCCACGTAGCTCGGCACTCGCCAAGCCATGTCAGCACAATCCGATGTGGAGGGAAGAGAAAAGAGGAGAGAGAGTGAGCTTGTCGCAGGAACCGGCGCCAAGCGCTTCGCCAATTCTCTGGCCCCGCCACTGCATGCTACTTCGATGCGACGTCCCCACCTACCGAGGCTGTGGCTTTCCCACCCTGCATTTGCTCGACCGAGGGGGACCTCCATCGGAAACGACGGCGAGCTCCGCGAATGGTCGCCACGACAAGGTGAGGCGGTGAGCTCGCGGCCGGCAGCACACCCGCGTGGAGCGGGACAGGGTCCACCAGTGGCAGCGCACGCGGCCGGGGGAACGACGGCGAGCTCCGTGGATGGTGCCACGGGTGGCAGCACGCTCGGAGCAGGACAGGGGTGACCTCCACTGACGTCGGCACGCACACGGGGAACGACGGCGAGCTCCGCAGATAAGGCCGGATTGGTGAGGAAATAAAAAAAAGAGACCGACAAATGAACCCCACACAATAGAATATAATTTTTTTTGCGAGGGCACAATAGAATATAATTATTTGGAGTCTATCCAGAGCCATATTGTTGTACTAGGAATTTACCCGTGCGTTGCAACGGAACCGAACATTATGTTATGCACGATCATTCACAAGAAAATAAGTACATCATGCAACTAACTTGAATAACATGATCTTTTTTTGACCATTTTTTAATGGTTCTTAAACATACTGCTGGTCTCATTACTTTTAAAAATGAATCCATCGACCAAAGCCCAAAGCTTTCCCAACCCAAAAAGTGAATCCACCGATCAAAGCTCACAAATTTGTATGTTGATCATAAGTAATTAATTAAGTAATTTAGTAATATTTACATGCTAGTTAACCTTGGTGATGTTTGGAAATTGGGAAATGTGGGGTGGGATTGGGATTGAGAAATGAGTAGAAAAATCTCTAGACCTTTCATTCATATATCATATTACATATCAACCCTTCATTCCCTGAAGATTCATTTCCCAATCCCAATCCCTCCTTCATTTCCTAATTGCCAAACATCACCTCAAAGAAACCGATGAAAAAAAGGGATTTGCAAGCCAACTGGAGCACTACAAAGACATGGATAAACAGGATTACACGATGTCGAGCTCGATCGAAGTCGGGGCTCGTATCTCCGATGATCTATCGAATCTGTACCGGATTTGTGGCAACGACATTGGCTCACATGGCGGTAGAAGGACGGACAGCAGAACGGATTATGGGGAATTCGGATCGTGATCTGATGGAATTCTGAGACGAACCGGATAGCAAAGCACATACCATCCAAAAAAGAAAAAAAAACTAAACGACACCTGGGCGGAGTGGGATTCGAACCCAGCTCATATAGATGGAAGCAGGCGCCCTACCGCTGAAACACAGAGCTATTCATGATTATAGACGTTTCGACAACTATAAGTTAGAAAAGAACTCGGACATTTGAATTCAAGTCGAACTCAACTCAAATTCAAATGGCAAAGATGACGACCCCTTTAAGACTTATTAAGTAGTGTAGAGATACCTGACATATAGCTTGTCTTGGAGATAGCCTCATTGGGCTTGCTCTAAGAGGTAAGAGAAGCTAGCTTTCAGTACCCTACCAATTAGCATAGCCCGTGACTACAGCTGTTGTTCTGGCTAGCTATCTAGTAATTACCTTCCCATCTATATTATTAATCCTTGTTCTTAATTTCAATGGATGACAGGCATCAGCTCATCGTCGTTGGAGGAGTAGCTGGCCCGAATATGCAGCCCCCGTGAATGATGCAAGCCCCGCGGACATTGAGCGAGCAAAATCTATCCTACACAAGTGTGGAGGACTTCCGAAAGTGATAGTTGCAGTAGCTGACTTCATGGCCGACGGATGGCCACTCAACCCTGATAATTTTATGCAGCTGTTGGAGAACCACCCAGCATTGGTAGGTTAAAGGATCTGTTTTCCTGGGTGGATTCCTACTTCCATTCGTGCCCAGATTTGCTCAAGCCATGTATATTCTATCTGTCAATTTTCCCTGTGAACCATAAAATTCGGCGGAGGCGTCTCGTGCGACGGTGGATCGCAGAGGGCTACTCCAGGGACACCAAAGAAAGTACTGCCGATGAAGATGGGGAGAAACCCTTTCTTGAGCTTCGCAAGCTAAACATGATCCAGGTGCCAGGATCGACAAGTCTGTCCTGTATCATGAGGATGCCCTTGTGCCAAGTCAATGGTTTCTTCCGTGAATACATCATCTCACGGTCAATGGAAGAGAACCTTGTATTTGCATTGGAGGGCCATTGCAGTGTGAATTCGCAGCAACACACAGGACGGCATCTCACCATTGGGAGCATCTGGGACAGAGACATTAGTGTGTATGAGAGCATCGAGTTCTCACGACTGAGGTCATTGACGGTTTTTGCTAAGTGGGAGTCATGCTTCATATCCGACAAAATGAGTATACTCCGGGTGCTGGATTTGGAGGACACATTAGAAATAACGGATGCAGAACTCGAGCGGATAGTCAGGCTGCTTCCTCGCCATTGCAGTGTGAAATGCCAGATACATTCGTGCTGGTACTACTGTACAGATGGATGATGACACCAACATTGTTCAAAGACTACCACCACCACCAAAAGCAGAATCAGTAAAAGCTACTCTGGTATCCTGGTTCCGATTGCAGGAGTTGTGCACACAGCGCTGGAAGGTGCTTCCTGGTTCTCATAGTGGTGGCGTTGAGGTGCCTCCGGGCATTGGGAAAATGATGGCCTTACACAATATCAGTGTCATCGACGTCAGCGCAGCAAGCGGGCGACATATCCGGGAAGAACTGAAGAACCTTACCCAATTGCGCAAGCTTGAAGTATCTGGCATCAAACGGGAAAACAGTAAGGACTTGTGCTCTGCCATCTCGGGTCATGGCCATTTGGAATCCTTGTCACTGTGGCTCGATCTCGACAAGAATCAAGCTGGCAGTTTGGATGCCATTTCTCAGCCTCCTGAAAAACTACAGAGCCTTAAGCTCTACGGACATGTAAACAAGCTGCCAGCATGGATCAAGCTGCTGTCTAAGCTCACTAAATTGAAATTACAGTTGACCATGATAACGCAACATGAGGTGGATCTCCTCAAGGATTTAAGACTAAATACTCTCTGTCTTTCTTTCAAGGACTTTGAATATGGTGAGCTCAGGTTCTGGACAGGGGGACAACGGTTTCGGAGTTTCCGCGATCTTTGGGTCCTTGATATAGCTTGCAACTCCAGGTTACAATCTGTTACGTTTGGGGATAGCGTAATGCCTTGGCTCGAGGTCCTGAAAATACGCTGCTGTAACGTGTCATCATTGAACTTTTCGGGGCTAGAGAAGCTACGAGAACTCAGGGAAGTCTCACTTAGCGGAACCTATGATCACAAAGTGGAGCAAGACTTGCGGAGCCAACTTAGTATGCATAAAAGGTAAACCAACAAGCCATATTTGAAGGTGGAATCACGTTCGTTCTGATGGGTGCTAAGCCCAAGCAAGCCTCCATCATCTGTCAATCATTTGAAGGAGTGGTGCACGGCTGGTGGCGACCATTTTTCCCTTTCTCTCTAGCCATTACTCTGCTCAGAGGTGCCAACGGCAATCAAATAGGGTAGTAGCCACAACAGTACCCAGGAATGTTCTGACTTTCATCCCAAAATACACTCGGTACGTGTATATCCCTGTGACCAGGAGATGAGTACGATTTTATACCAAGATCTGGTCCGGTCGATAAATTTGGAACATTTTCTATGCTTTGTTAATAACGATCAGCTCATGTATCAGGCTTCACAGAAACAAAATATCTCTGACTGTATATGAACAAGGCTTTGGTATTTGTCTTGCTATATATGTCTTATTCATAACTTAGTGATGTATTACCCATGGTCCAAGAATGTCTGCAAGTATAGAGTTAGGATCAGTTATCTTCAAAGACCTAAATACAGTGACTTTTCTCGCGTGTGGATAGGGCCACATTGTCCCATGTTGCACTCCGTTGGATCTCAGGTTAAGCTTTTCTAGCTGTCATCCCGGACTCGCCTTGGGGATTCCATACTCCTTCGTCTGCGCTGGGCTCTACGACCTTCCCGTTGTTTTGCACTGTACGTCGTCGCGCTTCCCATACACCCAGATTCTGCCACAGGTCCCTGCCTCGACCACCGGATGGCAATGCTGCTTATAGCAATAAGCGAAGCGGCAACGCGCAATGCAACTGGACAAATTATGGGCCTGGCCATGGTGGATGGATCCCAATTATCACACGCCGCCTTGAGAGGGAGTTTGGATAGCACTACAAAGACTAATTAGCTCCAGAGTGTAAAAAATATATCGCGCCGCCTCTCGTGTCGATCCCGTCTTCCTCTACCTTCCCCGACACCCGCGCCTGCGAGCCCCGGCCCATGGCTGCACGGACGCCTCGCGCCGCCTCGCGCCGCCGCCTCTGCTCGTCGCCGACCGTCTCCACTGCGAGTCTCACGATGAGGACATGCTTGTTGCATTCGCCTTGCCCGCGTGCATCCCTTGCACCAGCTTGAGCAGCTCCAAACTCGCCTCGCGCGCACTTTCGCCTTCCGCCGCCGCCGCACGGAACTCCGGCGAGCTCGCCTCGCCGCCGTAACCCTCTGCGCACGTGCACGTCATGCCTACGAGGTTCGCCGCACCGAGCCGCACCTGCACGGCTACACAGTCTCCACTCCCGAGCACCACAGCCACCGCCGGCGAGCCTTTCCGGGGACTCGCCACCGCGCGCAGCTCAGCGCCGCCGCGTGCCTCGCCGTTGCCAACCAGCGCTCGCCACGTCGCCCCGTGGAGCCCACTGCCACGCCAGTGCCTCGGTCCACATGTGCGTGCACCCAGTCCAGTGTACCCCGCGCCACTGACACCCCGGACTCACTAGTCAGTCTCACAGCGCAACTAAAATTACTAGACCTACCCAGCCTTTGTACACAGATTGTTATTTCTAGCCTTTTCCTATTTAGGAAAAATCCCCAAAAATACCAGAAAATAGTAAATAATCTGTAGAACCCAAATCTGCCCTTAGGTCTCGAGAAACATCTCTGATCTACCCTTTTACACACACTTACGCCTTAGTTACCCTCCTAAGCTTCTTTAGATTGTAACTCCACCGTCCAAACTCCGTTTTCGATGATTCTTGTACCGTTCATCTCCTCTCGATGCCCTTAACCCAACCGTGTTCTTTGTTCTCTTCATCGGTTTTATTTGGTTTTAGTTTACTTTATTTGGCTTATTTTTATTTATGCGTTAGTATTTATTTCGAAGTTGTTATGCGTAGATCCCGAGGAGCATGAGGACGACCCCGAGAATGAGGGATATGAGGAGGAGTCAGAACCTAACTTTGAAGGCAAGCTCTACATTCCTTGATCATGATTGATCCTATGGTTTATGCAATGCACCTAAATAGCCGTGTAAATTACTATGCATTACTTGTTATTTTACTGCTTGAGTAGTTATTATCCTACTTGTTTAAGTAATATTTATGCAATTTTTCTAGCATGAGTATCTAGTCCTTGATTGCCCTTGTTTCACCATGACCTTGACAACCCTAGGATACACTATCGTTTATGCTTACTTAAATGATAGCGTAATTACCATGTTACTAGTATGCTTAGGATCCCTTGTAATGTTTTTACATTGCCACACCTTTATAAACTTGTACTTTTATAAATGCGTTAAATGAGTTTGGTGGTATGTTGTATAATTTGGGTTGGGAATAGTACAACTGGTGTTGGGTGATGGTGATGAGCATGGGATGGGCAAGGATCGAGGGCGAGGTCAAATAGTGAAGTGATGCTTGTGTGATAGACCACCTATTGTGGGATTTTGGCGATCGCCCTCGCATAAGGACCGGTTCTTGTGACTGTAAACATGATGATTTTCGTACTACCACAGAACCTGTTATGGGCAGGACTTTTTCCTACCTTCTTGGTACTCCTGCAAGTAAGATTCTCCCGGTGGCTGGATGTAGCAGCAGATTGGTTTGGGAAATACATCGGGTAGTGAACGCCCGTTGCCGACTATTTTGGGAGTGATATCCCCGCACAATATGACCTGAGTGTCGTGCTTGATCTTTATTTTAGCCCCTGACTCTTCGTGGTGAGCTTGTGGGACTACTCGGAGAAGATGGATTGAGCGTTATGTACTCTCCGATCAAGGGTGCATAGCCTGTGGGAAAAGATGTACAAACTCTGCAGAGTATAAAATTCATCCAGATGAACGTTGTCACGGCATATGACACATCTATGTTATGAGTTCACTATGATTAGCCACCCTCTTATTTCTTGGCATGTGAGTGGGTGTATTAGACGCCCGTGTTTTAGAAGTGATGGCAGGTGTGTCGGGTCGGTAAGACCATTGAGGTCCGAAGGCCCACTAAAACTTGGAAACTGGCGGGATCGAATCACTCTTCCCCAGGGCCAACCTAAAATATGACAATCAAAGTCCTCTGTTTTATCTATGATCCTTGACTGCTGAACCGTGCATAAAATATGCTTTCTGCAAATGAACCATATGCAAATGAACCATATAGCCTAAACCTTGCTAAGACCCGATATGCATGTATCTATACCCTTGATTAGTGTAGGGCTTGCTGAGTACCTTATGTGCTCACTCTTGCTGCCATTCATTCAGAAGATGAAGAAGAGGAGGAAGAAGCTGGTGACGAAAATGACGAAAGGGTTGACTTCTGCTCAAGTTGCCTGTGGTGTTTATTAGTGTTTCCCTTTACAAGTTTGTTGTTCTCATGCTAGTATGTTAGCCTCTTTCTGGTTTGTAACTTAAGACCATGATCTGTACCTTGAGATGTATAATTATGCGTGAATGAGCAATGGAACACTTTGTTTGTGTGTACCAACTACTGATTTAGAGATTGGTACGGTAAACACGTGAATTCCAAAAATGAGTCCGACATCATGGTTCATCCGCGCATGCCGGTGCGGCTCGCTGTGTCGAGGCCGCCGTTGATATGAGAAGGGGTCCGTGTCTATCCGTCCGGACAGGTTCACGTGGAGGAAGCTGTTGTCGTAATGTTGCCATCGAGTGAGGCAGAGGAGTCCGTGCCGTCATGGCCGCCTCTCCTGATTCACCAGATTGCACTCGATTTCGCGTCTCCACAGCCTCGCCAAACTATCACCCTTCATCGCTTCTCCTTGTGCTATCTCGAAATCTGTCCGCCACCTTCAATCCGCTCTCCTCTTTCTGCTCCATCGTTGTTCTTTGGCCAAGCCAGATGACCGTGGCATCATTAATTGTACGCTGCATGCACCTGGCCAAAAAGTTCTGATCGGTGTTCATGCTAGCTATTAGATGTGAGATTGTTATCACAAATCAGAAACAAAAGGCGACATCACAAATCAGCTCCGCAAGTCCGAGGAGCCCCGCCATGGCATTACAAATCCTAACAGCTCCAACGCTGCCTACCGTCAAATTTTAGATTAAATCTTAAATTAGTGGTTAAAGGAATCCAGGTGCCGCATTGAGAGTGTTAGAGTATATATGTTTGGTAGTTGTAGATTAAGTGTTTAGGACTTTCATATGTATCCCAGGAAGATACATATGGAAGTTCTAGATACATAATCTACAACTAACAAATATACTCTAACATCCCCCTGCAGTCACAGTGGGAGCACCATAGACGGTGAGACTGGAGAAGAAACTGACGGTAGAAACCAACAGACTGACTGTGACGCCCCGAATTTCCACCTTAGTAGAAACTCGGTGCGCTAGTACATCTATGATAGTCCCAGGGCTACCAAGTACTTCCATACACAAGTGAATAACATATAACCATAAAAAGAGTAGAAGAATGATAGATACAACATCAGAGTACACAAGACTTGGCTCGCAGGCCAAAGAAACAAACAGGAGTATCTACTAACCGTACTATCTAAACATAGCGATACAGCGGAAGACTCGTGATACCAACTCCAATTCCACAGGCAACTTGAGTGTAGGAGACGAAACCCTCTAATTGACTCCATCTTCATCTTCTTCTTCGTCTTCATCGTCGTCTTTGAAGTCATGACTCGGCTATAAAAACTGAAGTAGCAAACGGTGAGTACAAGAGTACTCAGCAAGCGCCTCAGGCTACTCCAGGTGAATGCATATGCAATTGAGTATATGTGGACAAGGTAGTAGGCAAAGGCTTATCGCGTAAATGCGGGTTTCAGTCAAGGATATGCAACAATGATGAGTTTCTTTTAAATAAAGTGAGACCAAAGTCTCGTAAATAAGCATATTATTATGTAGACCCGAGAAACATCTCCTTCTCGGGGGTAAATTTTACACCGGGCTACCCCGGCCCTGTCACTGCCTCGGGGCAGGTATAAAACAAATAGATGGGAAGGAAAGTGAAAACAAATACTAATCCAGTGGGCCGCTCCAAGGTAAGCGTCCTGTGACTGTGGACACGGCTATACGTATAGATCATACTCTGCAGAGTTTGTACAACTGGACCCCACAGATAGAGAATCCGTGGGGTAGCGAGCCACCACGACCTCTCACAAGATCCTTCACCAAGTGACAACTGGCACTTTCCCGCTTTTTCAAGATGGGGCTCCACTGTCTTCCTCCACGCGGTCGACGTCGGTCCTGAAGCTGTGACGGGCCTACCACTGGCCAGGTGGGGTATCCTATCGGGAAGTGATAGGTCCACACTCCCCTAACACGATCTCTGCTGCCTACGGGCTAAATGCCAGTTATCACAAGGATCCAAATCAAGCCCCACCCATACAGGGGTGTGTGGTAAGTACGAAAAGTACCAAGGATTGGGGCACTAGGAACCGGTCCGTATGCTGCCGGGGCGGGCATCTTTCTCTTCACCAATCGAGATCATACCCTAGCAGGTAGTCCCGACCACGTCTCAGCAAAACGTTAGAGGCGGCATGATCCCTCGCCAACTAGTCACAACGAGTCTTCCCCCAAGAAGCTCCCTCAAGTAACCTCCTCGTCACTATAACAGTGACCACCTCGCCTGCCCCCGCAAAATCAAGTAGCTTATTTTACACAAAGAAGCATTGTGTGGTATAGTGTCCCATTTGAAAACATGCAATCTAGCAGGCTAAGCAGTTATAATGCACTAAAAGCAATCCTAGGGTTTATCATATAGTATAAAGGCATGGAACAGGCATAGGTCAATTCTAGCAATTAGAAATATGATGTATGCATAACAAGGAATGCAATCAAACAATGCATGTATAAAATCATGGATAAATAGTGGTCAAGAGGGGTGTAGGCGCTTGCCTGATTAGCCGAGATCAACTCCGATAAAAATCTTCCAGAAAATCATCTTCGTCGTGATCGCCTGGAATCCAAAGTGACGCGACTATAAGATACGACGAAAGATATCGTAAACGAATTAAGGAAGAAATCTAGCGTCGAAATAATATCTAGGCATTCTATAACAAAGGTACTCGTCTAGACGAATCCAACGAATCGAGAACCACTATAAACAGAGATCGGACGAATTAACTACAGAATAAAGAAGGACCATGATAGAATTCGAATTCAAATATGAATTTGAATTTAGACCAGGCAGAGAAATCTGAATGTACAACGCTGTGAAGATCGAGAAGATGAAGCTATAGCAACTAGATTCACAGGTTTTGGAGCTCTAACGAATTAGATATGAATTTTGGTAGAAGAGATGATTTCTGAGAAAACATAACAGAGTGTACGAGATGATCACGAGCTCGATGGGTTTGGTCTACGGCTGTCCAGCTACAGCTTGAAGTTCTACTGCCAACAGTCCACGAACAGCAGGTGCATGCAAGAGTACAAGAACCAGAACGGCCTCGCATATCGGCGCACAGGAATGCAGCTGTTCCAGTGGCGGAGTTTCGCCGGGGCTGCTCCTATCTGCGGCATCGATAACAGGAAGTTGACGAGCTGTGGACCAAGATAACAAAGGAGCAAGACCAGAACGGCAAAACGGTTCTCCACAGCTGCAGCTTGGAGCAGCGGGCTCACGAGCTCGCCGAAGGCAAAATCGTCGGTGGCGCTTCATGAGATTAGCAAAAGAAACCAATTCTTGCTGTGCGTCTATCAAGGAACACGCATATGGCTGTGCTGATCCTGAGCGTCGGGAGAGACAGGCAAAACTTCTAGAAATTCACCGTGAGCATCCATCCATGGCAGATCACACTTAACACACGGTGATGTCCAAGAAAAGCTCAACGAATCTCAAACAATTCTATGCAAGAAATGGTGCGAGGAGGCTTCTGAAGCTAAACAAGGCATAGACGGGTTTAAAGCACTACAAGCAGAGGAGAACGGCGAACTGAAACGAAACAGACACGGCGGGGCATTTCTTCGAACACCTAGAGTTCACTATGTAGAGAATTCCTAAACAGGAAGGGGAAGGACGGCGAGGAGGGCGTCAAGGATGGATGTCAGGCCGGGGCGGGGTTATTCCAGAGCTACCAAACCAAAGGGCATGGCGACGACAGACAAGAACGGGGCACGAACGGGACGCGGGGCATTTCGTCGAACAGCTACCGGGTGCAAGGAAGAGCGCGCCTGTCTGGAACCGGGGAACAGCGGGGAAGATGGTGTGCTCACCGCGCAGACATGGCGGCGGCCTTGAAGCGCAGTTGCCGGAGAGGAAGAAGAGGTAGTCGATCCGCGACGGGGTTCCCGAGCTCGGCGTGCTTGGCTTGGCGGTGACCACGTTCTTGGGCGTGAACTCGGCGTCGACGCGCTCCTGGTTCACGGCGTGGCCGTCGGGGTCGAGGTTGACGGCGACCGCGGTCCGCTTGAGGCTGACGGCGTCCTCGCGTTCATGGAGCACGGAGACCACGACGCGGCGGTCGACGCGAAGCTTGACGGCAAGGACGTAGACGACGTAGGCGTGGTCGAGCAGCTCCGCAACGTCTCGCGGAGGACGAGCTGGGGGTGACGGTGTCTTGCGGCTTGTCGGCGACGTTGACGAAATCGCTGTTCTGGGCGAGTGGAGACGAGCAGATGGCGGCGAACAGAGACGCTTCAAGACGTCGCACGGCCCTCGGACGGCAGCTTCATGCTTCGGGCGATCAGACACACCGGGACGGGGAAAGATAGGCTGCGGCTGCGACGGCGGCGGTGAGTGGCGTGATGCCAGGAGGCGGATGGATGGGGACGAACCGAGAGGAGGTGGCGGCGTGCGGGATTTATAGGAGGCTCTAGGGCTAGGGTTGGCGGGAGCTTGAGTTCATGGCCGTCGATCCTTGGCGTTTGTGCCACGGCCCTAACGTGGATGCGTGCCACGTAGCGCAGGGCGAGCGCGAGCACATGCGAGGCGGCGGCGTTGTCGTGGAGCGGGGAAGGTTCAGCTTATGCGCACGCTCACGGCGTGGGGATAGGTTGGCGGGCGGCCTCCTGCTGCTTTTGACCGAGCCCAAGGCTTGCAGCAGGGGAAAGGGGAAAAGGCGCGTGTGGGGCGGTATTCGAGAAGAATCCGAGGGAGTCACGCGCGGCGCGAGGCGGTGCGTGGAGAGGGCGCTAGGCGAGAGCAGCGCGGCGCGCTGGGCAGGCGTGCGCACGAAGAAAAGCAGGGGAGAGGCAGCGTCTGCTGTACGGGCGGAGGAGGAAGAAAGAGGAACAGGCACGCTGCTGGGCTGCTGTATTTGAGCTGGGCCTCACTGGGCCATTGCGTTACTGCCCGGCTTGGTCCAGAGAGAGAAGGGTCACGTGGGCTGGACCAGGTTTTTTTTTTTAATGGAAACGCCCATAAAGGGCTAAAACTTCATTGCTCCCACAGGTACAAATGCCAAATTGCATGGAAAGGCTTACAAGATTTAAGAAATACAACTATGTCCATGCAACAGGCAATAAGGACATAAAACAAAATAAAAATTACAACCAGGTCCTTCATGGGAAAAGCTCGCCGACACAGAGAAAGATGATCACCGCGCCGCCGAGAGGAACCCATGTAGAAGGTGGTGAGCAGGCGAATCACAAGCGCTGAACCAGCAGAAGAAGACGCCTCCATCTTCGCTAGGACCAGTTGGTGTGGACGAAAGAAGGGAGCCGTCCAGCCACCATAGTGAAGATGGGAGAAGGCCTCACCGTGCCATTTGATTATCACACCGGCGGCCCACCCGACGGACGCCTCAGGGATGGCACCAAACGAGGTAGAAGAAGTCGCAGCCGTAGATCTGGAGGGAGCTTCACCGGGCTCGACTAAGGGAGGATCCACCTGATGAAGAAGACGGGGATCAAGCCGGCGGCGATCAACCCGAAACAGGGGATTCCAGCGACCTCCGACTAGAACAGCACAAGCAATCCAACCAGCAGAACCACCACCACATCGTACCAAATTAGGAGCAACAAAGGAGAAGCAAAGGGGAGAAATACACCCGTAGGGGAGGAATCCTACGAGGACAAAAGCCATGACGGCACAACCACTAGGGAAACTAGGGAGCATAAATCTGGATGATAGCAAAGACAAATCGAACGCCGGAGACGACGACGATGGACACAGCCAGAGAGCTCCACCTACAACTAAAACAACAGAGAAAGAGAAAAAACCTAAAAACAGAACTGTACAGGGAGGGTCCCTCACCCTTATCTCATCACCGGCAAGCCGGAGACGGCAGGGGAGGGGCCGGATCGGCCCGGGGAAGTCGAACTCCGGTGGTCGCCTGTTTTTTCGCCGCTCTCTACTGTTACGGTGGAAAGGATAAGGTTCGCGAAGCTGGCTGGACCAGGTTGAACTACAAGGAAACAAGTCCAGGCGGCTGGCGCTAAAGAAAATCCTTTAATTATTTTCCCAAGAATTTAAGTTTAGACTAGGATTCGAATTTGATTTGATATTTGGAGAAGAGTTGAAGCGGATCAAAGAATTTGAAATAGTAGCATGGGTTACGAGACAAGGAATACAAGTAACATCACGGAAATGGGGAGTTTGATACAAGGAGATTTTGTGATCAAGATTTTGACTCGAGCTAAATTTATCCAAAAAATCAAGGTATGGATTTCCGGGATGTTAAACTGATATCCCCCGCAGTTGTAGCATCGTGATTGTGCGGATGCTGCGACTGGAGGGAAAACCGGCAAGTAGCTCATATGGATGATACCCCTTTGTGCCGAGTGTCGAGGTAGCCAAAGCCTGGGCATGTAGCCGTGGTTGAGGAGTCGTGCTTGAGGTAGCCGTGGTTGAGGAGTCGTGCTTGAGGTAGCCGTGGACGAAGCCAAGTCAAGGTTGCCGTTGAGAAAGCCGCACATAAAGCCACGGACGCAAGAAGGCGCCAATGTGAGGGTGCGTGAAGATGCGCCTAGAAGAAGACGGCGACGCGGTCGAGGCACCGTGAGGAGGGGTCGATGCTGTCGAGACCGTCGTAGGAGAGGCGTGCGTCGGGTTTGCCATTCCTGAGAATGCATCGGGGACGAAGGCACGCACCAGTGTTGCCAATACCATGCGCACGAAGGGAGAGACCATCACGATCACATACACCAGTGCCCGAGGGGACTAGCAGAGAAGGCCTTCACGACGGTCGCGGAGCGTAGAGCGGCGAGGAAGAGAGTGCCGGCGCAGCCGCATTTTTCGGAGCAGACGAAGTGGTCGAGGAAGAGACGAAGACTCAGGCAACGTGGTCATGGTGGACCAAGACTGAAGATACCCCTTTGTGCCGAGTGTCGAGGTAGCCAAAGCTTGGGCATGTAGCCGTGGTTGAGGAGTCGTGCTTGAGGTAGCCGTGGACGAAGCCAAGTCAAGGTTGCCGTTGAGAAAGCCGCACATAAAGCCACGGACGCAAGAAGGCGCCAATGTGAGGGTGCGTGAAGATGCGCCTAGAAGAAGACGGCGACGCGGTCGAGGCACCGTGAGGAGGGGTCGATGCTGTCGAGACCGTCGTAGGAGAGGCGTGCGTCGGGTTTGCCATTCCTGAGAATGCATCGGGGACGAAGGCACGCACCAGTGTTGCCAATACCATGCGCACGAAGGGAGAGACCATCACGATCACATACACCAGTGCCCGAGGGGACTAGCAGAGAAGGCCTTCACGACGGTCGCGGAGCGTAGAGCGGCGAGGAAGAGAGTGCCGGCGCAGCCGCATTTTTCGGAGCAGACGAAGTGGTCGAGGAAGAGACGAAGACTCAGGCAACGTGGTCATGGTGGACCAAGACTGAAGACGTGGCTAAACCGACGGCCAGAAGTGGCAACGCGGGTAGCATGTAGATGCGCGGCGGCGGTGCTCGAAGTAGGCGAAGACATCGACGGCGTGATGAAGACCATATGCGTAGACGATGTAGGGGGTCGTCAGTGCGCGGGAACGGCGATGAAGATGCAGCGACGAGTGCCACATGGATGGAGTCACGCCTTGGAGGACGCTTCTCAAGTCAGTGGCGACCACGAGGAGGCGATGCAGCGGCAGCCCGAAGCTTGGAGGCGTGGTACGCGGCCTTAACGACACTGCACACATGGTTGGCTGATCAGACCGATGTGGACACGCGATCACGACGATGCCGCACAAAGTGGTCGTGGTGGCGGCGATGTCGAGGACATCTCGACGGTGGCGGCGACGACGAAGAACCGGCGTGAAGACGTGTAGTCGAGGTAGCCGGACAGCGACACATGAAGGCGTCCCTTCAACGTCGGGCGTCCAGCTGTTGGAGACGAAGTGCTGCCGGTGTTGTCAATGATGTTGTCGGAGATGAGGTACACGATCTCGACGTCGATGAGCGACACAAGACCCGATCCAAATCAGGTAAAAAGAGAAACCAGCAGCAGCAGGTGGCTTGGTGGGCAAGTCACCTCCCGGGATACATATAGAAGTCCTAGACACATAATCTACAACTATCAAATATACTATAACATCACCCGCAGTCACAGCGGGAGCACCACAGACTGGAGAAGAAGCCGAAAGTAGAAACCGACGGACTGACAGAGAGTCGATTTCTCGAGGACTGACTGGATCTAGTGTACGACCAAAACTAGGGAGAGCAGAACATCTACATCGACATGTTTGGGAAGCGAGAAGCGCCAGGAGATTTTTCGCGGGAAAAGTATGAGTCAATGAGGGGTTAAGAGCAAAATGTATGCAAACGGAACGGTGCGGATAACCCACAAGGACGCAGACCATATGATTCGGATTCGACAACTTGATTTGAATGTTTGCACGTTTGCACCTAATTAGTCATTTGCACAAGAAATTTCCTTTGTTCTGAGACAAAATTTAAACGCTCCGATGCCATTTGTTGTGGAACGGAGAGAGTAGTTGCTATATTAGATCTGCCTACGTAGACGGCCTATGTAAATCAGGTCGCCTTAGGTGGTGTTTGGAACCCTGTAGCTTCTAAGAATCTGGATTCTAAATGTAGTTTCTATAATCTGGCTTCTACTGGGTGGGATGTTTGGATCTTGAATTCTTAAATTCTAGAATCCAGTTTCTAAGGTAGTTAATGACCAGCTTAGCCTTTCTATATTTTTGGTGAGTGGTGGCGCAAGCTATAATTAACCAAAAGTATTCAAGGATGGTGAGTCTTTTGACAAATAAAATCACCTAAAAGCTGGGTTAGTCCAGATTATGGGATTCTTAAAATCTCATAATCTATATTCTAGAATCTGGTAAATAATCTGTCCTGTTTGGATCCCCTGTAGTTTTTAAAATCTGGATTCTTAAAATCTAGTTGGATCCAAATAGGTCCCTAGCTAGGCGACGTGTTGAATGTTATTTGGCCCTGCACATAATAGGTCCAAGCCCCTGCACCCGAGCAAACTTCCTTAGCTAGGAAGTAAACGCTCCAGGTTTGGAAATAACGATGAGTAGGCTATCACGATGGAAAAAATCCCGGCAAAGTAAGTTAATTTTTGGATGTCAAAAGTGTAAACATCATCAGGGAGCGTTATGTTCTGAAGATGGGGCCACCGTTACTATCAAGGGAACGTCTCAGGTGGAAACCAACCTCTTCGTACAAACTATGAAAACTTCAATCTGAGCCACACGATGTTGATCCAAGGGGGACGCTCAGGGGAGGTGGGAGGGGTGATTTGCAAGCTCAGGGAAGGTGGGAGGAGTGATTTGCAAAAGCGTGTTTACAAATCACCCCTCCCACCTCCATGAGTGTCCTCCTTGGATCAACATCGTATGGCTCAGATTGAAGTTTTTATAGTTTGCACAGAGAGGTTGGTTTCCACCTGAGTCAAGGTTGGGATGGTTAATTAATATCAATGGTAGAGGTTAGTGGGTTTGGCAATAATCGTAAATTTTGCTTTCCATAATATATATATACTTCTTAATTAGCTAGTACATTCATCTAGGAGCCAAGTCTAAAAATAAGACCACAGCAGTTCATCTTTCGACAGCACTGCTCCACAACGCTACAACCATGTCACTCACCAAGAAACTATTGGTCATCATTGGTTTCACCGTCGCCCTGCTCCTTGGGTCTTACGGTAAGTTCTGAATTAAGATATACGGAACAAATTAGTTTTCTCTGTAAATTTTCACAAAACCTAGCTAGCTAGCTGCTCTAATCTCCAATAGACTGGTGTTTTCTAACAGTAAGTTGCAATATTGTTTGATGATTGCAGGCGTGGAGGCAAAAGCAACATGCCATGTCTTCACCTATCTGGAGTGCTTTAACAACGCCGGCTGCTCGAGCGCATGTGTGATCGGAGGCTACACCGGGGGACACTGTGGCTCCAAGATTCCGGGCATCACCAAATGCATATGCACTGGCCCGTGCCACGGGCCATCGCGGCCGCCAAGAGCCAAGCCTCAGTCGGAGAGGCACCCGAGCATGCGCGGGATTGGGAACCTCAACTGATCGAGTGTTATGTCTTTGATCGGTTTGAGTATGTGTTTGTAATCAATCTCGTCCCTGGACCTGATCAATGAGAATAATTTTGAAGCCGACAAGCGAGTGAATCCTTAAATCTGAATTAACCGTGCACTGGATTCATGTTGATTCCTACATTAAGCATCTGAGTTGCGTCCCTGAATTTCGCACGATCCTGAAAGAAATTTCCCTGTCCTTCACAGTGTCATCATCGAGGATCTGTAGGAGCAAAGGCTCCATGAGAAAGGCTAAATGTGCATCCGTTCGTCTTAGAGTATTAGTTGCTAGAGTAACTTCTTTAGGATCCAATTTACTCGCACATTGATACCCTAATCTTTTCGTCTTGTTATGGGAAAGGCAATGTTTGTGAATCTGATGACAATGTGGTCTGTGAGAAGACCGATTACCTTGTCGCAGGGGTATTGTACTGTGACACCCCGTGTCACTGAAACCCAGCTAGTGCACACCTCACAACTGAACAGAACTTCAAACCAAATCAATTTCAAATTCGAAATCATTTATGCAACAATTGTCAAACCAATGTTTGTGAAGCAGGTTAAAAATTTCAATATCAACTTGTCCAACTAATAATTTCTGCAGCAAGAGAATTTAAAATGAAAATTTTGGGAGATTTTTCCATGATTTTTGAAATTGTGGAAGTATCTCTAAAAATTCAGAGAAGTCATGCAAATCCTGCTGTTCCTCGAATTTTAGTTCAAAATTCTGTTGCTCAAACCTACCTGGACCCAAAAGAGAAGTTGGAGCTGGATATTTACCCTATGTACCCAGAATTTATCAAGTTTCTTCAAATTTGGGTCAAATTTGATCCTTGTGAAGTAACTCCAACTTTTTCAATGCAACTGCCCCCTTTTCAAAAATCCTGAGCAAACTAGATATCCATTAGTGATTTGTCAAATTTGTTTCAGGATTTTTGGGCACTGTTTAGGTATTTTAATAAATGCCCAAACTTTCAAAAGTGTCCAACTTTGACCAGCTACCATTTGCATTTCCTTTGGAGTCCAGCTGTGCATATTGGCCAGTTTGAACTCCAGATCAAGCTCTTTCAAAAGAGACCATTTTCGTGATTTTAGGAACTGGTTTACTAATTTTAATAGTGTGCCAAAGTTCCAGGGAAAACACAGTTTGAATAATTCGTTGGAAAATGAAAGATGCCCGAGGGCCCACCTGTCAGTCACTTGCGTCTCACTGCGTGCGTCGGGAGAACGTCGCCACGTCGCCGCCGACGTACGGCGCAGCTCGCCGCCCTGGCCCCGCTCCCCTCAGCGCGTAGCGGCTCCGAAACCGGCTCCCACTCCCCTCCCTGGCTCCCTTCCTTTCATTTCCCTCGCCCGGCCGTCGCAAACCCTAGCCAAACCAAGCCACCGCCATCGCCGAGCAGAGCCCGAGCTCGCCCGCCGTTGACGAGCCATCCCCGGCCGAGCCATTTCGCTCGGAGGTCCGCGGCGTCTTCCTCAAGCGCGCCATGGCCACCATTATCGCTCTCCCTCCGTGAGCGTCGCGAATCGGAGCTTCGTTCCCAAGTCCGCCACCCCGAGCTCCGTCGCGCCGCCGCCAAATTCGTTGCTTCCGGTGAGCCCCTCCGTAATCCATAGTATCCAGTGCTGCGCCTCGAGGTCATGAACGCGCCTAACCCCACCATTCTCCGATCCCGCAGCTCAGCTCGTCGAGCTACCACTTTTCCTCACCGCCGGTTACCACCCTCCGCTCCTATTCCACATCGACGCGCTACGTGCCGAGGTAGCCGCCGCCACCGTGAAGCTCAGGCGCCAAGAACCCCACCAGGCCGGCTACTCCTCCGCTCCCACGACGGCGTCGAACCGCCTTGACTCGCTGCCGCTCGTCGCAGACCAAGCTCCGGTCCTTCCCGAGCGACGTCGACCCCGGCGGTGAGTTCTCCGTGCCGTGCCGCCCTCTTCCCTTTTCTTTCGGTCACTAGACCGCTGAGAACGTAGCTCCGGCGACAGGGCCGTCTCCGAGAATTTGAGGCCCCGGTGCGAAATGTAAAACGGGGCCCTGCAAATTCATAACTTAGGCAAAAATTAATAGGTTGCAATGTTGAGCAAAATCCCAGTGAGCACTACTGATCATCTAGGCTTTATTATCACCTCAGCTAGGAATATAAATCTCATGTTATTAAATTTGATCAAATCTAAAGAAATCGGTAGCTATACATGAGGAAAATAGGCATAAAGATTTTTTTAGCAGAGAAGCCATAGGCATAAAGGGAGGTTCAAAACATAAACATGTGCACTGAAGTCCCTTCTTCTTTCGTTCTTACTCTGTCTCTGTTGGTCTGGCTGTTTAGTTTTGTTTGGATTACCAGGCCTCACCGATGCACATGCCACATGGGCCTTATCATTCTGGCAAATGGTAAAAATTAAGGCCCAATACTAGGTCGACATGGCCCATACCTCTTCAGCCAGCCTTCTTCTTCCTTGCTGCAAACGGACAGAGACGGAACTGAAACTCCATCAATGGCTTCCACTGGCCATTGCACCGTGAACTGCAGAACCGAGTGGGGTAAGGGGATTCAGCTTCGAAATCACCAAAACTCGCCATATTTCACACCCTCTTCTGCTAGTGATCTATTATTGACCTTTATTCTTTTAGGAAAGTTAAGAATCGGGGGGCCCCAAAAATTTGGGGGCCCTGGGCGGTCGCCCACCTCGCCCATGCCCATCGACGGGCCTGCCGGCGAGCGCACTGTCGCCCGGCGATGGCGCCGTCGTGCCGCACTCTGGCCGGATCCGGTGTGGCACACCTGGATCCGGTACGCCGCGCCCGTGTGGTCCAGCATGTGTTCTCTTTTGTGACTGGTTGGATCCTGTGCGGCTCAAGATAGATCCGGTGCGGCCATGACTCTGTGGTCACTTTTGTGGCCCAGATCTGATTGGCCCGCACCTTTTAATCCCTTTTTCGATTTAGTTTAAATCCCCAGAAAATACCAGAAACTTGTAAAATGCATAATAATAGTATACAACTCAGAAAAATGCGAGTCCAATTTTGTTGGACTCTTGTGACCAGATCTATCCAACAGAATTGTCAAACTTCACAAAATCCTTTTTATGTTTTCTGTAAAATTCCTTAAGTGTTAAATCTTGTATAATCTTAGTTATTTCTCTGTTAATCTTTAAATCTTTAACTCTTGCATGCTGATAACTAAACTGATAACACACTTACAGAGCATTTTTCTACTGTCATTTTATGTCTAATTAATTTCTAATGATTTATTTAAGCGGCTGTCCTAATTAAATCGTTACAATAATCTTTAAAGCAATAAATCTTCAAACTTCACAGTAAATTACTTTCAGTGGTGTTGATCCTTAGAAAAATGCCACCCGACTAAATATAATTTTTAAGTATCTGTTTTCAATGAAGGAAATACTTCAGACGAAAGAAAGTTAATAAATTAATCAATTTAATCAATGATAATCCACCCTTCTTAATATAACTTGAATGACAGTCCAGTTAAACAATTAAATCTTACTTGCATCATGTTATTGCATCTAACTTGCATTTCCTTGTTATGGCATATAGCTCTCGAGGCGATTCAGGAGCAGGTGGAGGACCGACTGCTGGAGCAGGCTCAGAAGGAGCCACTGACATCACTGCTGATTGTACTTGTGCTAGTATCGTACCTGAGCCAGGCAAGCCCCGGTGCATGCCTTCCTGTTAGATTTTTATTTTCTCACTTGATTGGGGCTAGTAATTGATTGTGCATTAGGTTTATTAGGAGTTGATGTGAAACCTTAGAACTGCATTAGGACTACCCTTCCAGATCCTACCTTGTGTCCTATTTTGTAGTAGTTGGTTCTAGGGTAACGTTAGAACTTGCTATGCTTAGTGGCTAGCGGACGGTAGAAGACGAGTGGTAGGTCCCACTCGCATGATAGGAATGACTCTGGATTGTACTAGCAGAATTTAGGTTTGTTGCAGACCGGACGGGGATTGTTTGTGTAGGAGGGTTGGAGAAGGCTGGGCCTTCACGGTGGTAGCCCCGTCTGTGTCGATTAAGGACCGTTCGTTGTTGGCCCCGCTGAGCAAGTTTGAACGTACTGATTCACATGCTGGTGTTTTATGGGCCCAGTAAACCTACGTAGCCTGTGTCGCCCTGGATGTCTGGTGGATACTTTACTCTTTCTATCATGGTACTTGGGAGAGGAAGGGATAACGTTCTGCGTGGTTGTGCGTCTGGGACGACGGCCACGGCGGGAGACCCCTTCCTCGGGAGGAGTAGAATCTGGTACAGCTCCGGTGGTGTACAGCGCGAAAGGTTGCCGCATACGACTTTTGTGCGTGTGTGTCGTGTGGTCAGGTTTCTCCTGCAGGATGTACATCGATGCCGCCGCTCTCGGAAATGAGCACCCACTTGTTCACTGAGTCACATCGTAGTGTGATTTATGGATGATGATGATGATGATGATGTTTACTACTGCTATACTTATGTATTATTACTGTACTTACTACTGCACTGTTGATCTGATGTATTGTTTATATCTGCTGTAGAGATAAGAGCACCTTATTTCTGCTAATTACTTAATTTGAGTTAAAATTTGAAATTAGGATCAAGTAATTAGCGCGGATAGATGCAAGTGAGTCAGCCTGCCCTTTTGTAGCCTTTGCATTCTAGGAGTCGGCTGTAGTTAGCCACGTTGACGGGTAAGTCTTGCTGAGTAATTAGTACTCAGGGTTTGGCTCCCTTTGTTTTTGTGCAGGTATCGCTTTTGCTTCCGCTGTTGCTTGGTGGAGTTTCTCAACAGGTCCACATCGCAGGGCTTCGATGTGCGGCCTTTCTATCGTCGAAAGTAATAGTTGTTTTAGGTATCTTCAGACTTCCGCTGTGCTACTCACGTGTTTTAAATCATTTGAGACTTGTAATAACTTAAAGATGTAAACACTTGAGCTTATTTATGTGATGTACTGTTGTGTCCGTTCACCGGCACTTCCGACTCGATCCTGTGAAAAGCGGAAACGCTACAGCTGGCATCAGAGCCGTGTTGGGACATTACATCATATAAATGGCCTATTTTCGAAAAGCTAACCACGTTGCGAGTGAGGAACGAAAGCCCTAATATAAAGGATGTTAGATTATCTGGTGGTAATAGGAGTTGTTTGTTTACTTTTCTGTAACGACGCACCGACGACCAGGTAAGAAGGTAAGTAACATGCATGGCTCCGGAGATTACGAGTTTGACTCGTGTAGATTGTAGGGGGTGTTATAGGAGGAGGCGAGATGGTGTTGAGATGTGATTGAGCCATGCATTACGTTTCTGTTATATGCTGTCCATCAACGGGTGATAGATGGACGTCACCTGTATAGGTTGCCTGAGGTGGCGATGTATGTTTTCCTTGCAGGTACACTAACTTGCGTGTAGATCGTGTAGAAACGTGTATGAGTACGACTTAGTTGCCACCGCTGTCTACGGCATAATATACTTGGACAATTTTTCTTTTTGTGAGGACGAGCATGCATAGCATGTAAAACACTTCAACGAAATTCAGATCATCCCAAAATTCTGACTAACTAAGCAACTTCAAAAATCCACCACTTTTAAACCGCTGAGCCAAAATCGCAAAATGAAGACTTTCTGGAAAGCTTGCAACTTGAAGAAAAACTTTGTTTCAGATTTGCACGCGAAATTCTGTGAATATCCCTTTCAAATCTGTCGACCAATTGGAACCAAACTTCACCCGCGACCAGTTTTTCCAGAATCTGTCTACCGTGTTCAAAATTCGATATTTCCAGTTCTACTGATCCGTTCGGGGCGTTTGAGCACTCGTTGGAAAGATATCAAAGTTTTCTACAACTTTGGTTTCTAAAGTTTTTCTGTTTGACGCCTCCAGAAGTGCCAGATTTCAGTTTTGTGACTGCTGCTTGCAGTGAAGACAGATTTCCGTCTGTCGATTTGAAAGCCCGTTGCTCTCTTGCTTTTGCTCGAATGGCTTTGTGTATCTGCTTGCTACGACCGTCCAGAAGTACTCTACCATGTTATAATTCTTGTTTAGCATGGTTCCTCTTCAATGGATGAAGATGCGTTTCCTATTGAGCCTAGCCCTTTTGTCTTTGTTATGATCTCTTTTGCACCTTGCTATCATATTTATGTGGAACCCCTCAACTTGCCGTTGTTTTACTGTTGTTAATGAGCCCAACACCCGAATATGTTGTCCCGCAACTGATATCCTTGCTAGTTGCCCACCCAGTATTGAGAAGGTTATGCTAGATCTTGATAATCTTCTCCTTAGCCTTGCCTTTGAGATCTTCGTTCTTGCTCAAAGGTTAAAATTTGACAACATAAAGCATGGGAAATGCACCATTTCATATGCATTGCAATGCACCACTTGCATTGCATGAGCACCTTGCAATGCATCACAATGCACATCATGTAATGCATGTCATAACATGAGCATCGTCACGTACGCACCATGAGCAATGCATCATGTCAAGCACACCATTATGCATCATATGCATCACGACATGGGCATCATATAAACATTCATTTGCACCATGTCATACGCACCATTTATGCACTATGCAATGTGCATCACGACATTATGCACTTGCACTCTTGCATGGGTCCCATCACATGGGCATTGCATCATTGAAGGCACGCAATGCACCATAGTTATGCATCTTACTCATTCTAGCAATGAATAAATGGATGCATGAATAATCACTGATAAAAGAACAAGAATGTGGAAGTTGTACACCTTGGCTACCTTCGTCGTATGCCCCAAATCTTGTGCCTACCGATCTTTGGAAATCCTACTCTTTGAGGACCGCTACACCTTTCGTTCAGAGTCACTTGTGTTCCTAGTTGTCAGACGTTGGCCAATCCGTGTGCTCTTGCCCGTCACGATATCCCTCCAAGTGCCGTCAGACTCGAATCACCAGTTCATGGCCAAGATTGTTCGCCTCTCCTTATTGACCGCATCAAGATCTTTAGCGCACTCAGTCGTTGGCCTAGTTCGTGATTGCCCCAGGTTTTTCCTAAGCGAATAGTCAAGCACGCATATAAGGCTCAGATATGCCGTTTCACGATCAAGCTTCAAGTAATACAACGCCAATTCCAGAAAGATCTTACAAGACGTCACCCGACAAGCTGTCAGAGGAGAAGGTTCAGTTGAAGAAGTTGTTGGAAGACGTTTTGCAACACCCATTGCGAATAAGCGGACATGCGTTCTAAGAAGACTTTCTATCCAGCTCCATTGAAGTGGTACTTTTGATGGGCCTATCAATACAACAATCATCATGGAGGATGTTATCCAGACTAGCCAAGAGGATAAGAATCTCAAGTAAGGCAAGCATGATTGGGGATGCATTGAGTCGCAACGCTCATTGTCATTGTCCCACCGCTACCTGCCGCACCAAAGAACTATGCGGACAAAATACGCCGACCGTTGGTGTTTGCAGTTGGATCGCGTATGCCTTCGTGTCTCTCCCATGAAGGGTGTGCGTCGGTTCGATGTCAGAGCAATGTGGACCCGTGGTTTATCGTTTTAGAGCTGCCATCATATCTTTTGGAAGTTCACAACAGCTTCCATGCATCTCAGTGAAGAGGTGTTTGAAAGCTCGAGTGATGTGGAGCCGTTGGAGCTAAATCTGTCTTATCCGGAGCAGCCCATCAAAATTCTCGATCGAAGGACAGAATCACCAGAAACAGAACCATCAGATTCTATAAGGTGCAATGGAGCAATCACTCTGAGGTCGAAGCAACAGGGGAGCAAGAAGTGTTCTTACACTCTAATTTCCTCGGTTTCTACCCTCTAGGTGAGTTTTTGGTTACTGCTTCCATTTTTGCATCTTCGTTCTTCGTTCGTCGTTTTCCTCCGTCTTCCTTCCTTTCTTTGAATCTCGGGACGAGATTCTTTTTGAGGGGGGAGGGCTGTGACACCCGTGTCACTGAAACCCAGCTAGTGCACACCTCACAACTGAACAGAACTTCAAACCAAATCAATTTCAAATTTGAAATCATTTATGCAATAATTGTCAAACCAATGCTTGTGAAGCAGGTTAAAAATTTCAATATCAACTTGTCCAACTAATAATTTCTGCAGCAAGAGAATCTGAAATAAAAATTTTGAGAGATTTTTCCATGATTTTTGAAATTGCGGAAGTATCTCTAAAAATTCAGAGAAGTCATGCAAATCCTGCTGTTCCTCGAATTTTAGTTCAAAATTCTGTTGCTCAAACCTACCTGGACCCAAAGAGAAGTTGGAGCTGGATATTTATCCTATGTTCCCAGAATTTATCACTTTTTTGGATGTCTGGGAGGTTCCCTTTTATTCGACAAACCTGACAGCATGAAATTCAAGTTTCTTCAAATTTGGGTTAAATTTGATCCTTGTGAAGTAACTCCAACTTTTTCAATGCAACTGCCCCCTTTTCAAAAATCCTGAGCAAACTAGATATCCATTAGTGATTTGTCAAATTTGTTTCAGGATTTTTGGGCACTGTTTAGGTATTTTAATAAATGCCCAAACTTTCAAAGTGTCCAATTTTGACCAGCTATAGTTTGCAATCTACAGGGGGTCCAGCTGTGCATGTTGGCCAGTTTGAACTCCAGATCAAGCTCTTTCAATAGAGACCATTTTCGTGATTTTAGGAACTGGTTTACTAATTTTAATAGTGTGCCAAAGTTCCAGGGAAATCACAGTTTGAATAATTCGTTGGAAAATGAAAGATGCCCGAGGGCCCACCTGTCGGTCACTTGCGTCTCACTGCGTGCGTCGGGAGAACGTCGCCACGTCGCCGCCGACGTACGGCGCAGCTCGCCGCCCTGGCCCCGCTCTCCTCCCTGGCTCCCTTCCTCTCATTTCCCTCGCCCGGCCGTCGCAAACCCTAGCCAAACCAAGCCGCCGCCATCGCCGAGCAGAGCCCGAGCTCGCCCGCCGTCGACGAGCCGCCCCCGGCCGAGCCATTTCACGCTATATGTACGTGCTTAAGTAGATATTCAGGGGCTAGTTCTTTAGATCCAAGCACGAGCCAAAAATTCGTCTTTGCTAATGCTAGCTGCTAGACAGCAGCTGGTGAATTTGGATACTCCTAGTGGCAGGATATCCAACATGCAGGTGAAATATATTAAATATGAATTTTTTTTGTTGATATGGAAGATACTAAAGTGAATTGATGGCTATATGGATCTCCATTATTCTGTATTTGGACATGATTAATGGTGCCATTTGGTAAGTTGTTTGGTTCCACTGCCAGATTTTTAGATACAGTTCCAGCTTCATCTATCATTCTGAGAAACATACTATGTATATACATGCAGAGAAAGGCATGAAGAATGACTATCTTCTGTCACTTGTATCCATTTCTCAATTCAATCAACCACTGTATAGGCAGGGAGGATTCATGCATGTATGATGTGCGAATCTGCCCTCTGCCTGCTTGATTTCACGATTCATGTGTAAAGCACTGATCAGTAGGCAGCGATACTACTGTCTTTTGCTAGTTCTATTAAATAAAACGGGCAACTGAAACTGTAACTTTGCTAAAATTATGCATGAATCTCTGCTTTCAACTGAAACGGCAGCTTCTCTAAAATTATGCCCGAATCTCTGTTTCCTACTGAAACCGTAGCTTCCCTAAAATTACGCCTGCTTCTCTGCTTTCAATTCAAACCGTAGCTTTTTCTAGATAATGAATTGAAACCTTAGCTAGCTTCACTAAAATTATGCATGAATCTCAGCTTTCAACTGAAACCGTAGTTTCCCTAAAATTATGCCTCAATCTCTGCTTTCAGCTGAAACCGTTGTTGAGATGATCAGTAGGATTGAATCTCTGTTGTCCCGGTGATTTTATTGCAGTTCTTTCACTTTGCAACGTGAGGAGTCACTAACAGTTGACCAAACAAGAGTTGTTTTATGGCATTTCTGTAATATATATGCTTCTTAACTGATACTTCCATCTAGGAGTTATAGGCCAGTCTATAAATAAGACCACAGCAGTTCCTCTTTCGATAGGTAGGCCGTTAGCACAGCTAGCTCCATAACACTGTAACCATGTCACTCAACAAGAAACTATTGGTCATCAGTGGCTTCACCCTGGCCCTGATCCTTGCGTCTTATGGTAAGTTCTGAAGAGATACGGAACATAGTTCTCTCCCTAAATTTTCAAAAAACCTAGCTGCTGCCCCAATCTCTCCTCCAATAGAGTAGTATTTCCAAACAGTAATAAGTTACACTATGTTGGTGATTGCAGGCGTAGTGGAGGCAAAAGGAGCCTGCAAGGTCCCGCCCATGGTTATGTGCTATGACAACACCGTGTGCCTGTACGCATGCGTGAAGCGAGGTTACACCGGGGGACACTGCGGCAACAAGAAGGGTGGTGGTTCGGGCATCCAAATCCCGCAATGCGTATGCAGCGGTCCGTGCCAATTCAAATCGCGGCCGCCGAGAGCCCAGCCTCAGTCGGAGGGGCAGCCGAGAATGTGCGGGACGGGGATCTGTTGCGTACAAAATTTGCACCAACACACTATACTTCACGTCGGCTTGCAAGAGCAATAGGAGCCAGACGTAAAAGTTCTTGAGTATACCGGCGAGCGGTAAGTCGACGATCGTATCACCCGGGAGGGACCCGTCAGGATGATCAACCGGTGGCGGCGGCGAGCTTGGAAGCCCTAGCAGATTGGAGGCGAGGAAGGAGACGGGACTACGAGAAACTAGGTAAGGGAAAAACGAAAATAGATAAATTGCGATTGTATTGATTTTATTGGATGATCCTAAACCAATCGGCCATCCCCTGTTTATATACGCACAGGCGCCTGGTCTTTGGCTTGTACAAAAAGGAAACAAATCCAGCAAGTACACGTGACTCCTAGTTTAGCACGAATAGAAATCTTGTTTTTTCTTGACCGGCAATAGAAATCCTTTCCATATCTAACATTCACCTTCCGAACTGGCTTCCCTTCTATCTCCTTCTTGCTTGCTTTCCTCCATACGTCAGCCCAACATGCCGTCATAGCACCTAATCTCCTCTTGGCTGCACGTATGTTAAACCTGCCACATTTCTCAAACCAATTTACCTGAAAAATGAATTTGGCCCATCAAATAAAATGGCTAGCTAGAAGGCACACAATAATTAGCATGAATCCAATCACAACCCAGTAAGATATTCACTACAAGATTTGTAGGAGTCTCCGACAGTTTTTTTGAGAAAGTGGCTGACAGTTTGCAGTATTAATTATAGTAGATGTGAAAACTGTAGGGAATGAGTTTGTAGGAAATATGTTTGTAGGGAATTTTCTAAAACTGTTGGGAATTATAGAAATTTGTACTACAAAACTGTTGGCCACTCGAAAAATTTACACTAGAATGCAAAAACTGTTGGCCACTTGTATGACAACTGTCGGGGATTCGTGTGAATCTTGTAGTGATTATAATTACCTTGGACATCGGCAACAAAGAAAGCTGTAGGTAATGTCTTACTCCCAATGGTCAGCTCCACAGAAAATGCACCATTGGCCTCTGTAGGATCACCAGTGAAGCCATTGAGCACCAAGTTTGTCTTCATAAGCTCGCTATCCTCTCGGCCCAATTTCTTATACACTGAGTATGGCATCAAGTTTACTGCTGCTCCACCATCAGCAAGCATCCTAGAAATTGGCCTACCATTGAGATGTCCCTTAATATATATTGGCTTCAAATGCTGGCTCGATTCTTCAGGCTTTTCAAATATAGCATTTTTCGGACCAAGACACAACTGTGCAACTTCTTCATTAGCAGCTCTAAATTCAGCAGGCAATGTAAATACCATGTTAATGTCCATACTTTCCTGAGGTGGGGAACCATCTCGAATCACTGGAGCTCTCTCATAATCTAGTAAATCATGCTCTTCTTCATCAGCTGTAGGCGTTGATGTCTCAACTGACTTAGCTCACCATACTTTTCTAACAGGAGCAACAGGCTTGATCTCATTGAATATCTCATCTCTAGCCTTTTCAGCATCAGCTTCTCTCAACTCCTGTGCACGCATCCTTTGCAAGCGTCGTTTTTGCGTATATGAGAGACCCGAAGGACACCAACGAGGCTGTGGTTTAGTCCCAGGTAGCACAGACATCTTTCCTTTAGCTTTATGTATCCTACGAACTCCACTTGATTCAGCAAACTGGGTAAATCGTCCGACTGTTTCTGTAGACGATTTACTGTTCACAAGTACTGCAGCTGCGTCATTATTCATATCTGAAGATTCTGAACCTTGCACGGATGCTGCTGCTAATGATTTATTATTCCCTCCATTGTCACCAGCACTAGAAAGAATATGCAACGATTTTCTCTTCTCTTCACTTTCCTCAAAAATCTGCTCTGCTTGATTTGAATTCAACTCTGAAACAGCACTTGTATTATTTTTCTCTTTCACACGGTAGACTTGCTTTACTCCTCTGCCACCTCTGCCATCAATTGACCGATTGCTTGGATTAAACCGGTCTTCTCTACCATGAGATAATCTATCAAATACTGACGGCCTAGGTGCTGTCCACCCCGGATGAAATGGCTCGAAATATATTGGAGGCGGTGCCCATGGACCATACCAACCCCATGGCGGACAAGGAGGAAACATCATCGGAGGAGGCCCCCACGGCATGGGCATTGGAGCTCCAAAAGGAGGGAATGAAAGTGCTGTTGGGAAATCCATCCGAGGACAATTGTGACTCTCAAGCTCTTGTCTCACTGGCAATCTTGGACGCTTGAAATTATTAGGACGACTAGCACCAGTGATCTCTTGTTTTCTTTCATATTTAGCCAGAAGCATATTGAAAGTGGGCTTCGGCCTTTCAACCTTGCGCTTGCTGTGACTTTTGGCTTCATCTCTCTCTGAACTTCTAGGCTCTAACATTTTTGGCTTCACATTCAGCAGATTGCTCTCACCGACTATCACATTCTTGTCCTTTGTTGTATCAGCCTGAGATGGCCGAACCAAAATCTTCTTGTTTTCAAGATCCAACACATTGACAGGGAATAGTTGAGCATCTACTTGCATCTCTGCAAATTTCAATCGTCCTTCATTGATGGCCGATTGAACCTGTCGGCGGAAAATATTGCAATCATTAGTAGCATGAGAAAAGAATGATGCCATTTGCAATATGCACGCCTTTTTAATTCCTCAGGAGACGGTATGACATGATCTCGTGGCAATCTGATAAGTTTCTCCTGCAGCAAGTAGTCAAAAATCCTATCGCACTTAGCTATATCAGAAGTAAATTTAATATCTTCTTGCCGATTCTTTTTTGGAATTGGCTTCAAAGCCGAGCAAACAAATTTAGATTTTGAGGACCAATCCCACTCAGCTACACAAACATCTGCAGTATCATCGTCCGATGAATCAATATCATGATCAAGTATATTAACAGAAGGACGATTATTTTTATCTCTATCATTAGACCTTTGAAAAATCTTAGACTCTTTGGCACGGCTTACATGAACTAGAGCCTTTTGTAAAACTTGACTTACATCAGCGAATTCTTGGCCTTCTAATTTATCTCTAAGACTATGAATCAAACCAGAAAAGGCCAACTCTGCAAGGTCTTTCTCAGAAATAGATAGACTATAACATTTGTTTTTTATCTCTGAACCTGCGAATATAATCTGAGACCGACTCACCAATTCTTTGTCTGACCGAAATTAAATGGGAAAGTTTTAATTCGGTCTCTCCACAATAAAAGTATTCATGAAACTTTAGCTCTAACTGTGCCCATGAAAAGATAGAATTCGGTCTAAGTGATGTAAACCAAGTAAAAGCATTACCAGATAATGATAAAGGAAACAAACGAATTTTCCATGGATCATAACTACTAGCTTCACCACATTGTATGACAAACTGTCCAATATGCTCTACCGTGGTCCTAGTATCATCACCGGTAAATTTATGAATTCAGGAATTTTAAAATTACGAGGAAACCGAACTGCATCGTATTGTTCAGGATATGGCCTCTGATAAGCACGTGCCCTCCCTTAACTTCTACACCGAACTGTTGTCTTAAGATGGTAGTAACCTGCTCTTCAATATCATCAACATTTAATTGTTCGGTCGTAGGCCGAACAGGTGTCGCCATTGGTGTGTGCTGTGATCCAAGAGCATGTGATGTGATCGGTGGAGGAGTACTAAAACAAGCTTCAGGTGCCGGCCAATAAGGGATCCCTGACACTTGAGGTGGTATAGGTGGCACGCTATATCCTACAGTTTGGTAATATGGCGTTTGCAAGTTTGTAGAACTCTCAATTCGGCCATTGGTTTGGGCCGAAGTAGAAGCATTGTGCACAGTGTGTGGAGCTGGATGATCGTTTGGGCAGCACTGGTTCTAGCAGGGGTAGCAAAAGTTGTTGCAGTGTTAGTGGCCGAACCGATGTAATTTCGGCCCTCCTGCATGTTGTTCAAATATGTATGTGGCGCACTAGGAATAGTAGTGGTTGCATTGTTCCTAACATGAGAAGAATTACTAGCATCGTTAACAGCAGGTTGCTTATTTTTTCGTTCTGAACCTGCAACACTAGGGGCCGTACTTCTTTAGCAATTATATTCTCAACTAGCTTTTGAACTCTATTAACCATAGCAGCGCCTACAGATTGATCAATCATGCTTGCTACATCTTCATGAGAAAGAGCCGATTCACTATAGTGGGTTTTTCCTGAGGCTTGGAGAATACAAACGGAACTGCACCATCTTTCTTGATGATCCCTTGCCTGGTCTTTTGATAGCGCATCAGCTGCATCTTCTCGAATTCACGCCTCTCCTGTTCAAGCTCTTGACGCTCTTTCTCGGACAACTCTTCGAGTGTAACGGTGATGATGTTGTCAGGGTCGAAGTCACTGCCGTTCTTGGCAGGATCAGTACTCATTGTATTCTTCTTCTTCTTCTTCCCAGCGGAGTCGCCAAATTGTGTTGCGTACAGAATTTGCACCAACACACTATACTTCACGTCGGCTTGCAAGAGCAATAGGAGCCAGACGTAAAAGTTCTTGAGTATACCGGCGAGCGGTAAGTCGACGATCGTATCACCCGGGAGGGACCCGTCAGGATGATCAACCGGCGGCGGCGAGCTTGGAAGCCCTAGCAGATTGGAGGCGAGGAGGGAGACGGGACTACGAGAAACTAGGTAAGGGAAAAACGAAAATAGATAAATTATGTGTTGAGTTGTAAAAATCTCTTGATGAGGTGCAAATTGATGTTGATGTGTCTCATATAGTTAAAATGAAATGTCAATTGCATCCATTGCATCATGTTGTGATGTTCAGCTCCAGTGTAAATGGAAAATTGGGCTTTAGTCAATAACTATCGATGCCTAGCTACAATGATAATTTATCAAACTAATCAATGTTTGTTTTTACTAATGGACACTATTAATTGATATAACTATGTAATTCTATATAACACACACTAGCTAATAATTAATATTTTCGAAGAAACCTCTCAAAGCCTTCTAGATCCGAAGGCATTAGATTAAGTGCAGCCTCAAAAACGTCGTAGTTCCCCGTCAACAAGCCGCGGCCTAACCCAACAGTCAACGCAACTTTCGTCCTCATCTTAGTCACAAGGAACCCCAACCGGCACATGTCCGTGCACCTGCATCGTCCGTGGTATTTGAGTGTATGTTTACTAGTGGGAGTGTTATTAGCAAGCGAAGCTGATTGACCTGCAAAAAAGTGGAAGAACTAATCTATCTCCAAGACCGGTTGAGAGCACAAGCCACTAGCGGACACAGGAACTCAACCTTAGGTGTTCAAAATTTCTATTTTAGACCTTAAATGTTGTCACCTAGTCTTTCTAGTTGCATATTTTTATAAGGAAATTTCAAGAAGAAGGCATATTCAAGCATATGAACAAGGTGAACTTAGCTAGTATGGTCTTTTCTACCTCACCATGGATCAAAACGTGAGCAATCTGTTAAGTATGTGCTTGTTAGCGTGGTTTTTGTGATAATATTTTTTTGTTGGGTGGATTTCGTCAACAAATCCTTCCTCCTGACATTCCCTTGGCCCCGCTCCTCACCCTAGCCACCCATCGGTGGCAGGTGTTGCGTGGAGGGTCACACGAGCGAGCTGTGTGCTCTGCGAGAAGGCCAAGAATGGTGTGCGGAAGTGGGACATATATAACGGCCATGCATCTTAATGTTGACGATGATATAATGACTCTATTAGAGCCTCATCGGAGTCCAGCATTGGTGGAGCCTACTTATGGCCTGTACGTCGTCTACGATGATAATGACTCTACTAGCTATGTTGACGATGATAATTAGCTTGTGCGTTTTGACCACTTTCTTCAAGTACGTGTTCTTATTAGGGAGGAGGGGAAGATCAATGTAACACCCCGGAATCCGCAATTATCCCGGGATGCTACTAAAACCCCACACAACCAACCTTCTGCCAAAATATAGAAAATTCGGCAGCATCTCTTTTGTAAATGTAAGCAAAGCGGAAGCATAAACACATATAAAGATGTATCATTAAGGCATCACACTAGTATTTAAAAACCTTATCAAGAAATGAATGAATAAAGACTTTAAGTTAACCACCACTCCACATCTCAAAAACATAAACTCCGACAATTAAGAATCAAACATTCCTTATTATTAAAGGGGTGTATATAGCTAAAAGTTTATTGTGATGTGAATGACGTGCAGCTACTTCCCATCCCGCCATACCACTCATCAAGTACCTGGAAAGATTAATGCAAGGGTGAGATGAAACATCTCAGCAAGCAAATTGTTTTGACAAGCTATTTAAACCACAAGTTGAATTAAACAATGATTTAAGGAAATTCTCATATAATTAGACTTCAACATAAAGGAAGTAAAAACTTCATAACCACAAATACCTTCTCCACAATCCACAATTAAACAACTCAGAGAGTATATAAGACCAACTTCTTTTCCACAATAACATGTCTATGTTATTAACTTCAATGAATGCATATGAATGCAATGCAAATGTCTCCTGCCTGCATACCCAACAAGGTATGGAGCTGCATCCCACGATGCGGTACCGGTACGGTCGTGACCATAGGTCAACGACATCACTTCCAATGCATATGAATGATGCAATGCACAGGGCATGCTGCAGTACTCCAAATTAACCATCCATGATATATTCCAATAACTTCCTCCAAGAATGTGAATTAACCACATACACGTGCTAAAATAATAGCAACAACATAAATAGACATAGAGCAAGGTTTGACAACCACAATTAAATAAATTCCACAATGAACAGATTAGCACTTAAGTTGCTATGGTTCTGAATTGTATAATGTAGGTGATGAAAATAGCAAGACAAAACGGTAGCACAACCACGGCTACATTTACTTGCCTCCGACGATGACAACCGACAAGCTTCAAGTGTGATTTGGAAGAACACCACCTATCCACAATCATATCTCAGTATATGAACTCAAATTTAAGCATAGGTACTGAATTAAAAGGAACCCACCCACAAACAAATAAACCGCATAGAAACAATCATCCAACAAAACAGCACTGCTTCTCTTTTTCGTATCTTTTTCTTCACAACAGATAACATAGCAAATAAATACATTTTTGGAACCACAGAACAAGAGCTACAACATTGGTATTCAACTCGTAATTAAATTCCGACGTTTACTAATTTTAAACTCGCCCACAAGATGACAGACATAATCTGTCCACAGTAGTCAGACTGCTGACTTTAAAAAATCAATATCTCTCAATCCACTAATCCAAATCAAGAGAGTAAGTACTTCATAGAAAGAGCATACAAAGCACTACAAAAACCTAGTTCACATCCTGGAGAAAATCGGCCTCTAAGGCCACTGAAATCGACAACCAAAACGGCAAGTCGTCACTGAACTATACAGTTTTTTCAGAAAATTTCAGAACATAACAGTCATATTCAGAAGTCCATAACTCCTATTATACTCAACGAAAAATTATGAACAAGCACTCGTTGGAAAGATAAAGAAAAGATCTACAACTTTTCTTATTGCAAGATTTTCAAATCGGACAATACGATCCGAAAAACTGGATCAAAAGGCTGCTGGACTGTAACTGAACTCAACACCTGTCGACTGACTGAAATGTATATCGACTGTAACATTCAGAAAGCGATAACTTCCATTATACTTGATGAAAAAACACAAATAAACACCCTCTGAAAAGATATTGAGATCCTCTACCAGTTTCCTTATAACGAGACTTTTAAAATCTGCAGCTACAATCCCAAATTTTGGTCGATCTACTACGGCACAACCTAACAATGTTGCACAGCCGGCAAGATTACCTTAATCTCTGAACTAAACCAAGGCAAAACGTAGAAAGAATACATGGAAGATCGATTTGCTCATTACTAGGAAGAACGAAATCCCTCCTGCTCTCCCCCCCTTCTCGATTTCCCTCCTTGCGCTGCACACCCTTCTTCTCTTGTCAGACAGCAGCACAAATTCAACAGGCAGCACAAAACGTGAGGAGAAAAAGAAAGGAAGTTGAGATCGGGTGCTCACTACTACTCGCCGGTGGAGCTGGGGCAAGGCTCAGCTTCACGATGGGCAGCACGAACAGGGGGGAAAAAAAAGGCGATGGAGTAGAAAGAAACGAACAGAATAGAGGAGATCGATAGAGAGAGGCAATGTTGGAACAAAGGTCTAGGGTTTGGCAGGGCTCATCCTCGAGTTGGGCTCAACTTGGGCTGCGAAAGGCCCAGCAAGCAAACTATTTCTTTTGTTAATTTTTTGGGCGTTACAATCAAAGTACAAAAGCCGGGCTTCCTTTTGCTAACAGAGTGGCCATGCATGCATCAGAATGAAATCCAAGTTCCAGTGATATCCTCCTGGCAAGCAGTCGGCTGCGCTTATGTTTTCCTGGCGAATGGCAGCGACTGTGCGCGGCAGACGACATGAGACAAGGCCAGCGTCCGGTCCATGCGTGCGTCGCCGAGGCTGCATGCACGGCGCAGGCTGCCTAGTACTAGTAGCAAGCCGATGCTATGCTTAATTAGTAGCAAGCTAGCAACTAATTAAGCCCGTTCATCCAATGATAAGCTCAGTACTTGGGCCCCGCTCCATCTCTACGTATCCTCCCTTCTCCGTCCTCAGCCGTTCGACCTCGCCGCAGGCCCAGAGCTCGCCTCGTGCAGCCGCGGCCCGACCTCGAGCCTCCCAGCTGGCCTCCTCCTCCGCCAAAAGAGCTCCGTCCTCACCTCAGGGCTCTTTGCCGAGTGCATCAACATGGACGTACGTCGTCGCTGGTTTTTCTGTTCCTCGTACGCGTAGCGTAGCGCCGTGCCATATGATGATGATCTACGTACACCGGCAAAGGGACGCAGCCGCTCCAACTATAGTCCTTGGGTCCGATCCATGCAAAATCTGGACAACTGCTCCTCCTCCCTCCTACCTCGTGCCTTCAAACAAAGGAGTCTTTGAATCGCACCATCCTTGGCCGCGCGTGCTGCCGGAGGCGGCCACGAATCAAATCGAAAGGAACGGCAACGCAGGCTTCAGGATTCACGAAGATAAGGTATATATCTATGATCTATCCATAATAAATACAATTATTTTGGCACGATGAAACTCCTCTGTACGCGATTAATTACCAAGACACACTACGGCACTTGCGCGCGTTGGGGCGTGTTTGGTTTCCTTCCCATGGGAGCCTGGCCCGTATATGCCAGCCAGGCCCTTGGTAGCCAGGCTCTGCAGATGCAATGGTGGTATGATTGGTTGCCTGTTTTCATTGAGCCAGGCTCTGCAGAGATGTTGTTTGGTTGCCCGCATCAAGACATGCTAGATGAGAGAAAATATTAAATTTAATGCAATTATTATGTTTATTTTCATAGGTATATTATAAAATACTCTTACTTTATCTCATTAAGCCTTAATCATCTCTGAAAAACATTAATATCACTTAATATATGCTAATCAGTTGTTAATTGCTGTCATTAGCAAGAGGCAGGCCGCATCCAACGAGCCTGGCCCGTGGGAAACGGATTTCATTTTCATTTCTCGGGAGCCAGGCCCGCGAGCTCCTCTTGCATCCCCGGGCCAGGCCCAGCTCGAGATGCAGGCAACCAAACATTGCCAGCCTGCATCCGGAGAGCCTAGCCGGCCCATATGCAGGCAACCAAACGTGCCCTTGGTGAAGCGGCGCATTGGTGACCATGCTACAAAACATCAAAATAAAACAATGTACTGGAGAGATTGTTTAATTTCTCATTTTAAAACACGATATATTTGACATGGCACTCTTGTAACAACGAAATAAAATCCCCATTGGGACTGACCTTTCCACCCTTCACATATTTATTATTTCTTTTTTGAGATTAGTTAGTAGAGCAAATTAACAGATCTTGTAATTTCCCTTTTTTTTTTGCGAGGGTTGGTATCATGCCATTTTTATTCTAAAAATATCACTAAGTGCCCCATACCTATTTGTTGTTTTGCCTCTGATATTTCAGAGAACAGTAAAGTGCTTTTTGACTGACGCAGCTCAACCTGTGCCTGGGCAGCCTCTCCCCGCCACGCCTTCGACGGCGACATGAGGCTGCCAGGCCGGCTCAGCAACAGGGTTCACAATTTCGGAAAAACCGCCAAAACCGATCTCGAAAAAACCGGTCCGGTAAACCGGGAAAACCGGGCGGTTTACCGGTTCCCTCCGAAACACAGTTCAAATTTTTCCGAAAAACCGGTCGGTTTTACTAACCGGACCGGACCGGTTTCCCGGTTTTCGCCCGGTTTACCGGTTTTCGCTCCGGTTTTGCAAACCTTGCTCAGCAATGAGGTTGATAGAGATCTTCCTTGGTGGCTGTGCCTCTTCTAATTTCCCAGCTAGGGCTTCATCGGCAGCAATCTTGGGTCGAGGGGAGAGGAGGAGTCGCCAACCTCCAGATCTTCTGGCACGGGATTGGGATAAGGAGGGAGGAGGCAGAGTGAACGAGGCGATGGAGTGGTTCATGTAGCGTGCCACTGGGAGCTCCTGTGTGTGGTAGCGAGAAAAAAGGAGGCGGCTTCCGCGTGAGACCAGATATTTCTACATGATGTGCTTTGGATTCCGTGGTCACGCAGGCTGTTAAGCTGTGTTTCACCATGGTGTGGGTATGAAATGGGCCAACCGAAATTCGGTCTGTACATTGGGCTCCATCTGAAATTCTCTTGCTGCACAATCCCTAGGCCTATAGCGTATGAATCAGAAAGGGCCGTATCATAGGTGGGCATATATTCAACGATACCAACGTAGATGACAAGAAGAATTTAACTAACACTACAAGATTTGTAAGAATCCCCAACAGTTCTTATGCACAAATGGGTGACAGTTTTGAGTATAATTATAGTAGAGGTGAAAACTGTACGGAATGAGGTTGTAGGAATAAGTTTGTAGGGAATTTGCTAAAACTATTGGAAATATGTAAATTTGTACTACAAAACTGTTGGCTATTTGGAAAATTACACTAAAAGCTAATACTGTCGGCCACTTGTACTAAAACTGTCAGGGATTCGTAGAAATTTTGTAGTGTAAAGGATTACCAGCGTTGATGGCTGCCGTCTTTCTCTCTATGTGCGGCAGAGCGCACCAGACTTACTAGTAGATCTTTAATCCCCCATCGTCTGTGTGCTCCCATATTCTGAAAATATCTTTAAGTGTCATATGCCTATTTGATGCCTTTTTTTTGCGAGAAAGTGAGGTTTCGCGTAAAAGTGAAATATTGACTCACTCTGTTAACAACAAACCATGTGTCGCCCGTATCTACGATCGATGGTTCGGAACTCCAGGTACTTAACTATAATTAATTGGGTCATAAGAGGACGTGCGCGTAGCGCAGTGGTGAGGCGTGCGGCTGGCCGCCTTGCGACGGAGTTCGACTCCCCGTCCTCACGCGGCACTGTAGCTGGGCGCGGTACTGTAGCACGCGCAGTGCTCTGCACTGTAGCTGGGCGCGGTACTGTAGCACGCACAATGCAAAAAAAATCCCCTCGCCTCCCTGGTCAAAGCACATGGTAAAGACTCGCGCCGGAGCTCACAACGGCCAGCTGAGTCCCTGTGTAGGATCAGGGAGGGGGTTCGGGGGTTTTCTCGACCTGCGTGAGAGGTTGTTCTCCTTAGCAAATGCCGTCGGGGGCGGTCTTCCCCGGCAGGTCGAGTATTAATTGGGTCATAAGTAAAGAGAGAATTTTGCTCTCTCGGGGCAAAAGAAAAGCAAAGAAACATGAAGCAAAGATAAAGTAAAGTAGTTAAACTTTTAGCTCACCATGTACAATACATATACTCTTAATGGCCTACTTCTCCCCTTCTTGCACACTACTTGTTCTATTATTTGAACCATCAACTATATATCTGCAATTTCCCTAGATACGAAACATTACTTTTGCATGGAAATTTTTATTTCAGAATTATGGATGTGATAGGAAACCAATATGTGTTGAATTATTGCAAATAATACCAATATGCAAGGAAACAAAGCCGAAATGAATTTTGTATTGTTTGAAAAAGCATAAATGGAACTTTTTCTGAATCTTAATTTTTTAAACTATATGTACTGGGAACTTACAATGTGTAAGTAAGTATTATGTGTTGAGTTATAAAAACTGTTGTGGTGCAAATAGGTGATGAGTTGTATATAGTTAAGATGGTTGTCAAGGGGATCAATAGCATCGTGCATATATATATATATAAATCATGTTGATTAGTACACGCTGTTGCTTTGTTGACATAATACACGTGGATTTAGAGATGAGGATTATCTAGGAGTAGGATGGAGTCTAGTTTATTTATTGTGGCAGTTTTGGGAGGATCTGGATAGCATGGTTAGCTCCGTGCCTATCAGCGAGAAACTCTTCATAGGAGGAGACCTTAACGGCCATGTGGGTGCGACTAATGTAGGTTTCGAGCGGGTGCATGGGGGTTTCGGGTATGGTAGTAGGAACCAGGAGGGGGAGGATGTCTTAAACTTCGCTTTGGCCTACGACTTGTTGATAGCGAACACCCTCTTTAGGAAGAGGGAATCCCACCTAGTGACCTTTAAAAGTGGACAACACTCGAGCCAGATCGACTTTGTCCTTGCAAGGAGGGAGGATAGACGTTCATGCCTAGACTGTAGAGTGATACCTGGGGAGTGTGTTGTCCCTCAACACAAGCTTGTGGTGGCGGACTTTCGCTTTCTGGTATGTGTCCATCGGGACAAACGTGCCAAGATCGCGAGAACGAAGTGGTGGAAGCTTAGAGGGGAAGCGGCCCAAACCTTTAAGGAGAGGATGCGAGGTGAGGGGCCTTGGGAGGAAGGAGAAGATGCGGACGACATGTGGTTAAAGATGGCAACATGTGTTCGGAAGGTAGCTTCAGAAGTGTTTGGTGTGAGTAGGGAGGCAAACAAGAAGCGAAAGACACGTGGTGGTGGAATGATGAGGTGCAAAGGGCTATCAAGGAGAAGAAGGAGTGCTTCAAACGCCTACACCTTGATAAGAGTGTAGCCAACATCGAGGGCTATAAAGCAGCGAAGAGGGCTGCAAAGCGAGCTGTGAGTGAAGCAAAGGGCAAAGCGTATGATGGCCTTTATCAGCGGCTAAACACGAAGGAAGGGGAGAAGGACATCTACAGGATGGCTAGGATCCGCGAGAGGAAAACAAGGGACATCAACCAAATCAAATGTATCAAGGATGGGGCAGATCGACTTCTGGTGAAGGATGAGGTGATCAAGGAGAGATGGCGAGAGTACTTCGACAAGTTGTTCAATGGGGAGAATGAGGGTCCTACACTAGAGTTGGATGACTCATTTGATGATACCAACAGGCGCTCTGTGAGGAGAATTCACGAGGCGGAGGTCGGGGAGGCTTTGAAGAGGATGAAGGGAGGTAAAACGATGGGTCCTGAAGGTATCCCCATCGAGGTGTGGAGATGCCTCGATGCCAAAGCGATAGCATGGTTAACTAAGCTTTTTAATCTCATTTTTCTCTCCAACAAGATGCCGGAAAAATGGCGGAGAAGTATTTAGTGCCGATCTTCAAGAACAAGGGGGATGTTCAAAGTTGCACTAACTACCGTGGGATTAAGCTGATGAGCCATACGATGAAGCTCTGGGAGAGGGTCATCGAACATCGTCTAAGAAGAGTGACAAGTGTGACCCAAAATCAGTTTGGGTTCATGCCTGGAAGGTCGACTATGGAGGCGATTTTCTTAATACGACAATTGATGGAGAGGTACAGAGAGCAGAAGAAGGACTTGCACATGGTCTTTTATTGACCTTGAGAAGGCGTATGACAAAGTACCGAGAAGTGTCATGTGGTGGGCCTTGGAGAAGCACAAAGTCCCAACTAAGTACATTACTCTCATCAAGGACATGTACAAGGGTGCGACGACATGTGTTCGAACATGTGGTGGCGACACCAGTGACTTTCCAATTACAATAGGACTACATCAAGGGTCAGCATTGAGCCCTTATTTATTTGCTTTGGTGATGGATGAGGTCACAAGGGACATACAAGGTGATATCCCTTGGTGTATGCTCTTTGCTGACGATGTGGTGCTAGTTGATGAGAGTAGGGAAGGCGTTAATACGAAGCTAGAGCTGTGGAGGCAGACGTTAGAGTCGAAGGGGTTCAGACTTAGTAGGAAAAAGACCGAGTACATGAGGTGCGAGTTCAGCGTGACTAGGCATGAGGATGGAGACGTTAGCCTCGATGGGATAGTGGTAGCCAAGAAGGATACTTTTCGATACTTAGGGTCGATGCTACAAAAGGACGGCGACATCGACGAGGATGTGAGACATAGAATTTCAGCCGGCTGGTTGAAATGGCGCCAAGCTTCTGGCGTCCTCTGTGACAAGAGGGTGCCACAAAATCTAAAAGGTAAGTTCTATAGGACGGCGATTCGTCCGGCGATGCTATACGGTGCTGAATGTTGGCCTACAAAAAGGCGGCATGTCCAGCAGTTAAGTGTAGCAGAGATGCGTATGTTGCGTTGGTTCTGCGGGCATACACGAAGGGATCGTGTCCGGAATGAAGATATCCGGGACAAGGTAGGGGTGGCACCAATTGAGGAAAAATTGGTGCAACATCGGCTAAGATGGTTTGGACATGTCCAGCGGAGGCCCCCCGAGGCGGCGGTGCGTAGGGGGGTTCTAAAGCGAGCCGATAATATAAAGAGAGGTAGAGGTAGACCTACCCTGAGCCGATAATATAAAGAGAGGTAGAGGTAGACCTACCCTGACTTGGGACGAATCGATTAAGAGAGACTTGAAGGAGTGGAATATCTCCAAGGAGTTAGCTATGGATAGGAGCGCTTGGAGATTCGCAATCAACGTGCCTGAACCATGATCTATTTCTTTTTCTTCTTCTTTTCATCTCTTTTTCTACCTTTTGCCTTGTGCCTCTTTTGTGCTTATCCTATCTTTGTTTCTTGTGGGTTTCATCTCTAGCCTACCCCAACTTGCTTGGGACAAAAGGCTATGTTGTTGTTGTTGTTGTTGTTGTTGTTGTCTGTGTTATCTGCAAGTGTTTGAGTTCTTAGTTTTCTACATGAGCTCAGTTGACGGACCTCTTCCTCTAAAATGTTGTTTGGCCATAAGAAGCTATGTAGTCTATATCAACTCTATCTAGCTGCATGAACCCTGTTAAATGATACTTCAAAAATAATATGTGTATTTATGGATATAGTTTAAAGCATGCCCTGCTGCAACTTGACCTGCTATGAGTATATCTTGTTACATCAGTTTCTTCTCTTATTTCTTTTTCTTGGAGCACATTTTGATTTTAAAATCATTTATGCAGTATTTATCGATTATCCTGATTTTTTTTTGTCCTTGGATTTTCAAATATGTTTGGATTTACCTTGAGGTTGTTTCCCTTCGGATCCCCCATGGCGGCTAGCTCTAGGGGTGGGCGAAACAACCGTAGCCAAACACCAAAACCGAAAATACCGAGTCTGGGACCGTAAAAACCGAAATTTCAGTTTTCGGCTAATTGTTCGGATACTAGACTTAGATAATCGAATTTTGTCTTTCAAATTCGAGCAGTGCTTCTGGGTAGCCGAACTACTAAAAATACCTGAATTATTATTGATAGGTGTAAGATGTAGCGCATAACTCATGCCATGGTCACATAGCATCCTTTGTTACTCATTCACCATATTCATGTTTCATCTATCATATAATGGTAACTCATTTATCAAGTTGATTGCACAGTGTATTTTGAGTACTATCAAGTTGATTTTCTTATTTCTGAAAATTAGTGTGAATATTGGGTTGTTTGGGTATAACCGAAGATCGAACCAAAATTTAGGTACCCAAAGTTGTCGGGTATCCAAATTTTCCTTGTCATTTCGGGTAGCAATTCTAGATAATCAAAAATTAAAAAAGCCGAAAAGACCGGATCGAAACATCGGGTATGACCGAACGGCCACCCCTAGCTAGCTCTAGTAGCTAGGAGCATCCACGCGGGGAGTGACCGTTGTGTAGTGAATTTCCCTGCCGGGAGAAACGTCCTCGGTTTGCTCCCAAATGAAGCCTTAATCTCGGCCGTACCTCCAAGCCTAGTTACTCAACATTGCTGTCCTGTCGTGCAGCACTCGTGCGGGCTTCACTGCAGTGCCGGCACCCGGCAACAGGACGTGCACGCACCGTGCAAAACAAGTCACGGGACAGGCCGTCCGGCTAGCACTGATGCCCCCGTGACTGTCCGGTGAGTCGTCGGGTCCGTTAATTCGTGCGTCAACACGTACCGATAACGGAAACGTAAGCTGCGTACCCGGATGCGCCCCCGCAATGGAGAGCCATGTGGCGCCGAAACAAGAGGAGCAAGCGGGAAGGGGCGTAAACGACGAGGAGACACGTCGTCGTCGCTTCCTCCGGCCGCGCCGCTTAGAGCAAGCCCAACAAGGGCCAAGCGGCGCCGAGCTATTTTATTCTGGCGCCGATGCATGCGGCATGTTCGTTCAACGCACGCGACGAGCGTCCCACCTCCTGCTTTGCATGTGGGTGTTTGTGGCCCGATGAATGAAGGAAAGAGCAGAAATCGACGGTCGCGGCTGCCGGCGCCGAGCGAAGGAATCTTCCGGTTTCTCTCTTGAACAATAGTTTTTTAATTGTGAAATCGGTCGATACGACGCTTGTTGGCTTGCTCTTACTATTTGGCCGGACACCACGTGTTATGCTATGTGCACACAGAGTTGATGCATCAGTGCGTGGACCGCACACAGAGAAGGGCATAAACGACGAGGAGACACCCTATGGACCGCACTCATGTTTTTTTTTTTGAGATTACACAGTACAACTCAGACACTCACAACGCACGCACACTCACCCCTATGAACACACGTACGTAAACCCTACTTCTATGAGCATCTTCGAAGACTGAGCCGGCAAATCCAGAGACATGAAGTCTGACCGCACGCATGTGCGTGCATACCACGGCAGCTTGCCGCTCGCAAGATCTCGGCCCAGCTGTATGCGTCGGTGCACCAGCAGCGACGAACACCCACCGGGGTGCACGCGTCCTGCCGGCAAAATTTACGAGCCATACACTGGATCTGAGTTGGCCACACGGCAGATCCGCCCGCGCGTCACAGGCCTCACCAAGTCCCAGTGCCCGTCGCCCGACACCCGCAGACCAGATCCTAGCCTCCTCCGAGTCGTGCACGTGGACTTACACGGCGAGGACCTGGGCAGGCAACTGTGCGGCCTCCAGCTCCAGGAGATCCGTGCGAACTCATCCCTGGTCAGGCGGCGCATGGCTCGGCGCCTCCGGAGAGCTCAGCCTCGACTGTTAGACCAAATCTTGTTGGTTACATGTTTTTAAGTGTGCGTGTGTGAGAGTTGTTTAGACGTGTTTAGGCAGAGTGCAAAATCATTAGCGTGTGGGTGCTTGGCTTAGTTGAGTTGCAGCATGGAGTGCGTGCGTGATCAGCGGAGCCGGAAGATTAGTGTGTGCGTGCGACTTGGAGTTGTGGCCAAGTTCAGTGTGTGCGCGTGCCGTTGGAGTCAGTTTGAGCATGCAGAGATTAGTGGAGAGATCCTGCATGCGCGTCAGTTTCGTGGAGCTTAATGCGTGTGTTTGGCCGGGTTGTGCGGCCGGACAGTGCGGACGTGCGTGAGTGCCGGCTACGGCAGTGCGTGGCCATATAACTTGTGTATTCAGATTGTTCAGAGTGAGAGCAATAGAAGTGTGCTTGTGTGTGTGTGCGCTGGTGTGCGGCGCTGAGAAAATTTCCTTGTGTTTCTGTTCTTCTACTGTTCTTCTTCCCCAAAGAGCTGAGTGCTTCAGTTCGTGTGTGTTCCATAGAGAGAGAAGAGAGAGCTGGGCCAACATCGACGAGCTTGACGCCCGAGGAGACGGTGGCCGGTGAGAACTCAAGGAAGACGAGGAGAGTGGCAGCGAAGGGATGGCAAAAGCCGCTTAATGTCGATGGGGTGGAAGAGGAGATGAGCAGATAGGGCTGGTAGAAAAGTATTAATGGAGGGCAGAATAGTCTTTGTAGAGTAAGTGCTAATCTTTAGCCCATGGCATTCAACCAGGCTCTAATAGCGTGGAGCTACTTATTTTGGATGTCGGTTGGCATATATCTCATTATTATTGGTGGTACAGTGAAAATGCGGGTAGGTAACGAGGGAATGGTGGTCTATGTATAAACAGCAAGTGTAACGGCCATAACGTATGCCTCCCAAGATGATGGAAATTAGAGACACGGCTCAAGCTATAGCAAAGAATGGCTCCGGCTCTGCCTTTCCTGATGAAGCGTCTATTTGGGCTCTAGCTTATCTGGTTAGAAAAACGTTCGGTAAAATTCTTTTTCAGTCTTCTTTTAATAGATAGAACATATTAAATGTCCATTGTGTCCTGGCATATTCTAGTGTTTTTTTCACTTCCCATTGTCCTTTTGTCCTTTTTGTTCTTGGATTTTTCTCTTTTTTTCACTGGCGGAGGATAAATATCATAGCGCTCTCCGTCTGTTGTTATCGCGCGGGTGTTTGGATGAGGGGTGACTAATTTTAATCCTGTCACATCAGATGTTTCGACACTAAGTAAAAGTATTGACATAGGCTAATAACAAAGTAATTGCATAAACGAGGACTAATTCACGAGACGAATATATATTAAGCCTAATTAACTCATGATTAGCACAAGTTTACTATAGGATCACGTGCGCTAATCATGAACTAATGAGGCTTAATAAATTCGTCTCGTGAATTAGTCCAAACGATTATGGAATGGGTTTTTTTTTCTATGTTTAATACCCTAATTAATTAGTGTCTAGACATTTGATGTGGCGGAGGACTAAAATTAATCCGAGCATCCAAACGTCCGAGTTTCATCGTTGTTGTGACAGTGGTCTGGTTCACCAAAGTCTTTGGACCACTGGCGGAGCTGACCCTGCTTCATGGCATTCACATGAATGCCCAAAAATTTTAAAAGTAGGCTAAATATAACTCAAAAATCTTGAAAATACAGAGATTTGAGCTAAAAGATGAATACACAGCCTCAAAAAAATAGAAAAATGAATGCCCACTCAAAAATTGAATGCCCAGCTGACCAATCTCAGCTCCGCTAATGCTTTGGACTCGGTCCTCACTTGAGCCATGTGCCCACCAGAGGGACCCTCAATTAAACACTGCCACCCACTAGTCCTGGGACTCGGGCCGTGCCTGTGCCGGCACGGCACGGGCCCGTCGTGCTTCAGGCCGCATAGTGCCGGGCCGTGACGGCCCGACAAGGCGAAAACTCGGCCGAGCACGGCACGCGGCACGGCGGGCCGCTGCTGGGCCGTGCCAAGTCCGGGCACGGCCCGGTTTTAGTGAAAGCCTCCTTCAGGAGTACGTTTTCAGCATAGAAAAGGCGCATTTTTATTGTTTAAATTGATTCTTCTCATAGCGTTACATGGATAAAAAATTCAAAAAATTCACCAAAATTAAAATAGTTTAGGACAGCTATATTACATGTGTATATCAAATTTTAGTTCCAAAATCATCATACTTTGAGTGTAACAAAAAAAAACAAAGGAAAAGTGAGCTTTTGCATTTTTTATCTCCAAAAATATATTGAATTTTGAACTCAATTTTGGTGTGGACCTGTTTCAAGTCAACACCAACCTCTACAATTTTTGGAGAATTTTTTTAACAATGTTTGCATGAATGTGTGTTCAAAATTTACTAAACAATCTAGAAGTTATAGGCTTTTGAGACAAATGGGGAACAATTCGAACTTACATGAGTGTAAGTGCTTCAAAAAAAGTTATACAAAATTCTTATACGTAGGGATGTATAGGATGTACATCCACACGAAAAATGACTTAAAAATTCGTATTTTTTGGAGATCTAAAAAAAATGAAGACAATGTTGAATATTGACCTTTAATGTGTTGACTGATCAGTATAATAGTGAACTAGAGAAGTTTGATTAAAAAGATTCCAAATGATAGATATAATTTTTTAAAGATTATAGAAAAAAATCATCAAATTTGACCACATATGCGAAATCTACACAAGTTTATATTTCAAAATATGAATCAAAATAAAAAAAAGACGCCATGGCTGAGGAACCTGACAAGAACACCCACCAAACATCAGCGCCGACAAGTGGGGCCCATTTGTCAGTGAGTCAATCGTTGAGTGGTCTCTTTTTGCCGCGCCGGGCCGCATCGTGCCTACGGGCCGTTTCGTGCCGATGGGTCTCGTCGTGCTATCGGGCCAATTCCGTGCCGTGTGTTGGCGCTTTCTAAGTACCCATCTTATGTGCCAATAGCAGCCATATTCCTCCACACTCACCATATTCTTGTCATAATTGTGCATTATTACCCCTAACCTTGACGAATTTCACTTGTAGTGTTGCAGAAGTATCGACATGAAGCCCGACTCGCCATGCAAGGAGGGCTTCTCACTAGCCCATGACGCATCCAAGGCACCTCTGGACGTCCATGGAACCCAACATGCAAGCCCAAGGTCGTGGCCCAATGCTTAAGAATTTCTAGAAGGTTTATCCGGAAGGAAAGATCAATTCGCGCAGTCCAGAAACAGTACTGTATTGTCACGCAGATTTAGAGTTTAAGACATGCTCTAATGGGAATCTAATATACAGGAAAGTTGTAGATCTCGTCGATACCTTTCCGGAACATATATGGATTATCCAGTTTGGACTCTGGAGCTAGGAGATATGAGCCCCGCAAGGAGACCAGCGCAGAGAAGACTGAATCAGGACAGATATTTGGCATCGCATATTTAAAAACCAAGACGGCCGAATTTGGAGATCCAATGAATACCAAAGTTGTAGATCTTTTCAAGGGCTACAAGATAGAGTCCGAGTTTGCCTCATTTGGACTCCGAATGGTAGATATATGATCTATGGAAGGCAGAGCTGCGAAAAAGGAAAATCGAGTCCGAACTGGAAACGAGTCGTGCCGATCGGCACACCTTTGGTGCCGACTGGCACCGACCTAGATTTGTTTCCTTTCGCCTCCAGACGCCTCCCCACTGCATATATAACCCATAGGACGCCCCAAGGACAGTGATGAACAGAGTTGGACGTCGGAAGACCTAGGGAGACGCCTCACACATCCAAGATGCCGCCCGAGTCGAGAGCCACCACATAGAACATGTAATCTAGGCTAGTTAGCTTGCCGGCATAGCCTCTATGCGGGGTTGGCTATGCCGGCGTTCTTGGGCCTCCTTTGATGTTCGTCAAGGTATGTAATTGATGGTGAGCATTGTGTCATTGTGAGAATTCTTGGTCTTGAATCGGATTATTTTGGTCTATGCGATTGTGCATGTTCTTAATTCTAGATACTTAATAAGAATAGACTCGTGGCGAAGGTTTGTTCTTATGGATCTATCGTATAGTGCAAGAAACCGGTGGGGAGCTATTAGTTACCTTGTCGTGACAGGATCGGGGCGAACGAAATCACTATGTCTTGTAGAATACCAGAGTAGTTTGTGTAAGCTAAGACCTTGCTTTGACGTGATTTCACCTTATGACTGGAACTACTAGATTATACAAGTTAAACTCTTGTATTGAATCTTGGTGAATATTAATTTTCCTGTTTACCACTCACAGTGCCGATCGGCACGGCCTCCGTGCCGACCGGCACAACAGCTATCTTCTTCACAACTCGCGTGTGTGCAATAGTACTTCATGCTAGGATTGTTTTGTTAAACGAAATAGTAACCTTAATCGTGTTCTCTTGCTGATCTCTGTGGTTCGATATTAAACCTTGGAATACTCTAAGGGAAAGTGCTATGACGTACACCGTCCACTTGCGGTATATAAATGGGTGCGTATAAACGACCGACACCGTGCCGGCCCGAGCACGGCACTAATGGCCGTGCCGTGCCTGCCTCGGGAGTAGTATGTGCACTTAATTGTTTTGCAGGAATGAAAGAAGCACTCTTACATGAAGGAGGTTGAAGGAAACAAAGTGACAACTGCCGCATGTACAAGAGGGAGTGTTGGGACAAGAGTGCCGACCGGCACCACTTTGCGCCGATCGGCACAGGCCGCTGCTCCAGTTATCGACCTTCTCTTATGTACATCATCAAAATCCTAAGCATGGGGAAGCGCTTGACCTTCAGTTCTGAAAAATGCGGTGACACTCTTTTCTCCTTCTCTTTTCCGACCTCGTCTTCTTCTCATCCTTGCGAACACTATCTGCTATCAACTTGGATTTTTGTTCTCTTTTCTCGTTTTATTTGTGTCCATCACCATCTTTTGGTTGTGCTTTCACTCTAAATAATGCATGATTATGATGAGGAACTTTGCTAGAGAAATGATAAAAGTTGCTATTGTTGTTGGAACTTGTTTTATTCATTGCATATAATTGTCCCTGCTAAATTTTGAACTCACACTGACAATAAGCACCAATTCTGTTACTCTATTTGCTTAAGTGAAGGCGACGGATGACATGATAGAGACCCCATATGATTGTGCTATTCATTTGAACCATGCTTTGCTCTTGAATAAGAAACTCCAACATAGCTAGTGTCCTTAATAATTTTTGGAAAACTATAATATTTAATGTCTATAATCCTTGCAAATATTGCTCTCTTGCACTGATCATACCTACCAAAGCCAAATATGCTACACTTATATGATAAACCTGTAGATTGCAACATGGAATTTAGTGAGTTGGTTCAAGTTTGTATTCTTTTGGTATGAGACTTAGAAGCTGGCCATTCCGTTTGCGTAACTATCACTTGTCTTCTAGCCTTATTCATATTCAGCATTGCCTATTCTACTCTGGAATGTGTGCATACTTCGCTGAGTATTTCCACCTGTAAATTCATATTTCTTTTGGTGATGTCATCTCCTTGTCCACAACCTATGATATGAGTTTCTCGTCGAGCCGTTGCACTATTTCTATGGTTTTATGCACAAATTATCAAGATATCTTGCTCAAGACGAAGATTTTCATCACCAAACACCTCTGAAGACTTTCTGAAGCGCAAAGGATCAATTTAAGGCGAAAACGGAGAAAAGTCGGGTTCGTGCCGACCGGCACAAAATACAAAAACCCCCTGTCATCTCCAGAGATCAAGTATATGTGTTTCAGACGGTCAAGGAGAAGAAATAAAAGGGTTAACTAGTGCATTTTCTTTTTCCACTTCCTATATGCTTGGGATGAACATCGTTTAAGCATGGGGGAGTGGATCGTCATATACATTCCGAAGCACTAGTTAATGGACTTCAAAGATTGTTGGTGGAAGATCAAGATTGTTTATAGTGTTATATCAAGTTGCAAGAGTGAACTTCATAGAAGATTGTGCATAAAACCATCATATTCAAGTAAGTGCATTCAATTGGCTGAAACTCTATCCTTCCAACCATGTTGTTGGTCGTTTATACGCACCCACTTATATACCGCAAGAGCACGGTGTACAGTTGTAGTCTTTTTCCCTAGAAGAGTATTCCAAGGTTTAATCGAACCACAGAGACCAATGGGAATTAAGCAAAATCATCAGTAAAAGAGTTAGCCAAGCTTTCTAGTGAGCGTGAGCGTGGGTTTCAGGAAAACGGGGTGTCGTGCCGATCGGCACAGGGGATGTGCCGGTCGGCACCAAGGTGAAGTTGTCCGAAGTGTTGTCCGAAAAGCCTAGGAACAGATTAGATCATGGGGTAAGTTAGCCAAGTCTGCTAGTTGAGATCGTAAACGAGAAGCTTAATCAAATAGCATCATAAACGGGATTACTCAATTATTGATAACCGAAGATCGGTAGGTCAAGGCCCCTTTCCGACGGGCCCTGTCACGACCAATCGCCTTAGTCGTCGACCTCTTCCTACTCTACACCTCATCTCAAGGATCATCGCGTATGCATTAGCGGCTGTGGAGGTACAGAGACAACGTGCAATTATGGCGCATTACAAGATCTCAACGCTACCTTAACCACGATGGAGATAGTGAGAGAACGAATCTTGTCACTTCTTTATGCCACCACAATTAAGATAACATCTAATACTTAGTCGTCACTAAGCGTAAGAACAAGTGCATGTAAAGACCATAAAATCCAGGCAATCAATAATCAAGACCATTCATCCGCATATTCAACCGTACTTCAATGATACATAGTGCAAGATACATCACCATCCAGTAGGCCTACCTTGATGGATCACCTCTTTAGCACCAATGGTTCTTGATCAACAACTAGAGAACATGAAGAACGGGGCAAAGCCCCGGTGGCTCTAAACTTACTAGCTGTGTTGTCCCTCTGGCGGCGGATCCCGAAACCCTAGGGCTTTTACAAGTTTATATAGGGCTGCACATCAGAAAGGAAAGGATTCTCGGGAAAAGAGCCCTTGTGCCGATCGGCACGGGTGCTGTGCCGAGCGGCACACCTCGTGTCCAGCTCGGTTTCCTCCCTAAGTCGGTTCCGAAGTCCTAGGTAGCTTCCATGTGGGCCTTCCAGTCAGTTTTCTTCGAGATCAAGTCTTGTATTGCTCTTTCAAATCTTCGAGTATCTTTTATCTCTTCGTGATGAATATCTCTCGAGATTGGTTCGGATAACTTCCTTCTAGGATAGACTGAATGGTGGGCCAGCTTTGGTTGCTTTGGAGCCCCATGTGCCGGTCGGCACATGGCTGTGCCGATCGGCACAGTGGGCCTTTTCTGCTGGTTCTCTTCTCTTCAGGTCCAGATCAGCCACAATGTCCAGAATGTCGTCCTTTTCATTTGTTTCTGCAATAAAGCTCCAGAACGACATATATACAAATATGGTGCTATTATCAAGGGTTAATGGCCTATAATGATGACATTTATGCTCTAAATAAGGCGCAGTTGGCATATAAAATGGTATGCTAGAAATCGCCAACAGCTCCCCCACACTTAAACCTTTACTCGTCCCGAGGAAAGTCAAGAATGAAAATCAACTTGCATATAGTCACATCAATCATAGAAGTATTTCAAATCTTCACGAGCTGAGCATTTAGTCATTGTGAGATTAAATCAATTTAGTATTCAGCAAGCATGTTCACAATATGGGTACTAAACATGAAAGAGTACTTCCCAAAGCAATCCTTGAAAATATTCAACTTAGTGCACATGACTTTTCCACTTATGTGAATCACCAAAAAGGTATTGTGAGCAAAAGAACTATCCTTCTCAAACGATCAAGTCAACAACTCAACTTCAATCTCTCACTGAAGCACCCCGGTTATCCCAGGAGCTCAAACACTTTATTATACCAGTCCCTGGATCAGTCGCTGGTACAATCAAGTCTTACAACAGGTGTTATTACAAGTCGCGACCTGGCTAGGGTCGATCGATAAGCAACAAGAATATCAAAAGATAACAAACAACAAGTACAAACCAGACCCCGATGATAACATCTAGGTCTTCAACCATAGCGGAAGCAACTAAGCGGTAGACTAATGCCACAGGCAGCTCGGGTGCGGACGAGACCAAGCTTAATCGTCTTCCTCACCGTCGGCGTCGACGAAGTCTGGATCTTCCTCTGTAATCAGCAAGCAAGAATGAGTACAAAAGTACTCAGCAAGTCGCAACCCTTACCCTACCATCAATGGATAAAGGTATGCAATTGGCAGTAGCAAGGTAAAGGCCGTCAGGTTTAACATTGCAGTAAAGCAAGTTTTACACATGCAGGGGTTCAGTTTATAAAGCATTTTAGCAAAAGTATCAAAGTAAGATATTAAGGGGTTGGTCAAGTTTTACGTTGCCGGACACCCCGTCCACGACAACCTTCGGCGGAAGGCCGGACCTATTCTCAAAACAACTCACGCATCAAGGAGATAAGCACCCACCCCATGCTAGTTCTTGGACCGAACCAAAGCCATGTCCGTGACCGTGGACTCGGCTATTCGAATAGATTTTAACACTCTGCAGAGGTTGTACGCTGTACCCACAATCTGAGTGCATCACAAGCCACTGCGCGGGTGGTGTGAAGACTCACAAAGCCATTACCCATCACAGCATCGTCCCGACTAATCGCCATGGGAGTTATCCAGGGGTCTAGCCTCTAATCTAGGTCTTCGACCGGGTCGCACACGTCTGCATCACGTCCACCTGCTCCATGGGCTCCCATTGCATCTCCAGCCTCCAGGCGATTAACAGACTAGCTGGCGGGGTTTAGACTAAGCCGTGCCGCATACACGGTAGTGTGGTCGCACTGAATAAACGGCTAGGTAGGATGTCACAAGCAACTCGGTCCTTATACGAGCCAAGGCAATCATCTCCACATATATGAACCCACCACAGAGGCAGCATTCATCTCCCATATCACTTGTCATAAGCACACCACAGAGGCGACACTTAATCTTCCATAAACATCATCAGGATCACCTCAGCTCTAACCCAAGTTCATTCATTCATCTTTCTTTAGTTATCACCCAACCTTACTACTACCACACAACACCAATCACTGTTTTCACATTTGCAAAAGCTAGATATAAGTAGAGCACTTAGTGATACACAGTCCTAAGCATTTCTATAACAAGGAAATCATCCATGCGTAAATAATATTCATACATGGATATCCTAAGTTTCATAGGGAATAAATTAGGACAGGTAATATAAGGCTCAGTGGTCTTGGTCATACTACACAAAGGTTTTGCAAACATCAGGGCTATCATTTCATGCAAATAAAATAGCTTCTACGGGTTGTGTTTATAAAACATAGGAGCAGTATGATCAAAGGGAAAACGGATTGTGACTTGCCTTCGTTGACGTCCTCGGGGAGCTCCTGCTCGAAGTCTCCGGCTCCTGGTTCCTGCTCCTCCTCCTCCGCGTACTCGCACTCTCCGTTAGCTACGCGACCGGCAAACAAGCAAACAAACACAAATAAATACAAAATAAATAGAAGATGAGCTCTATAAAAGATGAAACTGGTAGAAATGGATAGAGCTCGATTTTAGATGAATTTAGGAGGAAGAATCGGGTCAATCGGAGGTCGGACGATGGAGATATGGATTTTATAGTGGAGGCTGTCGGTTTATTCCGAAAAGAAATTCGGAAAACAATTCCTACGGGCCTGGTCCAAGGCCGACCAGCCCATGAGCGCTTCGGCCTGCTGCTGGTGTTTGGGCTGCAAGGGAGATGGGCCTGTGGGAAGGACATGCGGCCCATAAGCTTTAGTGGCTGGTGATCATGTTGTTGGCCCAAGAGAGAAAACAGAACGTGAGGGAGAGACTGAGCACAGGATCGTTCTTCCTTCTCTTTCCCGTTCACCATGGATGAGCATTGAGAGCTCAAATCGGCGAGGGGGAAGGGCAGGAGGGTGGCGGGGAAGGGGTGGAATCGAGTCCTAGGCTCATGGCTCCTCCGTTTGTGGCATCAATTTGAGTAGTGGTCCTGGGGAACGCCGGCTGCGGCGAGGAGTGGAGGCGGCGGCCATGGCTGCCGGGTGAGCTCGGGAGAGAGAGGGAGAGGGCGATTGAGCGGCTCTGGAGGTAGAGTGGAGCATGGGGGTGCTCAATGGCAGCTCGGCCGAGGCTAGGTGGCGCCGGGGAGAGGGAGTCGACGGGCGGCGCGCCGTCGGGCGAAGAAACAGAGAGGAAGAACAGAGGGGCTCACCTGTGACCGGGTTGGGCAGCACGGTGGCGGAAGGGCTCGAGGGGAGGGCTATTTATAGCCGGAGGAGGGAGAGGCGAGGCGTGCGAGGGACGCCGGGGCGGTGGCGCTGAGGTGACGGCGTTGCTGTGCTCGGGTCTTCACGGCTGTGCGATGCGACCGTGGAGGCAGAGCAGAGCGTGGGCGGTTGCGTCTGCTGTTGACGGCTCTTAGACCCAATATTTACCCGTCAACTAGCTGCGCTTTTTATAATAAAACAATCACCAAAGGTAGACTTAGGTCTTTAAACTAATGATTTCCGCAAGTCTTGGTGAATTTGTGAGTGCAGCTGCAATTCATAGGAAAACGGGGAAAAGGAAGCATAAAAGGCCCAAGTCGGAAGCACCAATTTTCCCCGGAATAAAGAATTCCTCCCTTGAAGCCCAAAATCCAAATATCCTGGCTTCAACTCCACCCACAGCAGGTGGATCAGAGGACAACACAGCCCATAGAAGCAGCACGAGGAAGACCAGGCCCAGAGGGGCCCACCAGGGGTCGACCGACCCCAAACCCTAGGTCGGCCGACCTGTGGTGGAGGCCCCCCTGGCCCATCTTGTTATGTCGGTTCGCCACCGCCTTCCGGAGGTCGGTTCCACCTGCAATCAATGCCACCGACCTAAGGAACCGCCTCAAGTTGCCGACCTTCTTGGGCTATAAATAAAGGGGTACCCCCCTCCTCCAAAACACATCACAAGACACAAGTCATTCCACTCCCGTCCAGGCCAAGGGCCTCTTGTACAGTAGTAGAATAGAGGAGAGGGCAAGGATCAAGGAGAGGAATAGCTTCCTTTGGTTATTTCCTTATCTTGTACCCTTGGCGGATATTTATCTTATTAATAGTTCATCGTTCGTTCTTTGTTCGTTCGTCGTTCGTTCATCGTTCTTCGTTCGTTCTTAGTTCGTTCGTCGTTCGTTCATCGTTCGTCGTTCGTTCTTAGTTCGTTCATCGTTCGTCGTTCGTTCGTCGTTCGTTCATAGTACGAACCTTGTTCTTATTCGTAAGATTAGTATTCGTGGTGTTATTGATCTAGCGAGCTTTACATACTAGTCGTTATTCTTGTTATACTTGTTTACGGGATCATCGCTCCGCGAGGGGTGCTCTAGCCTTCCAGATTGGTACCAGGACCGGGGTTGGAGTAGTAATCGACGGCATAGGCGTGGTGCCTAGGCTAGAGGTTACCTTTGTTTGCAGCGTGCCCCACGGTTTGTAGAGGTAGGCGGCAGGTGGTGACAGCCCTGTCCGTCCCTTGTAATCCTCCACGTTCGGGTTCGTCGTAGAGCTACAGGCTGGCGTGACTTGGCAGACCAGGTCTATACCAGTGCCCGAAGTAAACGAGTAGAACTAGAGTGCGATCGTCCTGCGGGACAGCTAGATCTTTATTCATCCTCTCGATCCTATACTACTGCTATCCTTGTGTGTCCTTGGGTAAAACTAACCTTGCTGCAGATTATCACCGTTCCTTGGGGAAAACAAATACGATACCTTGGAATACTCCCGGGTGAAGTGCTACAACGGTATTCCGTGCGCTTGCGGATTTATTCGTGGTGTAAGAAATACCAACAAGCATTTCTGGCGCCGTTGCCGGGGAACGGTTGCTAATTTTGTAGCGGACCAGGTTTGCCCTCGTAACCTATCTTTACATTTCCCGTTCAATTAAATTAAAAAAAAAATATATACACACATGGAGTCCTCACCCACAATCCAATCTTTTTCCACTCCACGGGGCGAGCTCTTAGAGTCACCATGTTCATCTCAACTTGTTGTTTCAACAAGCTATGAGCTCAGCCCCAGTTTTATTTCTTTGATCAAAGGACTTTCTTTCTCTGGTTTTAAACATGAAATCCTTTTGAACACTTGCGAGAGTTTGAGCAATTGTGTGCATGCCGATTGATCAATGGCATGACACATGAAACTTTAAAGTGGAAATTGTTTTCCTTCTCTCTCAATGGGAAGGCGAAGCAATGGTACACTTACACCGCTAAGAGAGTGAACGGTGATTGGAAAGAACTGCGAGACAAATTTTGTCTAGCATTTTTTCCCGTATCTCGTATCACTGCTCTACGCGCGGAAATAATTAACTTTCGCCAAGAGGAGGAAGAAACCCTTAGTGCGGCATGGATACGGTTCTGTTCATTAACAGATTCCGGTCCAGAGTTATTGCTCCCAGAACCCGTTCTTTTGCAACATTTCTATTCAGGGTTGAGCAAAGACACCGCACTATATCTTGACACGGCTGCCGGTGGTTCTTTTTCTCATAAGACCATAGCGGAAGCAAAAGATTTGCTAGAAAGAATTGTTGAAAATACACCTTTTTCCGCTGAAATACCCGAGGGCCGGAGTCAAAAGATGAGGAACTCATTGTGGAAACACAACAAAAGGTGTCTACCTTGGTAGACCCAACATCAGAGTCCTCATCTGATTCCCGAACAATGACAGAGGATGATGAACCTCTAGAGTTCCCATTTGAGTTTGAGGAAGAAATTTTTGAAGATTTTGGAAACACCTCGAACTATTTGTTTCAAAAGAGACCGCCTGTTCCTTTGCCACCTCCCGAACCAATTGAAAAAGAATATCTTGTGGAGACTGTTCGGGAGCTTACTTCAATCATGAGCGATGAATGGTTGAGGGAGAATGAGCTATCCATGGATATCATTCGGCTCTGCCCTCCCTCAACCAACATATGCTGCTCCATCAAAGGAACCAAGGTGAATGCACTCTACAACCCTCTTGTTGGTGCCAATATCCTCTCCGACACATATGCGTTGTCAATCTTTGGCAACCGACCATGGACATCAACAAACAAACTCCTCAAGCACCCATCAGGCCATATTCTTGAGAGTTTGGGGATTGTCAGAGACGTAACTCTCTATCATGAAGACTTTGAGGTTATCCTGGATTTCTACGTCTTCGAGGTTTCAGACTTCGACATAATGATAGGGCATCCTATAGAAAAATTCCTCATTGATGCCCCATCATTTGGAAACCTCAACTTCACCCTCGGAAAAGAGTCATTCTCCATTCCAATTACCACCTCACGAAACACTCTTTCCGATGAACCACTTGAGGAATATCAAGTGGAGGAGGTCATGGCTATTTTTCCTCACATGGACCCCGAGTTAGCTTTGGAAGAAGATGCACAAGACTTTATCTTAGAAGAAGCCGACTCGGAGGACACCTTTGAGCTACCACAAACCACACCACCGCCACGACCTCCCATTGATCTCAAAGCGCTACCTCCCGGTTTGCGCTATGCTTTCTTGCACGGAGATCCGCAAGCTCCCGTCATCATAAGTGACAAGCTTTCGGAAGAAGAAACCACCAAACTCATAGCCGTGCTTGAAAAACATCGCTCCGTTCTTGGCTACTCACTTGAAGACCTAAAAGGGATCAGCCCCGCTCTCTGCACCCATCGCATTCCCACGGATCCTGAAAGTACACCTTCAAGGGAACCTCAAAGGAGGCTGAATAATGCGATGAGAGAAGTTGTGAAGAAAGAGGTCTTGAAGCTATTACACGCCGGGATCATCTATCCTGTTCCTCACAGTGATTGGGTGAGCCCCGTACAAGTGGTACCCAAGAAAGGAGGTATGACGGTTGTTCATAATGATAAAAATGAACTTATTCCTCAACGAACCGTCACGGGGTGGCGAATGTGCATTGATTACCGAAAACTTAACAAGGCTACAAAGAAAGATCATTTTCCGCTGCCCTTCATCGATGAGATGTTGGAACGGTTGGCAAATCATTCTTTCTTCTGTTTCCTTGATGGGTATTCGGGATATCATCAAATTCCCATCCACCCCGACGATCAAAGTAAGACAACTTTCACATGCCCGTATGGAACTTATGCTTATCGTCGCATGTCTTTTGGTTTGTGCAATGCACCTGCCTCGTTCCAACGTTGCATGATGTCTATTTTCTCTGATATGATCGAAGAAATTATGGAAGTTTTTATGGATGATTTCTCTGTTTATGGAAAAACCTTCGATCATTGCTTAGAAAATTTAGACAAGGTCTTACAGAGATGCCATGAGAAGGACCTGGTACTTAATTGGGAAAAGTGCCACTTCATGGTCCAAGAGGGCATAGTTCTTGGACACCTTGTGTCCGAGAGAGGAATAGAGGTGGACAAAGCAAAAATAGAAGTTATAGAAAAGCTTCCGCCTCCTGTGAATATCAAGGGTGTTCGTAGTTTTCTGGGTCATGCTGGTTTTTATCGTCGCTTCATAAAAGATTTCTCTCAAATTGCACGACCCCTTACGAACTTGCTTGCTAAGGATGCACCCTTTGATTTCAATGATGACTGCATGCATGCCTTTGCTACTCTTAAGAATGCACTCATCTCTGCTCCAATCATTCAACCCCCTGATTGGACGCTTCCTTTTGAAATAATGTGTGATGCTAGTGATTATGCTGTGGGGGCAGTTCTTGGTCAAATGAAAGACAAAAAGCATCATGCAATTTCTTATGCTAGCAAAACTTTGACTGGAGCTCAGTTGAATTATACTACCACTGAGAAAGAGCTCCTTGCCGTTGTTTTTGCTTTTGACAAGTTTAGATCTTACTTAGCTGGAGCAAAAGTTATCGTTTACACTGATCATGCTGCTTTGAGATATCTGCTTGCTAAGAAAGATGCTAAACCTCGTCTCATAAGATGGATCCTTCTGCTCCAAGAGTTTGATCTTGAAATTAAAGATAAGAAAGGAGTAGAAAATTCTGTAGCAGATCATTTGTCGCGTATGCAGTTCACTAACTTGCAGGAGTTACCCATAAATGACTTCCTACGCGACGACATGCTGCTGAAAGTGACGGATTCGCACCCTTGGTACGCCGACATCGTGAACTTCATCGCCACAGGATACGTACCACCAGGGGCGGATAAAAGAAGATTGATTTATGAAAGTCGCCGTCACTTATGGAATGAACCATACCTCTATCGTGTCTGCGCCGATGGACTGCTTAGGCGATGTGTGCCCACTCCCGAGAGCACACAAATCATTGAAAAATGCCATGCAGCCCCATACGGTGGACACTATGGTGCCTTCCGTACCCAAGCAAAGATCTGGCAAAGTGGATTCTTCTGGCCAACCATGTATGAAGATACAAAAGAATTCATTAGAAGATGCCCACAATGCCAGAGATTTGGAGGCATCACAGCACGAGATGCAATGCCCCTCACATACAACCTTCAAGTCGAACTCTTCGATGTATGGGGCATTGACTTCATGGGACCATTCGTGAAGTCCCAAGATTGTGAGTACATATTGGTGGCAGTGGATTACGTATCCAAATGGGTAGAAGCTATGCCATGCCGAGCTGCCGACTCCAAACACGCTCGCCGGATGTTCCACGAGTTCATCTTTCCAAGGTTTGGAACTCCGAGAATGGTGATAAGCGACGGAGGGTCTCACTTCATTGATAAGACCTTCCGTAGCTTTCTAAGAGAGCTTGGAGCAAAGCACAACATTGCCACTCCATACCATCCTCAAACAAATGGGCAGGCCGAAACATCCAACAAACAAATCAAGCGGATCCTGCAGAAAACAGTGTTGGAAATGGGGAAGGGATGGAAGAACAAGCTACCCGATGCACTATGGGCATATAGAACAGCCTACAAGACACCCATAGGCATGTCACCATACCAACTCGTCTATGGAAAAACTTGCCATTTGCCAGTCGAGTTGGAGCACAAGGCATATTGGGCCATGAGAACTTGGAACATGGATATGAAAGGAGCTGGGTGGAGAAGAAAAATGGAGATAGCTGAGTTGGAAGAATGGAGAGACAAAGCATATCACAACTCAGCCATCTACAAGGAGCGTACAAAGCGCTGGCATGACCGGCGAATAAAGATAAAAGAATTCAAAGTTGGAGACAAGGTGTTGCTCTTCAATTCAAGGGTAAAGCTCTTCGGGCATGGAAAATTGAGAAGTAAATGGAACGGACCATACACCATCATCGATACGTCGACTCATGGAGCAATCACACTCCAAGACGACGGAGGTAATGTATTCAAGGTAAATGGTCAGCGCCTTAAGATTTATCTTGAGCCCGAAGAAAATAAAGATTTCGATGTCATGCACTTAATTGATTTGAATATCTTTTCTTGACCTCTGCATCGAAATATCCTTCTATACCCTGTATATCCCGAAGATACCTTCCCCAACAAAGCTCCACGAAAAACAGAAAGGCCAGAGCCTGCCAAGGCAGGTCGGCCGACCTGGCTACCAGGGTCGGCCGACCCCCTCTGGCAGCCTCTGCCTTCCATCTTTTGCTCCTTTTGCCACCCAACCTTTCCCTTCCTTGTTCGCCTATGCTTTGGAAATAAATCCTTTGTTTCTTCGCCGGGAGAGGGAGAACCACTATAAATACAACCCATTGCACCCCCTCTCCATTCATCTCTTTCAAGCTCCACTCCTTGAACCAAAAAGCCTTCACCTCAGCCATGAGCAGGGATCGCTATGCAAATTTCTTTCTCAACCTTGGAGGATGTAGTAGGGACCCTCCTATTGCACAGCTCCCGTACAAAGAGCGCTTGGGAAAGTATGTCAAGGCTTTGGATAGGGCTTGCGCTAAGATCAACAGACTTGAGCAAACGCTCGCCCTAATGGAGATAGAAAAGAAGGAGGCACAGCGTCTCGCCGATTGCCTCACAGGAGGATGGGCTCAGTTTGATCTGGCCCTGGAAGAGATAGAGGAAGACAAGAAGAAAAGAAACAAGAAAGAATAAATAGAATAAGAATAGGCGCTTTAAGTTTTCCAATCGTTTAGGTTTATTTTCTTTTGTAATGCGCCTGCGAGTTCAGTTTTAAATTCAATCAATGATAGTGCTCCCCGGGCTTGCATACCGGTAGAGCAATATTTGTGTTTCCATATTTTTGTCGTTTTTGAAGGAAACAGGCAAAAAGGCAAGTGTGGGGGGGAAACATCACCATATCTGGAACAATCACGACCAAATCATCCAGAACCATACGAGGCAACTCAGGAACGGCCAACACACGAAAGATCAGAACTAGTGGGGTCCAGGCCAGGTCGGCCGACCCCACCAGGAGGGTCGGGCGACCCCTGGTGGTCCCCACCAGGCTCCAGCCTCCTCCTGCCTCCTGAGTTTGCACCACACTTCCACTTTTTGCCTGCTACACCGTCAAGTTCATTCTGATAATCTGAAAATTAAATAAAACTTGACGCACTAATCTTTTGGGAAAATCATAATTGATTTATCTTTTGCCCACAACTCTACCTCTCACATTCATGGACTTGCACACTTGTTATTTCTCGCTTCATCACTGAATGCTTGTGAACACCTTATCACTAGGAACCCATGTTTTTCCTAGATAATTGGCATGTGAGATATGGTTTGTCGAAATGATCTTTGCTTAACCTTCAAGTCCTTGGGAATTTATCTTTATGAAAATCAAAAATTCCATAGTATGATGCTCCTCACTTGATTTATATTTTCCTACCAAGGCCAAGAACTCTACATGAATACTTTGATAGCCTATAAGCTGCTAGTTGTTGATTTGAGCTTTGTCAAATTCTTGGACCCTAGTGAGAAGCTTGTCATACTCTTTTGATCAAGATCACGTACACTCCACCTCACATGCTACACTTCTACACTGGAAGTTGAGCAACATTCCATCATCCATCCACCAAATAAATACTCCAAAAATCTCTGTTACCTTTCTCTCTCAAAAATATCATTGGAGACATGGCTATGCAAAAAGAAAAAAAGAATAATCCCTGCTCATACAAAAGTAGAGCATGATGAAAAAAAATGATGATGGGAAAAATAAAAGAAAAAGAAAGAAAAAGTATGATAGCCATGTCCTCCTCAAAAGTTCAAAAAGAGAGAGAAGGTAACACCATAAAAAGGAGTACAAATAATTTTCCACTTCATACCACCACCACACATGCACATCTTGATCAGATTGTATGACTTGATTTCTCCATTGGATCCAGTCTTTGACTTAGCAATAAAAGAGACACTAGTATGCTCCACTTTACCCTACCTTGAGCTCCACAAAAGCCTGATCAAACACAAGGAGGGAAGAGGCAAAATCATGGCCCTTGAGAGGAAAATACATAAACACCATGAGCGACTTGAGAGAGTCATTTGAGGAGCAGAAAACTATGTTTTTATTTCTGAAAATTATGCAAAAATCCCAAGGTACTTGACAGGGAAGGCGAGGTGATTTGAGACATGACCGTTCCACTTATCAATCATCCAAGGAATACATGTTAGACACCTCAAAGTTCACAGGTATGAAGTGTGGCTTGCAATAACTTGTGTGCAGGCTCTCATTTATGAGGATGAGTATCTCCCGCCTTATGCTCGCAACTTTACTCGAGGACGAGCAAAGAGCTAAGTGTGGGGGAGTTGTTGACGGCTCTTAGACCCAATATTTACCCGTCAACTAGCTGCGCTTTTTATAATAAAACAATCACCAAAGGTAGACTTAGGTCTTTAAACTAATGATTTCCACAAGTCTTGGTGAATTTGTGAGTGCAGCTGCAATTCATAGGAAAACGGAGAAAAGGAAGCATAAAAGGCCCAAGTCGGAAACACCAATTTTCCCCGGAATAAAGAATTCCTCCCTTGAAGCCCAAAATCCAAATATCCTGGCTTCAACTCCACCCACAGCAGGTGGATCAGAGGACAACACAGCCCAGAGAAGCAGCACGAGGAAGACCAGGCCCAGAGGGGCCCACCAGGGGTCGGCCGACCCCAAACCCTAGGTCGGCCGACCTGTGGTGGAGGCCCCCCAGGCCCATCTTGTTATGTCGGTTCGCCACCGCCTTCCAGAGGTCGGTTCCACCTGCAATCAATGCCACCGACCTAAGGAACCGCCTCAAGTTGCCGACCTTCTTGGGCTATAAATAAAGGGGTACCCCCCTCCTCCAAAACACATCACAAGACACAAGTCATTCCACTCCCATCCAGGCCAAGGGCCTCTTGTACAGTAGTAGAATAGAGGAGAGGGCAAGGATCAAGGAGAGGAATAGCTTCCTTTGGTTATTTCCTTATCTTGTACCCTTGGCGGATATTTATCTTATTAATAGTTCATCGTTCGTTCTTCGTTCGTTCGTCGTTCGTTCATCGTTCTTCGTTCGTTCTTAGTTCGTTCGTCGTTCGTTCATCGTTCGTCGTTCGTTCTTAGTTCGTTCATCGTTCGTCGTTCGTTCGTCGTTCGTTCATAGTACGAACCTTGTTCTTATTCGTAAGATTAGTATTCGTGGTGTTATTGATCTAGCGAGCTTTACATACTAGTCGTTATTCTTGTTATACTTGTTTACGGGATCATCGCTCCGCGAGGGGTGCTCTAGCCTTCCAGATTGGTACCAGGACCGGGGTTGGAGTAGTAATCGACGGCATAGGCGTGGTGCCTAGGCTAGAGGTTACCTTTGTTTGCAGCGTGCCCCACGGTTTGTAGAGGTAGGCGGCAGGTGGTGACAGCCCTGTCCGTCCCTTGTAATCCTCCACGTTCGGGTTCGTCGTAGAGCTACAGGCTGGCGTGACTTGGCAGACCAGGTCTATACATGTGCCCGAAGTAAACGAGTAGAACTAGAGTGCGATCGTCCTGCGGGACAGCTAGATCTTTATTCATCCTCTCGATCCTATACTACTGCTATCCTTGTGTGTCCTTGGGTAAAACTAACTTTGCTGCAGATTATCACTGTTCCTTGGGGAAAACAAATACGATACCTTGGAATACTCCCGGGTGAAGTGCTACAACGGTATTCCGTGCGCTTGCGGATTTATTCGTGGTGTGAGAAATACCAACATCTGCTTGCGGCGTGCGCGAGCAGGCGATGGGACGAAAGCGGCAGCGGTGCAGCGAGCACAGGGCGAGGCGCTGGAGTGAAGCGGCGTGCGGCGCGGCAAGTGGGCACGGCCAGTGTTGTCGTGCGGCTTTGGAGTGACGGGACCGAAGCGTGCAGCGAGAAAAGCGGCAGTCGGTGTGTCGTCTAGTTGCTGGACGGTGCAGAGCGATGGGATAGGTCGTGCAGGTGGAGGTTGGGCCGGAAAAGAAAGGAGGGAAACGGAAAGTTGGGCTGGAAACGGTCCAGAACGGAAAAGCGAGAGGGGAAAGGTTTTGAAAAGTTTTGAAAACTTCCGATTACAGTTTCGATTTGTATTTAAATTTTTAGGGTGAATTTTCAGGGCGTTACAAACCTACCCCCCTTAAAAGAATCTCGTCCTCGAGATTCAAGCTGGTCCTCAAAGAGATGGGGATACTCCTTCCTCAAGGCATCTTCTCTTTCCCAAGTGGCTTCTGCCTCTGTGTGCCGACTCCACTGAACACGGTACAGACGGACTGTTGATCCTCTGGTCTGTCGGGTGGTTACGTCCAAAATCTTGATCGGCACTTCCCGATATCGGAGGTCGTCTTGTAAATCCAATGTTTCCACAGAGACATGCTCTTCTGGTATTCTCAGACACTTCTTGAGCTGGGACACATGAAAAACATTGTGCACATCTGCCAACTCTGGTGGTAGCTCAATTCTGTAGGCCACTGTACCAATCTTCTTCAACACTCGGTAGGGTCCGATGTAGCGTGGTGCTAACTTGCCACGGACTTGGAAACGACGTGTACCTCTAATTGGGGAAACTTTAAGGTACACATAATCTCCAACTTGGAAACTTAAATCCCTTCTTCTTTTGTCCGAATAACTCTTCTGACGCGACTGTGCTTCTTTCAGCTTTTCTCTGATTTCTGCAACTTTCTCTTCTGCCTCTTTAATGATGGAAGGTCCTGTAAGGGAACGCTCTCCAACTTCAGACCACATAAGAGGTGTTCTGCACTTTCTGCCATACAACACTTCAAAAGGTGACATCTTGAGACTGGCTTGGTAACTGTTGTTGTATGAGAACTCAGCATAAGCTAGACTCTTCTCCCAGTCTTTGCCATAGGTCAATGCACAAGCTCTCAACATATCTTCAAGGATTTGGTTGATCCTTTCTGTCTGACCATCTGTCTGAGGGTGATAAGCAGTGCTGAAATCCAACTTAGTTCCGAAAGCGGAGTGTAAGCTTTTCCAAAACCTAGAGGTAAATTGGGTACCTCGATCAGAGACAATTCTGCTCGGCACTCCATGTAGCTTCACTATGTTGTCAATATACAACTGGGCTAACTGGTCTCCTCCATAGTTGGTTCGTACGGGAATAAAGTGAGCGACCTTGGTGAGTCGGTCCACTATTACCCATACAGAGTTATATCCCTTCTTTGTTTTAGGAAAACCAACTATGAAATCCATGCCTACTTCGTCCTATTTCCACACAGGGATTGGTAAGGGCTGGAGTAATCCTGCAGGTTTCTGGTGTTCTGCCTTGACTCTCTGACAGACATCACATTCTGCAACAAACTTGGCTATATCTGCCTTCATTCCATTCCACCAGTACTTTTCCTTCAAATCAAGATACATCTTGGTAGATCCTGGGTGGATGGAATAAGCTGAGTTGTGGGCTTCATCTATAATTATCTCTCGGAACTTTCCTTCCTGTGGTACACAGATTCTGTCTTTATACCATAGAGTTCCTTTATCATCTACTCTGAAGTCTGGGGCTTTGTTTTCTCCAGTGTGGCTGCGGATCCTCATTAACTCTTGATCCTTGAGCTGGGCTTGTCTGATCTGTTCATCTAGTGTTGGTTGCACACTCAGGCTATTCACACAAGCTCGAGGCACTATCTCCAGATTAAGCTTCTTTATCTCGGTCGACAAGTGATCATTGTGGTTCATGAGGTAGTTGCAGTAGGCTTTTCTGCTTAAGGCATCTGCCACAACATTTGCTTTGCCAGGGTGGTAGTGGATTTCCAAATCATAATCCTTGATTAACTCTAACCATCTTCGTTGTCTCAGGTTTAGATCTGGCTGAGTAAAGATGTACTTCAAACTCTTATGATCCGTGTAGATCTCACACTTATTTCCAATTAAGTAGTGCCTCCAAATCTTGAGGGCATGCACTACTGCGGCTAACTCCAGATCATGAGTGGGATAATTCTGCTCATGAGTCTTCAATTGCCTTGATGCATAGGCAACAACTCTACCATCTTGCATTAGGACACATCCTAAGCCTTGTCTTGATGCATCACAGTAGACAACAAAATCTCTGTGAATGTCAGGTAAGACTAACACTGGTGCTGTTGTCAGTCTTCTCTTCAACTCTTGAAAGCTTCTTTCACAAGACTGGGTCCATTCAAACTTCTTGTCTTTCCTGAGAAGTTCTGTCATGGGTCTAGCTATCTTGGAAAATCCTTCAATGAATCGGCGGTAATAACCCGCTAATCCAAGAAAGCTTCTGATCTCTGACACATTTGTCGGCTGAGGCCAATGGGTAACTGCTTCAACTTTCTCAGGGTCTACAGCAACTCCTTCTGCTGTCAGAATGTGGCCAAGGAAGGCAACTTTCTCAAGCCAAAACTCACATTTACTGAACTTGGCATATAACTTGTGGGCTCTGAGCTTTTCCAAAATTACTCTCAGATGCTGCTCGTGCTCTTCTGCACTCTTTGAATAGATCAGTATGTCGTCAATGAAGACAACGACAAACTTATCTAATTCCTCCATAAACACCTTGTTCATGAGGTTCATGAAGTATGCAGGGGCATTGGTTAGTCCAAAGGACATAACTGTGAACTCATATTGGCCATATCTTGATACAAAAGCTGTCTTTGGGATATCTGCTTCTCTGATCTTCAGCTGATAATACCCGGACCTTAAGTCGATCTTGGAGAAGTACTTAGCACCTTTTAACTGATCAAACAGGTCATCAATCCTGGGCAGAGGATACTTGTTCTTGATGGTCACTTCATTCAAGGATCTGTAGTCTACACACATCCTCATACTTCCATCCTTCTTCTTGACAAAGAGAACTGGTGCTCCCCAGGGGGAAGAGCTGGGTCTGATATATCCTTTTTCTTGGAGTTCTCTTAACTGTTCCTTGAGTTCTGCTAACTCTGCAGCTGCCATGCGATAGGGTCGCTTGGCTATTGGGGCTGTTCCAGGGATAAGGTCAATGATGAACTCGATATCCCTATCCGGTGGCATTCCAGGTAATTCTTCAGGGAACACATCTGGATACTCATTCACCACTGGTACTTCTTCTACAGTCTTGGTTTCCATGGTAAACACCATCGAGTCAGGTTTACTTCCAAGGGCTTGGCAGACTACTCGGGTCCCTTCATGGTTGGTCACTGTAACTGTTCTGTCTGAACATGCTATGACACCATCATGCTTGGTTAACCAATCCATTCCGAGGATTAGATCTATACCCTTGGATTTTAGTAACACTGGACTAGCTAGGAAGGCTACCCCACTTAGGGTGATTCTTATCCGCGAACAACCCAAGTGACACTTGATGTCAGCTCCGGGTGATCGGGTTATTAAGGGGGTTTTAAGCAGTACTGTAGGTACTTTATGCTTTTCCACAAAACTTGATGATATGAAAGAGTGCGATGCTCCAGAATCAAACAAAACTGTTGCAAGAACTGATTCAACAAGAAACTCACCAAGCACAACTCCGGGTGCGTCCTGAGCTTCCTGAGCATGGATGTGGTTGACGCGGGCACGTCCGAAGGATTGCTGTGTCTTTGCCGGCTGGCTGGTTGGAGAATTGGTTGGTTCCACGTGTGGCTCCAGACATCCTTGGTCCATTCACAGTGTTGGACTGAATGGAAGCAGCTGGCTTGTTCTTGTGGGGACAGTTGGCAATGAAGTGGCTAAGGTCACCACAGTTGAAGCAAGCCTTGGGTTGGTTAGTCACTTGACCACTGCTGTACTGCTGAGTCTTGGTGTTGTTCTGACTCTTCTGAGGAAAGCTGGGCTGACGAGAGACACTGGATGGAGTCCTGAACTGCATTGGGGCTTGACTCTTCTGACCTTGGAAGTTGGAGTTCCTAGGCCTCTGGAATCTTTCCTGCTGACGGACTTCATGAACTGCGAACTTGCGCTTCTTCTCCTTGGACATTTCTATTATTCTTTCTTCAGTCAGGATGGTCTGGTTCATCAGGGTGTTGAAGTCAGGATAGATGTGAGGAGTCATCTGAGTTCCTAACTCTCCAGATAAACCTTTCTTGAACTTGTTCTGCTTCTTCTTATCAGTTGAAACTTCCTCAGGAGCATAGCGAGAAAGTTCAATGAACTTGCGGATGTACTGATTCACAGACATGCTTCCTTGCTTCAGCCTGCGAAACTCATCTGCCTTGAGTTGCATGGTACCTTCTGGAACATGGTAGCGGCGGAATTCTTCCACAAATTCTTCCCAAGTGATGGTTGTGGGATCATCGGTGGCTTCACAGTAGTTCTCCCACCAGGCTAAGGCTGTCCCAGTGAGTTGATGGGATGCCAGGAGAACTCTGTCTCTACCTTCACAGTTGATAGCATCAAGCTTCCTTTGGATGTTCCTTAACCAGTCATCAGCTTCGAGTGGGTCCTCAGATCCTCCAAAGGTTGGTGGCTTGATTCTGACAAACTCAGCCATCTTACTCTGGAAACCATGCACTTGCTGCTGACGGCGTTGGTTGTTGTTGTTATTGTTGTTCTGCACAAGTGCTTCCAACAGACGGGTTTGTTGTTCCATAACTTCTACCAGGGTGGTGAGCGGAGGGTTAGGCAACTGTCCATGGTTAGAGTTCTCAGCTTGAACTTCTGCATCTTGGTTCACTTCTTCTTCCCTACGGTTGTTGCGCTGGCGCCGTTGGCGCTGCTGGATCCTTGCAGAGCGCTTTGGCGGCATCTGTTTGAGGATAAAGGGGAAGAGCATAAGATGAGAGAAGAACCTAAGATCTTCTTCATGTTATCATTTAATTCTCTTTGTTATTATATTTTTCTTTTTATAAAAAGGACGCAAGGCACAAGGGCCTCGCTGGCACACACAACAAGCAATTCACACAAACAAGCAGCACTCACAGGTTCACTAAAACAACAGGGGGGGGGGTACAACACTAGCGAAGGACCACTAGCGATTACACTGCGACTACAAGGGACAAACTAAACTTCGAGGGGTACATTCTTCCACAGACACTTCCTTGAACTCGGACCGGTAGCTTCATCCCATGATGATTGGATCTTCATCTCGGTAGACACTCAGGGGTCCTGGGCATCCATGAGGTTGGAGGCATCTTCCAGGCCTCTAACTGGGGAATCTTCATCCGAAGCGGTGGGGAGGCGATCTTCATTCTCCTTTGGAAAAGGCTGGGTCAAAGGGAGGGGCTCTTCTTCTTCTTCTTCTTTACCCTCAGCTTCAGAGGGCGGTGGTGCAGGAAGATCTTCTGCGTACTTCCTCTTGATGTTGCTTCCCGCAGAGCAGATAGGAGTTCCATCCAGAACGGGACGTTCTCCTACTCCGGGGATATGCAGAGTCCTGCAGTGGGCACGCCCAGTGAGATAGGCAGTGCTGACGAGCTTGTTGTAGCGGTCTTCTGCTGACTTCAAGGCTTCTGCGGCAGCAACAGCACGGCTTTCTGCTTCTGCTTCACGAGCTTTGGCTTCAGCGAGCTGAACACGTAGGGTCCTAACTCGTGTCTCAGCTTCCTCAGCTCGAGTGATGCACCTTCGCAGTCTGGCTGCGGTTCCGTCATACAGCTCATCCAAGGCGAGCAGATAACGGGTCATGGCAACCACTGTGGGATCTCTTTCAGCCATTCTCAGGCCTTCAATTGTCCTCATCCTTGCAAGCCAAGTGGGGCGGTTTCTCTCCATGGGAGGGAAAAACCTCATTGGCGAGCGACCGATAGGCCTCTCATACATCTGGCACAAGTACCGAAGGGCCTTTCGTGCCACAGCTTGGTAGGTGTCTGGGAATCGCGACCCAGTGGTAGTCACGTTCCAGGGCTTCATCTCGGGGTGGTCATCACTGGCTCCAATGTGAATGGTGACTTCACAGCGCTCAGTGCCAAACTCTTCATATTCCCTTCCGACATACTCGGCAGGCTCCATAATGCCAAGTCTGACCATGGCATCACGTAGCACCTTTGGAAAGCCAGGGGTCTCCAAGCAGTAGTCGGTCACCCATCCATCTTCTTCCATCTGTAGAGGAAAGATTAAATAAGAGTTTTGCAAAAGAGAGGGAAAGAGCTAAGGAGTTTTCCAAAATAGTTTTTGCAAATAATTTTAGCGTCCAAGCCTAGGGTCACGTCCTACAGCCAAGCACGGCTCTGATACCACCTGAAGCACCCCGGTTATCCCAGGAGCTTAAACACTTTATTATACCAGTCCCTGGATCAGTCGCTGGTACAATCAAGTCTTACAACAGGTGATATTACAAGTCGCGACCTGGCTAGGGTCGATCGATAAGCAACAAGAATATCAAAAGATAACAAACAACAAGTACAAACCAGACCCCGATGATAACATCTAGGTCTTCAACCATAGCGGAAGCAACTAAGCGGTAGACTAATGCCACAGGCAGCTCGGGTGCGGACGAGACCAAGCTTAATCGTCTTCCTCACCGTCGGCGTCGACGAAGTCTGGATCTTCCTCTGTAATCAGCAAGCAAGGTAAAGGTATGCAATTGGCAGTAGCAAGGTAAAGGCCGTCAGGTTTAACATTGCAATAAAGCAAGTTTTACACATGCAGGGGTTCAGTTTATAAAGCATTTTAGCAAAAGCATCAAATTAAGATATTAAGGGTTGGTCAAGTTTTACGTTGCCGGACACCCCGTCCACGACAACCTTCGGCGGAAGGCCGGACCTATTCTCAAAACAACTCACACATCAAGGAGATAAGCACCCACCCCATGCTAGTTCTTGGACCGAACCAAAGCCATGTCCGTGACCGTGGACTCGGCTATTCGAATAGATTTTAACACTCTGCAGAGGTTGTACGCTGTACCCACAATCTGAGTGCATCACAAGCCACTGCGCGGGTGGTGTGAAGACTCACAAAGCCATTACCCATCACAGCATCGTCCCGACTAATCGCCATGGGAGTTATCCAGGGGTCTAGCCTCTAATCTAGGTCTTCGACCGGGTCGCACACGTCTGCATCACGTCCACCTGCTCCATGGGCTCCCATTGCATCTCCAGCCTCCAGGCGATTAACAGACTAGCTGGCGGGGTTTAGACTAAGCCGTGCCGCATACACGGTAGTGTGGTCGCACTGAATAAACGGCTAGGTAGGATGTCACAAGCAACTCGGTCCTTATACGAGCCAAGGCAATCATCTCCACATATATGAACCCACCACAGAGGCAGCATTCATCTCCCATATCACTTGTCATAAGCACACCACAGAGGCGACACTTAATCTTCCATAAACATCATCAGGATCACCTCAGCTCTAACCCAAGTTCATTCATTCATCTTTCTTTAGTTATCACCCAACCTTACTACTCCCACACAACACCAATCACTGTTTTCACATTTGCAAAAGCTAGATATAAGTAGAGCACTTAGTGATACACAGTCCTAAGCATTTCTATAACAAGGAAATCATCCATGCGTAAATAATATTCATACATGGATATCCTAAGTTTCATAGGGAATAAATTAGGACAGGTAATATAACGCTCAGTGGTCTTGGTCATACTACACAAAGGTTTTGCAAACATCAAGGCTATCATTTCATGCAAATAAAATAGCTTCTACGGGTTGTATTTATAAAACATAGGAGCAGTATGATCAAAGGGAAAACGGATTGTGACTTGCCTTCGTTGACGTCCTCGGGGAGCTCCTGCTTGAAGTCTCCGGCTCCTGGTTCCTGCTCCTCCTCCTCCGCGTACTCGAACTCTCCGCCAGCTACGCGACCGGCAAACAAGCAAACAAACATAAATAAATACAAAAAAAATAGAAGATGAGCTCTATAAAATGAAAACTGGTAGAAATGGATAGAGCTCGATTTTAGATGAATTTAGGAGGAAGAATCGGGTCAATCGGAGGTCGGACGATGGAGATATGGATTTTATAGTGGAGGCTGTCGGTTTATTCCGAAAAGAAATTCGGAAAACAATTCCTACGGGCCTGGTCCAAGGCCGACCAGCCCATGAGCGCTTCGGCCTGCTGCTGGTGTTTGGGCTGCAAGGGAGATGGGCCTGTGGGAAGGACATGCGGCCCATAAGCTTTAGTGGCTGGTGATCATGTTGTTGGCCCAAGAGAGAAAACAGAACGTGAGGGAGAGACTGAGCACAGGATCGTTCTTCCTTCTCTTTCCCGTTCACCATGGATGAGCATTGAGAGCTCAAATCGGTGAGGGGGAAGGGCAGGAGGGTGGCGGGGAAGGGGTGGAATCGAGTCCTAGGCTCATGGCTCCTCCGTTTGTTGCATCAATTTGAGTAGTGGTCCTGGGGAACGCCGGCTGCGGCGAGGAGTGGAGGCGGCGGCCATGGCTGCGGGTGAGCTCGGGAGAGAGAGGGAGAGGGCGATTGAGCGGCTCTGGAGGTAGAGTGGAGCATGGGGGTGCTCAATGGCAGCTCGGCCGAGGCTAGGTGGCGCCGGGGAGAGGGAGTCGACGGGCGGCGCGCCGTCGGGCGAAGAAACAGAGAGGAAGAACAGAGGGGCTCACCTGTGACCGGGTTGGGCAGCACGGTGGCGGAAGGGCTCGAGGGGAGGGCTATTTATAGCCGGAGGAGGGAGAGGCGAGGCGTGCGAGGGACGCCGGGGCGGTGGCGCTGAGGTGATGGCGTTGCTGTGCTCGGGTCTTCACGGCTGTGCGATGCGACCGTGGAGGCAGAGCAGAGCGTGGGCGGTGCGTCTGCTTGCGGCGTGCGCGAGCAGGCGATGGGACGAGAGCGGCAGCGGTGCAGCGAGCACAGGGCGAGGCGCTGGAGTGAAGCGGCGTGCGGCGCGGCAAGTGGGCACGGCCAGTGTTGTCGTGCGGCTTTGGAGTGACGGGACCGAAGCGTGCAGCGAGAAAAGCGGCAGTCGGTGTGTCGTCTAGTTGCTGGACGGTGCAGAGCGATGGGATAGGTCGTGCAGGTGGAGGTTGGGCCGGAAAAGAAAGGAGGGGAAACGGAAAGTTGGGCCGGAAACGGTCCAGAACGGAAAAGCGAGAGGGGAAAGGTTTTGAAAAAATTTTGAAAACTTCCGCTTACAGTTTCGATTTGTATTTAAATTTTTAGGGTGAATTTTCAGGGCGTTACACTCACCTAAATCACTCAAAAGCCTAGCCTACTTTATCGATATATGTATGTGTAAGGCCATATGAGTATCTTGGTGAGGAATTTCAAGGAAATTAGACATAAATCAACAACATATTGCAAAGCTAAGAAATAACTCTAATTGGTTTTACTGAGACTTGTCAAAAGGCCATTAGGAAATGAATCGAGAAAGAAACTCACACCTTTAGAATAGTGGACATATACTTGTGTGAATGAACAATCACAAGTAGAGAACGTAATCTTTTTAAACAGGTGACAAAGCTGTCCTTTCTTCTTTGCATATCTATCAGAAACTTCCTGGCATTTTCGAAGGATATCGAATGCAAAGTAGACATGATTGGAAAAAGAAATTCTTGGCTACTAATCAATGATAAGAATTCAAGGGAATTCACTCTTCCCCCCCCACACTCAAATTTTTGCTAGTCCCGAGCAAAACAGCGCAAGGTACAGACTTTATTTACTTTTTTTCTTCTTTACTTTTTTCTTCTTTTTTTTTTCTTTTTTTTTTCTGTGTGCCGGTCGGCACAACCTTGTGCCGGTCGGCACACTGTCTGTACTTGCCAATTTCGCTCTGGATTTTTCGTTGGAACTGCTGTGTCAGATGTATAGCCAAGAATACAGTAGGATGTGGTCAAGGATTGATATTCGAATCAAAGAATTTGGTTCTCAAGTATCGGATACTCGGCGAATTATGCATAATTCTAATGCGGTAATTTGCATAGCTCGAGTGGGAATAGGCTAGAAAATCATCACGATACGCGAAAGGTGTGGCCAATTTTCCGAGTCTCATACCCTAAGAATTAAATCTTAACCGAGCTCAATCATCAATCCTAGTCTCTACTTAGCAAGGGCTTAAATTGAGTCACATATATTTAGCATTGGTAGGCACAACCGAATGATATGGAGTAATTCTAAAGCTCACAATAAGAACGTTTGAATTTTATAAAGAAATAGGTACTAAGTCATGTCATCCAAGATCGATCTTTTATTAGACCTTGCATGGGAATTTTGAAATGCACTACGCCACATATGAAGTGTTTGCCGAATACATTATAGTGGAAGTTCGAAATTTTATTTATGCTCAACATCGCTTGATTATCACTAACACTTCTCAAGATAGACATACATACTCGTATCATTTTTCAAATAAAGCATAAAGATCATCATCATATTGGATTTGAAAGCGCGGGCTACATGGTGATGTATCATTCTAAACATACTACTAGCACACTTGCATAAATAAAACTAGACTACTAGCACACATGCATGAATAAAAGCACACAAACAAACTAAACACACCCGATACATGGTTTCCCAACCCGCTCACACACACAAGTAAATAAATAAAAAGAGAATGCGAAAGGGAAAGAAAAACGCAAACCGGGAAACCGATACAAGTTGTGCCATACACAACTGTTGACGGTCCTTAGACCCAGTTTTTGACCGTCAATTAGCTCTATAAATAAGGAAGAACTAACACTTGTTACTTGCATTTTGTTATCAAATAACCTATTTCCACGTGTACCTCTAGATTTGGATGTGCAGGTGGAAAACAGGGATTTCCAGGTGTAAACAAGGCCCAAGGCGACGATTCCAACACGTCCATGTTGACGGCTCTTAGACCCAATATTTACCCGTCAACTAGCTGCGCTTTTTATAATGAAACAATCACCAAAGGTAGACTTAGGTCTTTAAACTAATAATTTCCACGAGTCTTGGTGAATTTGTGAGTGCAGCTGCAATTCATAGGAAAACGGGGAAAAGGATGCATAAAAGGCCCAAGTTGGAAACACCAATTTTCCCCGGCATAAAGAATTCCTCTCTTGAAGCCCAAAATCCAAATATCCTGGCTTCAACTCCACCCACAGCAGGTGGATCAGAGGACAACACAGCCCAGAGAAGCAGCACGAGGAAGACCAGGCCCAGAGGGGCCCAACAGGGGTCGGCCGACCCCAAGACCTAGGTCGGCCGACCTGTGGTGGAGGCCCCCCTGGCCCATCTTGTTAGGTCGGTTCGCCACCGCCTTCCAGAGGTCGGTTCCACCTGCAATCAATGCCACCGACCTAAGGAACCGCCTCAAGTTGCCGACCTTCTTGGGCCATAAATAAAGGGGTACCCCCCTCCTCCAAAGCACATCACAAGACACAAGTCATTCCACTCCCATCCAGGCCAAGGGCCTCTTGTACAGTAGTAGAATAGAGGAGAGGGCAAGGATCAAGGAGAGGGATAGCTTCCTTTGGTTATTTCCTTATCTTGTACCCTTGGCGGATATTTATCTTATTAATAGTTCATCGTTCGTTCTTCGTTCGTTCGTCGTTCGTTCTTCGTTCTTCGTTCGTTCTTCGTTCGTTTGTCGTTCGTCCATCGTTCGTCGTTCGTTCTTAGTTCGTTCATCGTTCGTCGTTCGTTCGTCGTTCGTTCATAGTACGAACCTTGTTCTTATTCGTAAGATTAGTATTCGTGGTGTTATTGATCTAGCGAGCTTTACATACTAGTCGTTATTCTTGTTATACTTGTTTACGGGATCATCGCTCCGCGAGGGGTGCTCTAGCCTTCCAGATTGGTACCAGGACCGGGGTTAGAGTAGTAATCGACGGCATAGGCGTGGTGCCTAGGCTAGAGGTTACCTTTGTTTGCAGCGTGCCCCACGGTTTGTAGAGGTAGGCGGCAGGTGGTGACAGCCCTGTCCGTCCCTTGTAATCCTCCACGTTCGGGTTCGTCGTAGAGCTACAGGCTGGCGTGACTTGGCAGACCAGGTCTATACCAGTGCCCGAAGTAAACGAGTAGAACTAGAGTGCGATCGTCCTGCGGGACAGCTAGATCTTTATTCATCCTCTCGATCCTATACTACTGCTATCCTTGTGTGTCCTTGGGTAAAACTAACCTTGCTGCAGATTATCACTGTTCCTTGGGGAAAACAAATACGATACCTTGGAATACTCCCGGGTGAAGTGCTACAACGGTATTCCGTGCGCTTGCGGATTTATTCGTGGTGTAAGAAATACCAACAAGCATTTCTGGCGCCGTTGCCGGGGAACGGTTGCTAATTCTGTAGCGGACCAGGTTTGCCCTCGTAACTTATCTTTACATTTCCCGTTCAATTAAATTAGAAAAAAAAATATACACACATGGAGTCATCACCTACAATCCAATCTTTTTCCACTCCACGGGGCGAGCTCTTAGAGCCACCATGTTCATCTCAACTTGTTGTTTCAACAAGCTACGAGCTCAGCCCCAGTTTTATTTCTTTGATCAAAGGACTTTCTTTCTCTGGTTTTAAACATGAAAATCCTTTTGAACACTTGCGAGAGTTTGAGCAATTGTGTGCATGCCGATTGATCAATGGCATGACACATGAAACTTTAAAGTGGAAATTGTTTTCCTTCTCTCTCGATGGGAAGGCGAAGCAATGGTACACTTACACCGCTAAGAGAGTGAACGGTGATTGGAAAGAACTGCGAGACAAATTTTGTCTAGCATTTTTCCCGTATCTCGTATCACTGCTCTACGCGCGGAAATAATTAACTTTCGCCAAGAGGAGGAAGAAACCCTTAGTGCGGCATGGATACGGTTCTGTTCATTAACAGATTCCGGTCCAGAGTTATTGCTCCCAGAACCCGTTCTTTTGCAACATTTCTATTCAGGGTTGAGCAAAGACACCGCACTTTATCTTGACACGGCTGCCGGTGGTTCTTTTTCTCATAAGACCATAGCGGAAGCAAAAGATTTGCTAGAAAGAATTGTTGAAAATACACCTTTTTCCGCTGAAATACCCGAGGAGCCGGAGTCAAAAGATGAGGAACTCATTGTGGAAACACAACAAAAGGTGTCTACCTTGGTAGACCCAACATCTGAGTCCTCATCTGATTCACGAACAATGACAGAGGATGATGAACCTCTTGAGTTCCCGTTTGAGTTTGAGGAAGAAATTTTTGAAGATTTTGGAAACACCTCGAACTATTTGTTTGAAAAGAGACCGCCTGTTCCTTTGCCACCTCCCGAACCAATTGAAAAAGAATATCTTGTGGAGACTGTTCGGGAACTTACCTCAATCATGAGCGATGAATGGTTGAGGGAGAATGAGCTATCCATGGATATCATTCGGCTCTGCCCTCCCTCAACCAACATATGCTGCTCCATCAAAGGAACCAAGGTGGATGCACTCTACAACCCTCTTGTTGGTGCCAATATCCTCTCCGACACATACGCGTTCTCAATCTTTGGCAACCGACCATGGACATCAACAAACAAACTCCTCAAGCACCCATCAGGCCATATTCTTGAGAGTTTGGGGATTGTCAGAGATGTGACTCTCTATCATGAAGACCTTGAGGTTATCCTGGATTTCTACGTCTTCGAGGTCCCAGACTTCGACATAATGATAGGGCATCCCATAGAAAAATTCCTCATTGATGCCCCATCATTTGGAAACCTCAACTTCACCCTCGGAAAAGAGTCATTCTCCATTCCAATTACCACCTCACGAAACACTCTTTCCGATGAACCACTTGAGGAATATCAAGTGGAGGAGGTCATGGCTATTTTTCCTCACATGGACCCCGAGTTAGCTTTGGAAGAAGATGCACAAGACTTTATCTTAGAAGAAGCCGACTCGGAGGATACCTTTGAGCTACCACAAACCACACCACCGCCACGACCTCCCATTGATCTCAAAGCGCTACCTCCTGGTTTGTGCTATGCTTTCTTGCACAGAGATCCGCAAGCTCCCGTCATCATAAGTGACAAGCTTTCGGAAGAAGAAACCACCAAACTCATAGCCGTGCTTGAAAAACATCGCTCCGTTCTTGGCTACTCACTTGAAGACCTAAAAGGGATCAGCCCCGCTCTCTGCACCCATCGCATTCCCACGGATCCTGAAAGTACACCTTCAAGGGAACCTCAAAGGAGGCTGAATAATGCGATGAGAGAAGTTGTGAAGAAAGAGGTCTTGAAGTTATTACACGCTGGGATCATCTATCCTGTTCCTCACAGTGATTGGGTGAGCCCCGTACAAGTGGTACCCAAGAAAGGAGGTATGACGGTTGTTCATAATGATAAAAATGAACTCATTCCTCAACGAACCGTCACGGGGTGGCGAATGTGCATTGATTACCGAAAACTTAACAAGGCTACAAAGAAAGATCATTTTCCGCTGCCCTTCATCGATGAGATGTTGGAACGGTTGGCAAATCATTCTTTCTTCTGTTTCCTTGATGGGTATTCGGGATATCATCAAATTCCCATCCACCCCGACGATCAAAGTAAGACAACTTTCACATGCCCGTATGGAACTTATGCTTATCGTCGCATGTCTTTTGGTTTATGCAATGCACCTGCCTCGTTCCAACGTTGCATGATGTCTATTTTCTCTGATATGATCGAAGAAATTATGGAAGTTTTCATGGATGATTTCTCTGTTTATGGAAAAACCTTCGATCATTGCTTAGAAAATTTAGACAAGGTCTTACAGAGATGCCATGAGAAGGACCTGGTACTTAATTGGGAAAAGTGCCACTTCATGGTCCAAGAGGGCATAGTTCTTGGACACCTTGTGTCCGAGAGAGGCATAGAGGTGGACAAAGCAAAAATAGACGTTATAGAAAAGCTTCCGCCTCCTGTGAATATCAAGGGTGTTCGTAGTTTTCTGGGTCATGCTGGTTTTTATCGTCGCTTCATAAAAGATTTCTCTCAAATTGCACGACCCCTTACGAACTTGCTTGCTAAAGATGCACCCTTTGATTTCAATGATGACTGCATGCATGCCTTTGCTACTCTTAAGAATGCACTCATCTCCGCTCCAATCATTCAACCCCCTGATTGGACGCTTCCTTTTGAAATAATGTGTGATGCTAGTGATTATGCTGTGGGGGCAGTTCTTGGTCAAATGAAAGACAAAAAGCATCATGCAATTTCTTATGCTAGCAAAACTTTGACTGGAGCTCAGTTGAATTATACTACCACTGAGAAAGAGCTCCTTGCCGTTGTTTTTGCTTTTGACAAGTTTAGATCTTACTTAGCTGGAGCAAAAGTTTTTGTTTACACTGATCATGCTGCTTTGAGATATCTGCTTGCTAAGAAAGATGCTAAACCTCGTCTCATAAGATGGATCCTTCTGCTCCAAGAGTTTGATCTTGAAATTAAAGATAAGAAAGGAGTAGAAAATTCTGTAGCAGATCATTTGTCGCGTATGCAGTTCACTAACTTGCAGGAGTTACCCATAAATGACTTCCTACGCGACGACATGCTGCTGAAAGTGACAGATTCGCACCCTTGGTACGCCGACATCGTGAACTTCATCGCCACAGGATACGTACCACCAGGGGCGGATAAAAGAAGATTGATCTATGAAAGTCGCCGTCACTTATGGAATGAACCATACCTCCATCGTGTCTGCGCCGATGGACTGCTTAGGCGATGTGTGCCCACTCCCGAGAGCACACAAATCATTGAAAAATGCCATGCAGCCCCATACGGTGGACACTATGGTGCCTTCCGTAACCAAGCAAAGATCTGGCAAAGTGGATTCTTTTGGCCAACCATGTATGAAGATACAAAAGAATTCATTAGAAGATGCCCACAATGCCAGAGATTTGGAGGCATCACAGCACGAGATGCAATGCCCCTCACATACAACCTTCAAGTCGAACTCTTCGACGTATGGGGCATTGACTTCATGGGACCATTCGTGAAGTCCCAAGATTGTGAGTACATATTGGTGGCAGTGGACTACGTATCCAAATGGGTAGAAGCTATGCCATGCCGAGCTGCCGACTCCAAACACGCTCGCCGGATGTTCCACGAGTTTATCTTTCCAAGGTTTGGAACTCCGAGAATGGTGATAAGCGATGGAGGGTCTCACTTCATTGATAAGACTTTCCGTAGCTTTCTAAGAGAGCTCGGAGCAAAGCACAACATTGCCACTCCATACCATCCTCAAACAAATGGGCAGGCCGAAACATCCAACAAACAAATCAAGCGGATCCTGCAGAAAACAGTGTTGGAAATGGGGAAGGGATGGAAGAACAAGCTACCCGATGCACTATGGGCATATAGAACAGCCTACAAGACACCCATAGGCATGTCACCATACCAACTCGTCTATGGAAAAACGTGCCATTTGCCAGTCGAGTTGGAGCACAAAGCATATTGGGCCATGAGAACTTGGAACATGGATATGAAAGGAGCTGGGTGGAGAAGAAAAATGGAGATAGCTGAGTTGGAAGAATGGAGAGACAAAGCATATCACAACTCAGCCATCTACAAGGAGCGTACGAAGCGCTGGCATGACCGGCGAATAAAGACAAAAGAGTTCAAAGTTGGAGACAAGGTGTTACTCTTCAATTCAAGGGTAAAGCTCTTCGGGCATGGAAAATTGAGAAGTAAATGGAACGGACCATACACCATCATCGACACGTCGACTCATGGGGCAATCACACTCCAAGACGACGGAGGTAACGTATTCAAGGTAAATGGTCAGCGCCTTAAGATTTATCTTGAGCCCGAAGCAAATAAAGATTTCGATGTCATGCACTTAATTGATTTGAATATCTTTTCTTGACCTCTGCATCGAAATATCCTTCTATACCCTGTATATCCCGAAGATACCTTTCCCAACAAAGCTCCACGAAAAATAGAAAGGCCAGAGCCTGCCAAGGCAGGTCGGCCGACCTGGCTACCAGGGTCGGCCGACCCCCTCTGGTGGCCTCTGCCTTCCATCTTTTGCTCCTTTTGCCACCCAACCTTTCCCTTCCTTGTTCGCCTATGCTTTGGAAATAAATCCTTCGTTTCTTCGCCGGGAGAGGGAGAACCACTATAAATACAACCCATTGCACCCCCTCTCCATTCATCTCTTTCAAGCTCCACTCCTTGAACCAAAAAGCCTTCACCTCAGCCATGAGCAGGGATCGCTATGCAAATTTCTTTCTCAACCTTGGAGGATGTAGTAGGGACCCTCCTATTGCACAGCTCCCGTACAAAGAGCGCTTGGGAAAGTATGTCAAGGCTTTGGATAGGGCTTGCGCTAAGATCAACAGACTTGAGCAAACGCTCGCCCTAATGGAGATAGAAAAGAAGGAGGCACAGCGTCTCGCCGATTGCCTCACAGGAGGATGGGCCCAGTTTGATCTGGCCCTGGAAGAGATAGAGGAAGACAAGAAGAAAAGAAACAAGAAAGAATAAATAGAATAAGAATAGGCGCTTTTGTTTATTTCCTCTTTATCAATTATTTCCCTTCAAATTTGTAATGCGCCTGCGAGTTCAGTTCTAAATTCAATCAATGATAGTGCTCCCCGGGCTTGCATACCGGTAGAGCAATATTTGTGTTTCCATATTTTTGTCGTTTTTGAAGGAAACAGGCAAAAAGGCAAGTGTGGGGGGGGAACATCACCATATCTGGAACAATCACGACCAAATCATCCAGAACCATACGAGGCAACTCAGGAACGGCCAACACGCGAAATATCAGAACCAGTGGGGTCCAGGCCAGGTCGGCCGACCCCACCAGGAGGGTCGGGCGACCACTGGTGGTCCCCACCAGGCTCCAGCCTCCTCCGGCCTCCTGAGTTTGCACCACACTTCCACTTTTTGCCTGCTACACCGTCAAGTTCATTCTGATAATCTGAAAATTAAATAAAACTTGACGCACTAATCTTTTGGGACAATCATAATTGATTTATCTTTTGCCCACAACTCTACCTCTCACATTCATGGACTTGCACACTTGTTATTTCTCGCTTCATCACTGAATGCTTGTGAACACCTTATCATTAGGAACCCATGTTTTTCCTAGATAATTGGCATATGAGATATGGTTTGTCGAAATGATCTTTGCTTAACCTTCAAGTCCTTGGGAATTTATCTTTATCAAAAAAAAAATTTCCATGGTATGATGCTCCTCACTTGATTTATATTTTCCTACCAAGGCCAAGAACTCTTCATGAGTACTTTGATAGCCTATAAGCTGCTAGTTGTTGATTTGAGCTTTGTCAAATTCTTGGACCCTAGTGAGAAGCTTGTCATACTCTTTTGATCAAGATCACGTACACTCCACCTCACATGCTACACTTCTACACTGGAAGTGGAGCAACATTCCATCATCCATCCACCAAATAAATACTCCAGAAATCTCTGTTACCTTTTCTCTCAAAAATATCATTGGAGACATGGCTATGCAAAAAGAAAGAGAATAATCCCTGCTCATACAAAAGTAGAGCATGATGAAAAAATGATGATGGGAAAAATAAAGAAAAAGAAAGAAAAAGTATGATAGCCATGTCCTCCTCAAAAGTTCAAAAAGAGAGAGAAGGTAACACCATAAAAAGGAGTACAAATAATTTTCCACTTCATACCACCACCACACATGCACATCTTGATTAGATTGTATGACTTGTCTTCTCCATTGGATCCAGTCTTTGACTTAGCAATAAAAGAGACACTAGTATGCTCCACTTTACCCTACCTTGAGCTCCACAAAAGCCTGATCAAACGCAAGGAGGGAAGAGGCTAAATCATGGCCCTTGAGAGGAAAATACATAAACACCATGAGCGACTTGAGAGAGTCACTTGAGGAGCAGAATACTATGTTTTTATTTCTGAAAATTATGCAAAAATCCCAAGGTACTTGACAGGGAAGGCGAGGTGATTTGAGACATGACCGTTCCACTTATCAATCATCCAAGGAATACATGTTAGACACCTCAAAGTTCACAGGTATGAAGTGTGGCTTGCAATAACTTGTGTGCAGGCTCCCATTTATGAGGATGAGTATCTCCCGCCTTATGCTCGCAACTTTACTCGAGGACGAGCAAAGAGCTAAGTGTGGGGGAGTTGTTGACGGCTCTTAGACCCAATATTTACCCGTCAACTAGCTGCGCTTTTTATAATGAAACAATCACCAAAGGTAGACTTAGGTCTTTAAACTAATGATTTCCACGAGTCTTGGTGAATTTGTGAGTGCAGCTGCAATTCATAGGAAAACGGGGAAAAGGAAGCATAAAAGGCCCAAGTTGGAAACACCAATTTTCCCCGGCATAAAGAATTCCTCTCTTGAAGCCCAAAATCCAAATATCCTGGCTTCAACTCCACCCACAGCAGGTGGATCAGAGGACAACACAGCCCAGAGAAGCAGCACGAGGAAGACCAGGCCCAGAGGGGCCCAACAGGGGTCGGCCGACCCCAAGACCTAGGTCGGCCGACCTGTGGTGGAGGCCCCCCTGGCCCATCTTGTTATGTCGGTTCGCCACCGCCTTCCAGAGGTCGGTTCCACCTGCAATCAATGCCACCGACCTAAGGAACCGCCTCAAGTTGCCGACCTTCTTGGGCTATAAATAAAGGGGTACCCCCCTCCTCCAAAGCACATCACAAGACACAAGTCATTCCACTCCCATCCAGGCCAAGGGCCTCTTGTACAGTAGTAGAATAGAGGAGAGGGCAAGGATCAAGGAGAGGGATAGCTTCCTTTGGTTATTTCCTTATCTTGTACCCTTGGCGGATATTTATCTTATTAATAGTTCATCGTTCGTTCTTCGTTCGTTCGTCGTTCGTTCTTCGTTCTTCGTTCGTTCTTCGTTCGTTCGTCGTTCGTTCATCGTTCGTCGTTCGTTCTTAGTTCGTTCATCGTTCGTCGTTCGTTCGTCGTTCGTTCATAGTACGAACCTTGTTCTTATTCGTAAGATTAGTATTCGTGGTGTTATTGATCTAGCGAGCTTTACATACTAGTCGTTATTCTTGTTATACTTGTTTACGGGATCATCGCTCCGCGAGGGGTGCTCTAGCCTTCCAGATTGGTACCAGGACCGGGGTTAGAGTAGTAATCGACGGCATAGGCGTGGTGCCTAGGCTAGAGGTTACCTTTGTTTGCAGCGTGCCCCACGGTTTGTAGAGGTAGGCGGCAGGTGGTGACAGCCCTGTCCGTCCCTTGTAATCCTCCACGTTCGGGTTCGTCGTAGAGCTACAGGCTGGCGTGACTTGGCAGACCAGGTCTATACCAGTGCCCGAAGTAAACGAGTAGAACTAGAGTGCGATCGTCCTGCGGGACAGCTAGATCTTTATTCATCCTCTCGATCCTATACTACTGCTATCCTTGTGTGTCCTTGGGTAAAACTAACCTTGCTGCAGATTATCACTGTTCCTTGGGGAAAACAAATACGATACCTTGGAATACTCCCGGGTGAAGTGCTACAACGGTATTCCGTGCGCTTGCGGATTTATTCGTGGTGTAAGAAATACCAACAGTCCACCAAACGACGCTCGCCGCGGGAATATAATTCAAGGATTAAAGGCCCAGAACCTACCAGAATATCAACTGAGGCCACGCACCTGGATAAGAAGCATAAAGGCCAGGGGGAAGCCACCTGCCAAGGCCCAGCCCAGGAGGGGCCAGGCCTGGGTCGGCCGACCCCTAACCCTAGGTCGGCCGACCTGGCAGGGTGGCCCCCTGGGTCCATCTTTCTAAGGCGGTTTGCAACCGACTTCAGGAGGTCGGTTCCACCTGCAATCAATGCCACCGACCTACGGAACCGCCTCAATTCCACCGCCTTTGAGGGCTATAAATAAAGGGGTACCCCCTCCCCTTAGAAGACACACAACACAAGAGGCTCATTCCCTCCTCCTCACATCCAGAGCTAGGGGCTCTCTAGTTAGGCTTAGGCTGAGTAGTTGGGCTGCCCTTTTGGCTCCCAAGTCCCTTGGAGAGTTGGGGTATATTCCCTGTATCCTTTTACTCTCTTTGTAAGACTTATTTCTTTATCAATGGAATATCATCGTTCTTGTAGTAGTTATGTGCTTATGCTAGTTCATCGTTCATCCTTGATCTTGGATGAACGTTCTTCGTTCGTTCATGTTCGTTCATCGTTCGTTCATCGTTCATCGATGTTCGTTCATGATCGTTCATCGTTCGTTCGTCGTTCGTTCATACTCGATCATCGGTTAACGATGATCGTTCTTCATCGTTCATCGTTCGTCGCTCGTTCTTGAGCGACGAACGCCTATGCTTAACGTAGTGCTAGCTTTGATCCTTTGTCTAAGTAATCGCTGCTAGACCTAGTTGTTCCTTTTGCTTAGTCATCGGGTCCATTGTCTTGCAAGAGTGCTCTAGGTTTATCGCCTTGCGAGGTGCCTCGAGGGATCTAGAGTTGTGGTTAGTTACGCTAGCATGGTGCTAGGGCTTCCTTTCCACCCTTGGATGCGTGTTCGTGCCCACGGTTTGTAGAGGTAGGCGGCAGGTGGTGACAGCCCTGTCCGTCCCTTGTAATCCTCCACGTTCGGGTATGGCGTAGGAGTATATATGAAATGTCCGGAGATTGGGGCAGACTCTGATCGCTGGATCTCCCGATGATGGCTTGGCAGTAGAACAGCTTAGTCTTGGCATGTGTGCAGCTTAGGCTATAGGTAGATGCTACGCACGCTACTTGACGATGTACATTAGGAGTAGCAGTTCTTCTTACTTAACCTTAGTCTAGCTTAGAGCCGCCTCTCGCCTTTTATCAGAGAGTGGAAATGCCTGCTGTGTGTGTCACACTATCCTCTATCCATTTATCGCCTTACCCCTGCATTTGGATATTGGTTATGATCTATCATTTGTAACACCATGAGTATAAGTACACACTTGTCAACCACGTCTTCCTTTGGGAAAATATAAATAACGATACCCTGGAATACTCTCGGGTGAAATGCTACAACGGGTTATCCGTGCGCTTGCGGATTATCTTTTATGATTAAATACTAATAATACATTTCTAGCACTCGTTGCTAGTTGTGGATTATTATGTATTCTAAGCAAGTAACTTAACCCCAGGTATTTCTGGCGCCGAACCGGGAATATTCACTCTAGGCCTAACCAGCCTAAGGTGGTGTTTTCTGTTTGGTGTAAGAAATACCAACAAGCATTTCTGGCGCCGTTGCCGGGGGAAGACAATTGTTGACAAGTGTATACAATGATTACTCATGATTACACTTGATGGGAATTAACCATTTCCATTGCAGGCTAACCTTGATCTGTTTTCTCTCTTTGATGTGAAAACAGGATAGTGTATGAGTGGATTCAACTTGCCGGAAAACTTCGTTGATAATCCAGAGTCACTTGTAAGGAAAGTTCGACCCCGCGTCGACTCTCCTTCACAAGCAACACTCCCGACAGACGAACCCACATCATCCGCACCATCATCACTTATTGACATGGCTGATCAAAGGACCCTCCGTGACTACTCTGCTCCCTCCGTTGCCAATGTTCCCGTTGGGCCCAATGTCAACGCCGGTGACGCAGGGTTTGAAATCAAATCAAGCCTAATCACTATGGTGCAGGCCATTCCTTTTGTGGAAAGGCCACGGAGGACGCCAACACTCATCTCCAGCAATTCCTTGAGATATGCAACACATCGGCAACCGCCGGAGTCAACCAAGATGCCATTCGACTTCGTTTGTTTCCCCTCTCCCTCCTTGGGAAGGCGAAACAATGGTTCTATGCCAATCGTGCCAGCATTGACACTTGGGACCGCCTGTTCTACCGCGTTCCTCACAAAGTTTTCCCGTTGGGCAAAACCAATGCCCTTCGTGGAAGAATTTCAAGCTTCCAGCAAGCCAACAATGAAACCATCGCCGAGGCGTGGGATAGGCTCCAAGATTACATATCCGCCTGCCCACACCACGGGATGGAAGAATGGCTCATTCTTCAACATTTCTACAACGGGTTGACACCAACAACCCGTGGACATATGGATGCCGCTGCTGGAGGAGCCTTCTTCTCAATGACCATTGCTCAAGCTAAAGAACTTATTGAGAAGATGGTCTCCAATCAAGGGTGGAGCGATGAACGTCTCCAACCACGCTCTAAAGGCGTACACCCTATCAAGGAGGTGGACTTATTGTCCGCCAAGCTCGACCTCGTCATGAAGCACTTGGACGACTTCAACACGCATGGTAGTGTTCGCTCACTTGACTCACGCATTACGTGTGAGGAATGTGGCAACACTGGCCATATGGGGAAGGATTGCCCCAACCATACCCATGAAGAAGCATTCTACATGAACAACAACAATGGGTATCGTCCAAGTGGAGGTCAAGGTTTTAACCAAAACCGCTAATCTTATCAAGGAGGTAACAATTTCTCTGGTTTTAATAACAATCAGCCTTCTTTGAAAGATTTGGTTTATGGCCAAGCTAAAATCAACGAATCAATCAACAAAAAGCTTGCTGCCAATGATCAAAGTTTAGAGAGCTTAAATGCAAAAATAGAAGGTCTTTCTTCCGCTTTCAAAAATCAGTTGAGCTTTAATAAAATGATAGAAACTCAGCTAGCTCAGCTTGCTGCTCTTGTTCCTTCTGCCAGTTCTGGGCAGATTCCTGGGCAACCAGAATCTCCCATTGAAAAGTTAATGTTATCACTACGAGAGGAGAAATGTCTCTCGTAGGATAACCATGCAGGGGAGAACAGGCAAATAAGAGGAGAACCTTCTACATAAAATCTGATCCAGGCTTTCCAGTAATCTCCTGTGCAATCAAGAGATTCCACTTCGACTATGCACTGTGTGACCTTGGGGCTAGCGTGAGCATTATGCCTAAGGCAATCTTCGAGCAATTAAAGTACAGATTCCTCACACCAACAGCGATGCGGCTACAATTGGCCGACTCATCCTTTCGCTTTCCAATGGGGATTGCGGAAGATGTGCCGGTATTCATAAGAGGCCACACCGTTCCGGTGAACTTTGTGGTGCTTGACATGGATATTGACAAGGAAACGCCCCTCATCTTGGGACGTCCCTTCCTTAGCACCACAAAGGCCCAAATTGATGTTGGAGTTGGAGAAATCCGCCTCTACATCAATGGGAAGGAGGAGAAGTTCGAGTTCCAACCTCGGAAAGAACAATGCTCGATGATCAAGGTCAAGTATGGGCCAAACACCTCCAACATTCAAGAAGTTGAAGTGACAGCCAGGAAAACGGACAGCCTCATTGCTCTATGGAAGAGCTTGGCAAAGATTGAAAATCCATCGCAATTCAACCAAAGAAACCTGCGACCACGAGGCCGGGATTATGGGCCAAGAAACCCGTCCCAAAGTCCGAGAAGCCACCTACACCATCAAAGATGAAACAAGTGTGGCAAGTCAAGGCGCAGCCCTCTACGTCCTCATCTCCAAGGACCGGGTCCGCGCCACCAAGCTAAACCCGTTGGAGAAGTCTTAGCCCGTCGGACTTTAAACGACACGGCCCTGGCCGCCAGGAAAACCGGCATTATCTTCGGTTTGATTCTCTCTTCCTTTTGAATTTTTCACCACATTGCATTGGATCTCTTTCCAAACCACTTTGCATATTTATTTCCTCCACCAAAAATTTATTTGGATTTTTCCGCCAGCATATTTGAATTTTTCCCTCGCCATGCATTTAAAAATCAAAATTTCCAAAAACACTTTTGCGTTCAAAAAGACTCATCTTTGATGAAATTTTTGGATCACCCTTGTATCATCATGGAAAAGCCAAAAAAATTTTTTTGCATGTTGAAATTTTCATCAACATGTCGATTTTTGAATTTTTCGAAAAATTTTGAATTCGAGGCAACCTTTTATTTGGAAATCTTTTTGAGCAAATCTTTTTGAGGAAATCTGGACATAGCAACCGTGGTCAATCACCATTTGGCCGTTGGGGGCTGTGGGCCAAAGAGGGAAGCAGGTGGGCCCCAGAGGGGGTCGGCCGACCCCACCAGTCAGGTCGGCCGACCCAGGGGAGCAACGGCTCCCTCCCACCTTTGCTCCAACGGTCACATGTACCTCTCAACGTTCGAAAACGGCTACCATGGCCGTGAATAAGAAGGGGGTGGCCGGCCATTGCTCTCTCCCTCTCACACTCTCATTTCCACTCCTCAACACTCTTCACTCCATTGCTCTCAAGTTTTCCATTGTGCTCATTGAGTTCTTGCCTCAAAATTCTGCAAAAATATTTCTCCTTTGGTTTGCTTTGCAGTTTTGATTTGGTTTGTTTTTCCGAGTTGCGTTTTCTCGCTTGCAAGAACACCGACGGTTTCATCGATTGGTTTTCACTCTCATAACCCGTTCGGAGTTTTTGTTCTTGCATTCTTGCTCAACCTCGCTGCAGCATGAAGCGCGCTGGCAAGGCCTTCGCCTCGCTACTCCGGTCCGGGGGAGCACAGGCTCGGGTTCATCTCGACCTCGCACTCGCGCCCGCACCGCCACCAAGCAAGTGTCAAGCCCTCAACATGAAGCCGCAACGGAGGAACAAGCCAACACCGAGCATCGTCTTCTCGTCGACACCGACCTCGACTTGGTGGGCGACGAAAGAGATGGGCGCCTACGAAGCTCTCCGACTCCGTACATTTGCTCCTACGCGAGCATTTGATCCGGAACTGCTGCAAAAGATTGGTATGGATGCTGAATTTTCTCGAGTATTCAAAGCAATAGGGTGGGAAAGTTTGCAAATGTAGATGAGCAGGGTTCCCGCTTACTTACACTGCAGTTTTTATGCACCCTACGCGTGGTAGATGACGGTACTACCTTTCGGTTTTTCCGGGAGGAATATCATTTGACATGGAAAATCCTTAGTCAATGCCTCGGCTTTAATTCTCGCTGCACCATTGATGTTGATAGTTCGATTCCGGGTTACTCAAAGTTAGCTTTTTGGCAAAGAATTTCTGCATCTTCTACTTGTGAGAGACCCCGAACTAATCACATTCATCATCCTACCTTGCGCTTGTTGCACATGTGGCTTGGCATTACCTTGTTTCCTAGAAGTGATATTAGGATTGTGCGCGAGGATGATCTGAAAATTCTTTATGCTATGGTTGAGAAAATAAAGATTGCTCCTGTCATGTCCATGATTTCTCAGTGGTTAGAAAATTTTAGAATGACTGGACCGATTGAGTGCACCTCGTTGATTACACGTATTGCTGCGGGTGTTGGTGCTTTGCATGATGCTAATGTTGCTTATCTTGATACACCCCGCTCTCTTATCACCGAGGATTATCTTATTCAAGGTCATACACTTAAGCATGGTCTAAATAATTCTCTCATATTTTACTATGTCGGTTATACAAATGAATTCCCGTTACCTAACCGGGAACTTCGTTTGTATGGCTGTAAAAGTCTAACCACACCTCTAGAAAAAGAGGAGGCTGCACGCAGGAGTACTTCTTCTCGCAGGAGGACGCGCAGGCCGGAGCCGACCGCCGACACCGGGATACCCGCACCGCAGCCCATGGCCTATGCATATGGGCCAAGCTACGGTCACGCCGGGTATGGTCCCGGTGGGTACACCACTCCACCACCATTTGAGGTCGGCGGCTCGTCGCAGCAGGGTGCGGGCCAAGCCCAATGGACGCACCATCCCCGCGCAATGGGAGGAAATCTCCTCCGATTCGACGTCCTACTCACCACGGGCCAGTGGGCGTCGTTCGTCTGCAGCTCGTGATCCATATCTGAGCAGCAAATGAATGCGCTCACCGAGCAAATGGGACGCATCGAGACTCGAGGAGAGGACGTTGAGTACACTCTCAACCAACACGTCCTGCAGACCCATCAGTGGCAAGAAAACACAAATGCCCAGCTCACCAACCTCACCAACATGACGCAGCAGGGCCAAGCCGATATGTGGCTTACTTTCGCCACACCGGGTTCGATCCTCGACATCACCCATGAGCAAGAACAAGCTTGGGGGGGGGATGCCATACCCCCCGCTAAGGTATCATGTATCGCAACTTGTATCTTTTTGTTTCTTTTGTTTGCTTGTTCTTGCACCTCATAAGAAAAATACCAAAAAAATGATAAATCTGAAAATAAAATAAAAATGACAAAACTAAAAGAACAAAAATAGTCTTTAGTGTGGTTTCTAGTTTTTCGTAGTTTCTCTTTATATGCGAGTATGAGTGTTTAGCCTTCCTTATGTTGAGATGATGAATAGTTGCTCTGTTTTATCTCTCGTTTGTACCTAGTCACAACTTAGTGCTCTCCAAGTTTTGAGATTTTGGCTTATGCTTACCTAGAACTTGAAACTTGTGGGCTGCATAGTGCTTGATCTAAGTCTAAGTTGTTGTGAGATATGATATGGTACAAATAGGGCTGCCATGATCTTGTTCAAAGTAGGACTTGACTTCCGGAGTTTTATTTTACAAAATACAAAAAAATGATAAAGTTCCTCAATGATCAAAAATTCCTACCAAAGCCATATGTTGTTCTTACATTGCAAACCCTTACACATATGCTGCTGTCATTGCATTGAGCTTTATCAAAATTGTGTGACCCTAGTGAGAAGCTTGTCATACTCTCATTGATCAAGATCACGTACACTCCACCTCGCATGCTAAACTTCTACACTGGAAGTTAAGCAATACCACCACACTTTCACCAAAAATAAATACTCCAAAAATTCATTGTTACCTCTCTCTCTCAAAATATCGTTGGAGACATGGCTATGCAAAAGAAAGAAAAAGAATAATCCCCTGCTCATACAAAAGTAGAGCATGATGAAAAAATGGGGAAAGAAAGAAAAATGTTGAGAAAAAGAAAGAAAGAAAGATAGCCATGTTCTCCTCAAAAATTCAAAAAGAGAGAGAAGAAACAAATAAAAAGGAGTATAGTTCTTCCACCTCACCACCACCATATACACATGCACATCTTGATCAAGGTTGTATGACTTGCATTCTCCATGGATCCACTCTTTTGGTTCAGCAATATGTGTGATGCAAGTATGCCTCATATCATCCCTACCTTGAGCTCCACATACAAGCCTTAGAAGTAGGATGACAAAGAGGCAACACAATAATGCCTTGGTGAGGAATATACACTTATTGAGCGATTCGAGAGCATCATTTGAGGAACTTTGCTTTTATTTCAAAACTTTTGAAAACCTCCGGAAAATAAAAGTCAAACAATGGACAAGTGAATGGTGCTCTGTTATAACCGTTCTATCTCTCAACCGCCCAAGACAAGGAAAAAGCCATACGCCCCATAAGGAGTAAGGTAAAGGGTGAGTTACCATGCCACTTTTTCAACTCAAAGGAGAGTATTTGTTGTGTACATGGTACCTATGAGATATGAAACATTTTTGTAGCAACTCCTGATCAACATCCTAAGTCCTACTTCTTGCTCGGGACGAGCAAGGAGGACAGCTTGGGGGAGTTGGACGGTCCTTAGACCCAGTTTTTTGACCGTCAATTAGCTCTAAAATAAGGAAGAACTAACACTTGTTACTTGCATTTTGTTATCAAATAACCTATTTCCACGTGTACCTCTAGATTTGGATGTGCAGGTGGAAAACAGGGATTTCCAGGTGTAAACAAGGCCCAAGGCGACGATTCCAACACGTCCACCAAACGACGCTCGCCGCGGGAATATAATTCAAGGATTAAAGGCCCAGCAATACCAGAATATCAACTGAGGCCACGCACCTGGATAAGAAGCATAAAGGCCAGGGGGAAGCAACCTGCCAAGGCCCAGCCAGGAGGGGGCCAGGCTGGGTCGGCCGACCCCTAACCCTAGGTCGGCCGACCTGCAGGGTGGCCCCCTGGGTCCATCTTCTAAGGCGGTTTGCAACCGACTTCAGGAGAGGTCGGTTCCACCTGCAATCAATGCCACCGACCTACGGAACCGCCTCAATTCCACCGCCTTTGAGGGCTATAAATAAAGGGGTACCCCCTCCCTTAGAAGACACACAACAAAGAGGCTCATTCCCTCCTCCTCACATCCAGAGCTGGGGCTCTCTAGTAGGCTTAGCTGAGTAGTTGGGCTGCCTTTTGGCTCCCAAGTCCCTTGGAGAGTTTGGGGTATATTCCCTTGTATCCTTTACTCTCTTTGTAAGACTTATTTCTTTATCAATGGAATACATCGTTCTTGTAGTAGTTATGTGCTTATGCTAGTTCATCGTTCATCCTGATCTTGGATGAACGTTCTTCGTTCGTTCATGTTCGTTCATCGTTCGTTCATCGTTCATCGATGTCGTTCATGATCGTTCATCGTTCGTTCGTCGTTCGTTCATACTCGATCATCGGTTAACGATGATCGTTCTTCATCGTTCATCGTTCGTCGCTCGTTCTTGAGCGACGAACGCCTATGCTTAACGTAGTGCTAGCTTTGATCCTTTGTCTAAGTAATCGCTTGCTAGACCTAGTTGTTCCTTTTGCTTAGTCATCGGGTCCATTGTCTTGCAAGAGTGCTCTAGGTTTATCGCCTTGCGAGGTGCCTCGAGGGATTAGAGTTGTGGTTAGTTACGCTAGCATGGTGCTAGGGCTTCCTTTCCACCCTTGGATGCGTGTTCGGCGCCCACGGTTTGTAGAGGTAGGCGGCAGGTGGTGACAGCCCTGTCCGTCCCTGTAATCCTCCACGTTCGGGATGGCGTAGGAGTTAGGAGTATATATGAAATGTCCGGAGATTGGGGCAGACTCTGATCGCTGGATCTCCCGATGATGGCTTGCAGTAGAACAGGTTAGTCTTGGCATGTGTGCAGTTAGGCTATAGGTAGATGTACGCACGCTACTTGACGATGTACCTTAGGAGTAGCAGTTCTTCTTACTTAACCTTAGTCTAGCTTAGAGCCGCCTCCTCGCCTTTATCAGAGAGTGGAAATGCCTGCTGGTGTGTGTGTCACATATCCTTATCCATTTATCGCCTTACCCCTGCATTTGGATATTGGTTATGATCTATCATTTGTAACACCATGAGTATAAGTACACACTTGTCAACCACGTCTTCCTTTGGGAAAATATAAATAACGATACCCTGGAATACTCTCGGGTGAAATGCTACAAGGGTATCCGTGCGCTTGCGGATTATCTTTATGATTAAATACTAATAATACATTTCTAGCACTCGTTGCTAGTTGTGGATTATTATGTATTCTAAGCAAGTGGTAATTAACCCCAGGTTATTTCTGGCGCCGAACCGGGAATATTCACTCTAGGCCTAACCAGCCTAAGGTGGTGTTTTCGTTTGGTGTAAGAAATACCAACAAAAC